>PYUH01000082.1:950560-1336462 GCA_016808085.1 Suaeda aralocaspica | reverse complement strand
TGTCTGATTAGAGAGGCCGCTAAAATAACTAGTATTAAATCCGAGTTCAATATGCCCCAACGGGGTTAGAATGCATTGTGTCTTTGTTAGTGAGCGTCTCCTAAGAACACCTATATAGGGGAGACATTCTACGAGGTAAAGAAAATTGTTCAAGGGTTGGAGATGCCTGCTAAGAAGATTGATGCATGCCCGAAGGTTGTATGTTGTTTTGGAAAGGTGATGCTCACTTGTCTAAGTGTACTGTTTTGGGCAGCGACCGTTACAAGAAGACTTCGAAAGGGAATGACGTTCCTCATAATGTTCTCATTCATCTTCCGATCACTCCTAGGGCTACAAAGAATGTTTGCCACCAAGGACATTGCGGAGGAAATGTCATGGCATGCAAAAAATCCTCGGTTGCAAGGTACAATGGCACACCCTAGCGACACTGAAGCTTGGAAAAGGTTGGATAGTTGTCTCACAGAGTTTGCGTTTGAACCTCGTAATGTTAGCTCGGTTTGTGTACGGATGGGTTTGATCCTCATGGAGTTGGGGGTAACTATTCTTGTTGGCCAGTCATATTGACCCCATATAACTTGCCCCCCGATGTGTATGAAAGAGAATTCATGTTCCTATCATTGATTATTCCCGTCCCAAAACCCCAAAGGAACCTAGATGTTTACAGAACCACTAATAAAGAGTTCAAACAGTTGTGGGAAGTTGTGTGTTACCTTACGACATTTCAGTAAACAAAATTTCAATCTTCGGCTGCCATCTTTGGACTATTGGTGACTTTCCCTTATGGTATGATGTCTGTTGTTGTCTACACTGGTTTAAAGCTGTCCCTATTGCATGGGGAAAAGCAAACATTCTGGTTGAAAAATTGGCAAGGTGTCTTGGTTTGACTGCCATAGGCAATTCCTTTCACCGGGATCACCCGTTCAGGAACAGCAAGACAGCTTTTTGTAAGAACAAAGTTCAGAAAGGTGATCCTCCCATATCATGTCAGAGATGAACTATGGGAATGTTTGAAAGACCTTCCTAAGGCGACTGATGGCCCAGAAGCACTTAATTCTGTGAAAAAGGCTAAATCTGGTTGGTCAAGAGGAGCATTTTTGGGACCTGCCCTCTATTGGAAGCATCTTATCCTTCGCCATAACTTAGACGTGATGCCCATTGAGAAACTTTTTTGATCAACTCATCCACACTATTATGGATGTCAAAAACCAAACTTGTGATACACCCGCGGCTAGACTCGACATCGAGGCTGTTTGTAAACGTCCCGAGCTACATCTACAGCAGGATGACAGAGGGAAAATGTCAGGCCGAGTGACACCATTCACACTCTTGATAGAGATCAAGAAAGGTTCTGTGTGAGTGGTTAAGCAGTTGCGTTTTCCTGATGGCTATGCGTCCATTTGAGGAGATTGTTTGATTTGAAAAGTTGTAAACTAACTGGAATGAAGAGTCATATTGTCATGTTTTCATGGAAGGTGTTTGCCTGTTGCTTTAAAAGAATTTCTCCCTACCCATGTCTGGAATGCTATTACAGAGATAAGCCAATTTTTCCGAGATCTTTGTTGTTACACAATCAAGTCACTGACATGAACGATTGGAGAGAAACATTGAGAGATCATTTCCAAGCTTGAAAAGATTTTTCCCCCTTCGTTCTTCAACTCTATGGAGCATTTGCCGATACACTTGCCTTATGAGGCCAAAGTGTGTGGACCTGTCAATACCGATGGATGTATCCATTCGAAAGGTAAGTATTGTATGGAATTGATGTAATTACAAAATTATTTCACTAAAGTTTTCTAATGAAGCCGCTACGAATACTAACCTGTGTTGATGCTTTAAAACCATAGGTTCCTGAATCATTTAAAAAGAAATATTGGTAACAAGCTCGTGTCGAAGGTTCAATATGCAATGCTTACCTAATGAAGAGGTAGCAACCACTTCTCTCCCCATTACTTTGACCCCAGTTCAGACACAAAAGCAGAGATCTTGGTCGAAATGTCAACCCTGATATTGAGGATGACGTAGACAACACGAGTCCCGGAATGTGTTAGAGTTGGATAGGGTCGCGTAACTACTCAAGGGAAAGCAAATTTCTAGATGAGAAAGAATCTCTATCGGCGCATTATTGGTGTTGTCTAACAGTCGGCATTTTAGGAGACTATGAAAGGTAACCCCGTTTCCACTAAAACTTCGTGTGGAACATGTAAAAATAGTATGCTATCACAATGTTTAACCCAAACTCATGCATTTTCTAGGAATTTTGAGGACTATATGAAAACATTCATCCAGCTTTGCTTGCAGAAGAAGTTCATGTTAAATTTGAAGGTGAATTCCCAATTGGTTGCGTATGAAGGTAAAAGTAACAAACAATTTGAATAGGTTCATGATATCCCTTTTGTAACTTAAGCAGCTGTAATGGTCCGAACAAAACATTGACAGGTCCATGAGGAGAAACCAGATTCTGATGTCGTCCAAGCGTTGGCTATGGGCCCTTCCAAGCGGGTTCGCACTTTTAGTCAAATTGTAGTTGGTGCCTGTTCAACTTCCATACAATTAAGTAGCGCGCAGTCACAAATCAACCATGAATTACGTGTTTGTTGTTTCGGTGTGAAGTTGGTACTGGATATTATGGAATTTTAGTGATATCATAAACTTTGTACCGCGGCAAAAAAGAATACAGACTATGTTTTTAAGTGTTCTTGGTTTGATTTGTGTAGGGGTATGGAACGTACATCAGCGCTACAAGCTCGTCGAAGTTAATCACACTAAGAAGTACCGCCCAAATATGATCCATTTGTGTTATCTTACCAGTTCCCAAGTTTACTACACTCTTATCCAAGCCGTAAACGGGAATCGAATTAGTGGTGGCAGTTGTCAAAACACACGCTAGGTCTTGGTTTGATGCTCAGTTGACATGCAAGAGTTTTTAGCACCAGACCTTCAAACCCTATGTCCACCGAATGGAGATTCCGGACTATACTATTAGTGATGATTTTGTTGTCTCAGAATCCGAGGACTGATGAAAATATGTCTGATGATGAGGACGATGACCTGAACTGACGTCTAGCAATCTGAAGAAGATGAAGATGAGGACAACATTGCATTTCTGGATGCAGTAGTGATGGATTTATAGTGATCATAGTTGTGATTAGCGTGTTGTGGTCTTGTTTCCAAGTGTTAATGGATAACATTGTTGCTTAAAAATTGGTAAATTATTATTTGGTCTTCCATTTTCTCACTTGTATTAATTGGTAAATGTTGCATCGCTTTTGTTTCTTAGATTATAACATTCCCATATTTCTTTGTTTATATGGTGTTTTGTACTAATTCAATTTCAAACCAATATTCATGTGAATCTACTATTGGTCTTGTATGTTTTCCAGGTCACTCATGGAAGGAAAGAACAAAGGTAAAAGAGCCGCTTCTGGCTCGCAGTCAGCAACCACGGCAGGAGCAGCCTCCATCCCCATCAGACATGCAATTACAAGTGCAGCCCAGTAGCTCGACAGGCTAGAATGCTGCTGCTTCCTTTGATGAGTCCGGGAAGCTTGTGTTGGCACCGTATGACTTTGTTGGTATATTTCCTTCATGCAAATTTTCATCAGTGTTAGCTTTTTAAATACGTTAATTTGCGACACAAACTTGGGGCATAACTTGCTTGCTTGGCTTGGATCAGGTTGGATGACCCCAACGTGAAGAGGAGAATCAAGAATATCCAAGCTCATTACCATGCCCTTGGAGAACTTATAACGAAGTTGATGAGTTACCAAGGAACAATGGTGGAACCTATTTACGTATGTTATTAATATATTCAAGAAACCAAGTATGATGTATTTACATTTTAACTTTTTTGGATTAGATTTAAGTGATATCAAATTTAGCAGGTTTGATGATTGATATATGATAAATACAATTAATGTACTTTATGTTGTTGCTGAATTTCGATACCATTAGAAGAAATTTATGTATAGCATTAATTATTAAAGTTGACGTTATTGCAGAAAATGCACTTGGGCTGCTGAGTTTGAACTCATGTTGACATGAATTCCAATCTAGGGTTGGAATCGATTGCGTGACATGTTCTCAACAACTCACGCACAATGCTGGTAAAACATTACCAAAGTGGTGAGTGAAACCGTGTACAAAAGCGGCAAGATGTGATATCGGTGATGAAACGTTTCAAAGAAAAGATCGAACACAAAACAAGAAGAACAGAAGGGGGTGGTTCAATGGAAATGCCATTGAACCTACCCACTATCAAGGGTCTTCTCAGCAGTGCAGCATGCTAAGAAGATGTTACTTCTTCTATGTGTCATTTACATTTTCTACCATTTGATAATCTATCTCTATTCTTTAATTTATACTATTTGGTTTTCATTATCATTTACAGTCGAATGAGAATGAAGGAAGCTTCCCATCCCCAGTTGATCTGCTCCTCCGTACGCATTTTCAAGGATGTCCCGGGAAAGGAAGGGTGCGAACGCCACAGCAACAAATTGAGTAAGTTTTAACCCTTGTAATGCCTTTAAGGAGTTTAAGATTTATAGGTTTAAAAATACAAAGATATGTGACAAATGGCACATTTTGCGCCATTTCGAGCCAATTGACCTAAAACACATGTAAGGGAGTTTGGTATATGTAGACTTTGTAACACTTGTAGTTATTCCTTTAAGGATGTTTAGCTTATTTAAGGTTGAAATGAAGAGATATGTGAAAAATGGGCACATTTTAGAGCCATTTCGCGCCATTTCGAGTCATTTGAACCTAAAACCATGTAAAGGGTACTTTGGTATAATGTAGACTTTTAACACTTGTAGTTATCCTTTAAGGATGTTTAGAGCTATTTATAGGTTGAAGGAAGAGATATGTGAAAAATGGAGCATGTTTACAGCCATTCGGCCATTTCGACCAATTTGAACCTAAAACAGCATGTAAAGGGTACGTTTGGTATAATGTAGACTTTGTAACACTTGTAGTTATTCCTTTAAGGATGTTTGCTTATTTATAGTTGAAATGAGAGATATGTGAAAATGGACATTTTAGCCATTTCGGCCCATTTCGATTCGAGCCAATTTGAACCTAACACATGTAAAGTTACTTTGGTATAATGTAGACTTGTAACACTTGTAGTTATCCCTTTTAAGATGTTTAGCTTATTTATAGGTTTGAAATGAAGAGATATGTGTGAAAAATGGGCACATTTTAGCCATTTCGGCCCATTTCGAGCAATTTGAACCTAAAACACAGTGTAAAGGTACTTTGGTATAATGTAACTTTGTAACACTTGTATTTATTCCTTTTAAGGATGTTGCTTATTTATAGGTTAAATGAGAGATATGTGAAAATGGGCACATTTTTAGCCATTTCGCCCATTCGAGCCAATTTGAACCTAAAACACATGTAAGGGTACTTTGGTATAATGTAGACTTTGTAACACTGTAGTTATTCCTTTTAAGGATGTTTAGCTTTTTATAGTTGAAATGAAGAGATATGTGAAAAATGGGCACATTTTTACCCATTTCGGGCCATTTCGACCCAATTTTGAACCTAAAACACATGTAAAGGTACTTGGTTAATGTAACTTTGTACACTTGTAGTTATTCCTTTTAAGGATGTTTAGCTTATTTATAGGTTAAATGAAGAGATATGTGAAAAATGTGGCACATTTTTACCATTCGGGCCCTTTCGACCAATTTGAACCTAAAACACATGTAAAGGGAACTTTGGTATAATGTAGACTTTGTAACACTTGTAGTTATTCCTTTTAAGGATGTTTAGCTTATTTATAGGTTGAAATGAAAGATATGTGAAAAATGGGCACAATTTTAGCCATTCGGCCATTTCGAGCCATTTGAACCTAAAAACACATTAAAGGGTACTTTGGTATAATGTGACTTGGTAACACTTTTAGTTATTCCTTTAATGATGTTTAGCTTATTTATAGGTTGAAATGAAGGAGATCTGTGAAAAATGGGCACATTTTTCCCCATTTCGGGCCATTTCGACCCATTTGAACTAAACACATGTAAAGTACTTTGGTATAATGTAGACTTTGTACACTTGTGTTATTCCTTTTAAGATGTTTGCTTATTATAGGTTGAAATGAGAGAGATGTAAAAATGGGCACATTTTTACCATTTCGGGCGCATTTCGACCAATTTGAACCTAAAACACATGAAGGGGTCCTTTGGTATAAGTAGACTTTGTAACACTGTAGTTTATTCCTATTTAAGGATGTTAGCTATTTATATGGTTGAAATGAAGAATATTTGAAAAATGGCCCATTTTTACCATTTCGGGCCATTTCGAGCCAATTTGAACCTAAAACACATGTAAAGGGTAACTTGGTATAATGTAGAACTTTGTAACACTTGTAGTTATTCCTTTTAAGGATGTTAGCTTATTTTATAAGTTGAAATGAAGAGATATGTGAAAAATGGCACATTTTGTTTACCCATTTCGGCCATTTCGACCAATTTGAACCTAAACACACTGTAAGGGTACCTTTGGTATATAGTACTTTGTAACACTTGTAGTTATTCTTTTAAGGATGTTTAGCTTATTTAATAGGTGAAATAAGAGATATGTGAAAAATGGGCACATTTTTACCCATTTCGGGCCATTTCGACCAAGTTGAACCTAAAACACATGTAAAGGGTACTTTGGTATAATGTAGACTTTGTACCACCTTGTCGTTATTCCTTTTAAGGATGTTTAGCTTATTTATAGGTTGAAATGAAGAGAATATGTGAAAAATGGCCACATTTTTTACCATTTGCGGCCATTTCCGACCAATTTTGAACCTAAAACAAATGTAAAGGGTACTTGGGTATAAGTAGACTTTGTAACACTTGTAGTATCCTTTTAAGGATGTTTAGCTTTTTATAGGTTGAAATGAAGAGATATGTGAAAAATGGCACATTTTACCCTTTCGGCCATTTCGAGCCAATTTTTGAACCCTAAAACACATGAAAGGACTTTTGAACTCCCTTCAACCCAAGGTTGTTCAGAAGCCTTTAGCATATCATAGAACTGCTTGGCCTCGGGGTTAGGTTCCTCCTCTGATTGGGTACCCGATTGATCTTGGTTATGTCCAAAAGCATCCATAACCATTTCGCGATAGTCATTGGATTGCCGGTCGGAGGACTCAGGTAACCCTTCCCCATGACAATGCCACTCATAATAATCTGGTTTAAACCCCTTGGCATACAAATGATACTTTACTGTGTCCGGATCATAGATGCGTTTGTTCTTGCATTTAACACACGGACACCTAACTTCATTTGGGTCAGTTGTCTGCGGATGATCTTTACAATATTGAAGGAATTCGTCAACTCCTTCCTTAAAAGCAGGGTTCATAGAAGATCCGACCTTCCTACAATACATCCA
The DNA here is from genome assembly GCA_016808085.1 of Suaeda aralocaspica. NCBI lineage: Eukaryota > Viridiplantae > Streptophyta > Magnoliopsida > Caryophyllales > Amaranthaceae > Suaeda > Suaeda aralocaspica. The sequence continues at coordinate 1,329,076 of PYUH01000082.1, read as the reverse complement.
ACTACGTTCCCTTCTTTTCATAGTGACAACTTCTACACAAGTCACGCATATAATTATTTTAGTCAAAATGGCAAAATATAATTACTGAAAACTGCATAGGGTTGTATTATAATTATTCTATATTGGGTACAAAATTCTATGCAATGCAATTTTTCATATTTTATATTTTCCAAATTAGGTTGTTGTAAATATTATGGTACATTAACCTAAGGTTGAATGTATTATATGCTGCAACTTGAGTACACTGAAAAAACAAGATTTAAGTAAAGCGGATGGTAAATATTATGGTATAAAGAGATGATTAATGTTTCGATTTGGGCTAATCAATCTTAAAGAAACGAAAACAGGTAACATGACATGATTCTGCAAGCAGAGATATTGAAGCCATCCCAAAATAAAGACATAAAGGTGAGGAATATCAACTAAAACAAATCAGAATTCATACGACATAACAATCGAATATCAAATTCAATTATTTTGCAATTTTGCCAAGACCCAATAAAATTGTCAATTCATCTAGTTTCAAAATGCTGCTAACTATCCTAGCCTCTTCCTACACACATCTGTAGTTATTCTTCTAAGTTTGATATTGTACTTCTTCACCCCTTAACTTACCAAATGCACGTTAACCCATGTCTACTTATATAACAAACGAGTTTTACCCATAGTTCTACTGTAAAATCGAACAAGTTGATTTAACAAAATGTTAAAGACAAATTCAATCATGCACAACAAATTCAGAATCATAGCTTCTATGATTTCCATTTGTTGGCACAACTATTATAGACTCACATTTTACAGAACCAACCAGTTGTAATCTGTTTTATTTAAATTGCTCAGATGCAAGAGGAGAAAGAAGAAATTGTATCCTAAAATACATGCTTAGTCAAGAATTCTGGTATAATTTATAGCTTGATATATGAGTTAAGTACTAGGTTCTAGCTATGTAACAGCAATCATTAGAATCCTAAAGGCCACATTCAGTTGGTCAAACTATTAAATTTGCTTATAGCTTGATAATAATAAGTTGAGCTATACAATACCAATTCTTAGAACAAACAGACAGTATTAAACTCCTGGTACTTCCTCTTTTCACCTTATCTTTTGCTGATAAACCATGTGACCATGTCCAGATAACATCTTTTAACATTCATGGAAAAGCTTTTAAGAAGCGTTCCAGCAAAAAATTTACAATATGCAAGTCATCAAATAGTTGAGGAACACCCAATAACAAACAAAACTGTGTTTAGAAGAAGAGTAGACACTTTATTACTTTTATATAGTATGTAAAAATGGCCATAGAAAAATGGAGAAATAAATATACCATAAACAGATTCAGTACCTACATAAATAAGGACCTAATTACAGTATCAATATGTCTTCTTCAAGTAAGCAAGTCAAGTACTATCAGAACTAGGTAAGGCAAATCTATGTTTCTACCTTAATGTCATCTTTGTTTACCAGCTTAAGCAAGAGCAACAGTGAGGGGGTTATGATGAAATCCAGAAGGAAAAAGAAAAAAGGGGAATACCATAAACAGATTCACTACCTACATAAGCATAGACCTAGTTACAGCACCAATCAGTACAGCCACTTTGAGAAAATCCCTCATAGTAAAAAATCTAAAACAAAAGGGACCTTAAGATGGGGACCATGTTTAAAAAATTCAATAGACAATCAAATCAAAGCAAAGGTAACATAGTAGCCAATGACAAACACTGCAGTTTAATTCTGAAAGCCAATTACCCCATAACCATATCATCTAATAGTATCCTGAAACATTGTTCCAGAGCCGTTTATATGACAACAAAAACAAATCTCTAACAAATATTTCACTATTTCCTAACCAAAAATAAATAAATGGATGTTAATTGAAAGGTTCATGGTTGTAAGCAGAATTGTATCAAAGATATGTGTAGATTGTTAAAGACGTGCTCTTATAAAGCTTACATCAGCTTCAAGAACTTCAGAGATAACACAAGCTTCAAATGAATAAGAGTCAAGGAGACATATAAAGTGCACAGTTCACAATTACATTAGAAGCACATGCACTAAATTGAAGATAAAATAAGAATAGGGCAAGAGGCAACTAGAAACTCTACTAACGATTGAGTGATTCAAACAATGGTGAACTTCATGAAGAGAAAAAAAAAGGCAACAAAGAAAACACTCTGAAGTCATGTCTCAACCCAAACCAGTAATAAAAGAAACCATGGATAACTAGGATGAATAGAAACCCTCACTCAAAGTAAAAGATTGAAGTGCGAAGAATGAAGAAAAAGGACAAGTAAGATTAACCTCTACCCACACACAACCAACATGTACCCAGTACAGCATATAACAGGCGCGAAATTGAAGAAAACATCAAAGGCATGCCTTCTGGCTCCTAAATACACTATGCATCATCGCCATAGACTACTTTAAAGAATATTGAGAGTAAAGCAAATGCCAGTAAAATCTATCAATTATTCAATTTCAAAACTGTGAATTCACTGTATTTCATTCATTGTAGAATAATTGAAAATTCAACAAATTCAATCATGCACAACAAATTCAGAATCATGTCTGTGTTAACCTAAATCAACAAATTCGAGTCAATAAAATTCAAATTCAATCAACAAATAGAGAAGAAGGACCTTGCAAGAGTTTGACGAATAATTGAAAATTCAACAAATTCAATCATGCACAACAAATTCAGAATCATGTCTGTGTTTTTTTTCGAACAACAAATTCAGAATTAAACTGCAAGAGTTTATGCTTTGAGATTATTAAAATTCAACAAATTCAGAATTAAACTGCAAGAGTTTAATTGAAAATTTAACAAATTCAATCGAAAATTTAAGTTGAAAAATAATTGAAAATTCAGTAAAATTCATAAAATTAAATTAAAATAACAACAAATTCAGGAAGCACCTTGCAAGAGTTTGACGAATAATTTTTCGAACAACGGCTTTGAGATTATGCTTTGAGATTATGCTTTGAGATTCGACTTTCGTAGATTATGCTTTCGAACAACTCTTTGTCTGCGTTTTTTTTTTTTTTAGGGTTTGTTTGCGGTGAAGAAGAAGGCCGCCGGAAATTGAGAAGAAGGCCGCCGGAAATTGAGAAGAAGGCCGCCGGAAGCAGAAAGAGGTTTAGGGTTCTTGTCGGGTTTATGGGAGAAGAAGGGTATTGTGTGTTAGTTTTTTTTTTTTTTCGACAAAATAACATAACTTGGTGTCGTTTTTTGCGACGGAATTTGCGACGGAAATAATTCCGTCGCAAACAATTTATTCCGTCGCAAAAAATAGCTGCTCCTTAGATTTGGTTTGTCATTTTTTTGCGACGGATATTTCCGTCGCAAAAAAGTGTAATTCCGCCGCAAATTTGCGACGGATTATCTTCCGTCGCAAATACTGATTTTTGCGAGGGAATTAAAGTCCGTCGCAAAAATCCGTCGCTATTTGGTCATTTTCTTGTAGTGGGCTATGTCCCTTCTTCAACAAGGTATTGCTGATAATGAGGTAAGCTGTATTTTAGCATGTTTTATTGCACATGATATATGGGAAACTCTAGAGTTAGTTTATTAGGGCACTAGTGAATTCGGGAGATCTAAGGTTGATATGCTTATGTCTAAATATAAAGCTTTTGATATGAATCGAGATAAAAATATAAAAGATATGCATACTTGTTCTATGTTAATTATTAATGAACTAAAATCTCTTCGCAGAAGTTTTACTAGTGAAGGTTTGGCCAGGAAAGTTTTGAGAAGCTTGACAGGTAAATGGCTGCCTAAGGTAACTGCAATTCAAGAGGCCAAGGATCTAACTACTTTGACTATAGAACAACTTATTGGGTCAATAATGACTCATGAGATATTATTAAGCACAAAGGAGGAAGGCACAACCAAAAGCCGAGGGCTGGCCTTGAAGGGAGAAGAAATTGAAGAAGATCTGGATGAAATAGGTCTCATGGCAAGAAGGTTTGAAAGAAGCCTAAGATCTCAATACAAGGGAAAAACCTGGAAGAACATAGGCAACTTGAAGAAGACCGGTGCCAGCACTGGTTGTTTCAAATGGGGTTAGACTGGACATATGATAAAGGACTGTCCGGCATGGAAAACTAACAAGGGAGGACAAATGGAGAAAACGATGACAAAGAGAGCCATGGTTGCTGCCTGGGGAGATTCTGACTCAGGTGGTGAAAGTGAGGAGGAAGAAGCCCTAGTTTGTATGAGTGCACTGTTGGGAGAAGCAAACCAGAGGCAAACATGTTCAGGGAAGAAGGGGAACATGTGTCTCATGGCTGAAAGCAGCTCCTCCGATGAAGAACAAGTAACTATTTCTGATATGCAAGAACATATGAGATATTGTGATAGAGATGAGTTAACTAAATTTTATAGTTTCCATTGAACAAAATAATAAAGGCAATGCTGCTTATAAAGCTAACAAAAAGAAACTAAGAGAAGTAACTCGAAATCTAGAACATAATGAGTGTTGTTCATCTGAGCTTGAACTTATTTGTACAGAACTCAAAGAAAAAAATTCAGAGCTTGAAATGAGTCTAGATCAGAAGAATATAAAACATGAGATGCTAAAACCTCTATCAGTTTTTTCAAAAGCAGAATTATATCAAAATAATGAAAGAGGTTTTTGTAAGCTTAAGGAGGCAGAAGTTGAAGGTATAAATTTCGAATTACTTAAACAGAATTCACCCCCTCTAGAACATTTTGACTTGATTTTAGCTTATAATTATATAAATGATGATGTGGAAGAATTGTTCAAAGAGTATGTGAATCTCAAATCTTCTCTTGCTAGCACAAGTACTTTAAGTATTAATAACTTATGTTTGGAATATGAGGGTATGATTTGTGATTTACAAGCTGAAATATCTGAGTTAAAGAAAGACATCAACCCTAAAGATGTTTCACACAATCAAGGTATTGATATTGAATTCCTACAATTAGAATATGAAACTAAAATCTGTGATCATCAAGCTGAAATATTCCAACTAAGGAAAGGCAAGAATACTCAGACCACTTCTGAACCAGATCTTGAATTGATTTCAAAACCTAAGGATGAGCTTCATAGGGCAAAGTTTGATCTTGCCATTGCTGTAGAGTATAATGAAGCTCAGTTTAAGAAACTTGAAATCAACGAACGGGATTTGAGTGTCTGCCTAAGACAGATGAATAGGTTACTCGGTGCTCAAATTACTCTAAACATCCTAACCTCATAATCTGGTAATCCTATGAGGTTTGAATTAGGGTATTTTGAAAGTAGTTCCCAACAGACCCAAAAGTTGGGGAGAGATGAGACTTGGATTTTTGAATTCAAGAGAGGTAAGTATGTTTTTGCAAAAGACATGCATGTATGCATCTATTGCGGTCTGAATGGATATGTTATTGAAACTGGTTGGACCAAGAAAAAACATAATAAAAATCAGTCTCATGTTCAAAAGGCTCATAATCATAAGAGTTACACACATAATTTGTCAAAAAATGGAAAACATGATAAAACAAGAAAGACAAATATGAAACAAATCTTGGTTAGAAAGGACAGTATCAAACCAGTTCCCATTAATAAGGAACCCAAGAAAATCTGGGTTCATAAAACCAAACCTTGATTTGTTTGTGCAGGTTAGAGTGAAAGGAAAGCCATTCTGGGACTTGGATTGTGGTTTCTCAAGACACATGTCAGGATATAAAAGTCAATTTCATTCACTCGTAGCCTATGAAGGAGGAAGTGTCACGTTTGGAGATAATAGTAAAGGTTTGATCAAGGGCATAGGTAAGGTTGGTAAGACACTTTCTCAAGCAATTAATAATGTATATTTTGTTGAAGGTTTGAAACATAACCTCTTGAGCATATCTCAGCTATGTGACAAAGGAAACCATGTTGAATTTGAAACAAATCTTTGTCACATAGTTAACACTAAAACAAAGGTACGGGTCTATAAGGGGTTCCAACACAATAATGTTTACATAACATTTTTTAGTCAGATTCCTAAGATAAGTGCCACTTGTTTCAATGTTATAGAGGATGACCATTGGCTGTGACACAAGAGACTTGGACATGTAAGTTTTTCCTTGATAAATAAACAGCGGTCTTAGGACTTAGTTACAGGTTTACCTAACATTAAGTTAGTTGCAGAATATATTTGTCATAAATTAGCCAAATGTAAGCATGTCAAGTCCTCTTTTCAGCCAAAGAAGTTTGTAAGCACTACAAGACAATTCGAAATTGCGCACATGGACTTGTGTTGGTCCATGCGTGTACAAGGTCGAAATGGTCATAGTTATGAGTTTGTGTTAGTTGATGGTGACTCTCGTTATACTTAGATAATATTTCTAAAATTTAAAAATGAAACTTTTGAAGAATTTGAAATCTTAATTAAATAGGTCCAAAACAAGATTAATCATCAACTGGTCTCTATCTGGTCTGATTATGGTTCTGAATTTGACAATGTCGGCCTCATTACTTACTGTAATGATTATGGTGTATCTCACAATTTCTTAGCCCCTAAAACTCCACAACAAAATGGAGTGGTTGAAAGGAAAAATCGCACTCTAGAAGATATAGCAAGAACAATGCTTCTAGAGAGTAGTCAACCTCGAAACTTCTGGTCTGAGGCTGTGAGTACTGCTTGCTACATTTTCAATAGGATAATGCTAAGACCTTTAATAAAGAAAACATCTTATGAGCTCCTTAGGGGAAGAGAACCAAACATTGCACACTTACGCGTTTATGGGTGCAAATGCTTTGTACACAATAATGGTAAAACAAGTTTGGACAAATTTGATCTCAGAACCGATGAGGCTGTTTTCATTGGATACTCTTCACACAACAAGGCATACAAAGTTTTCAACAAAATAACCTTGTGTGTTGAAGAGAGTATCCATGTTCTGTTTGATGAAACTAATATGTTAAGCAAGCATGTGCAGGTTGATGATGATGAATTCGAAATTGGCATGCTAAACTTTACAGGAGCTAAAGAAGTAGAAGGTGCTGAACCAGACTCACCACACAACTCTTCTAGAGAGGAAGAGTCTGGCCAAGCACAAAGTCAAGAATCTCATGAAGTAAGCGGAGGAAATAGTGACTCAGAGGCTCAACCACATGAATACGATGTAGCTGAGACCACTATGGAAACAAGTTTATCTGTTCAAAGCAACAATGAAACAAGGGGAACCTATACAGGAACCAGTTCAACATTAGAAGGCACCGATGTAACTCTTCAAAGGAACAAATCCTTCAAGTACAATTCTGCTCATCCCTCTGATCTTATAATTAGTGATATTAACAAATGGGTGTAAACAAGGAAATCTACTCTACAAAACTTTTGTGCTTTCTATTCCTTTCTTTCAAATGTTGAACTAACTGATTATAAGACTGCTGTAATGGATCCAGATTGGGTTCTGGCCATGCAAGATGAACTCAATCAGTTTGAGAGAAATCAAGTATGGCATCTTGAACCAAGGAAGGAAAACATGTCTGTTATTGGAACTAAATGGGTGTTCAGGAACAAACTGGACGATGCAGGTATTATAGTTAGGAATAAGGCAAGGCTAATGTTCCAAGGGTTTAATCAACAAGAATGAATTTATTATGATGAAACCTTTGCTCCAGTAGCCAGGGTTGAGGCAATGAAGAGTTTAATTGCTTTTGTAGCTCATATGAACTCCAAACTCTTTAAAATGGATGTTAAGACAGCCTTTCGTAATGGTTATTTGAAAGAAGATGTATATGTGGAACAACCCCCTGGATTTGAGGATAGTGACTTGCCAAACCATGTTTTTAAACTTGACAAAGCTCTTTATGGTCTCAAACAAGCTCCTACTCTTAGTATGAGAGGCTTTCCAGTTTTCTTTAAGAAAATGGATATAAGAGAGGTTCTGTTGACAAGATATTATTCTTAAAGGAAAAGGGAACTGATCTGCTAGTGGTCCAGATATATGTAGATGATATTTTAATTGGAGCTACTAATCATGATTTGTGTAATGAGTTTGCAAATTTGATGAAAAGTGAATTTGAAATGAGTATGATGGGAGAGCATGGATTCTTTCTAGGACTTCAATTTAAGCAAACCAAGGATGGAATTATGATTCATTAGCAGAAGTACCACAAGGAGTTGCTGAAAAGATATAGCTTGCAAGATAGCAAATCCTATGAAACACCCATTCAAACTTCTACAAAATTGAGCCTTGATGAGAAGGGAAAGGGTGTTGAGGGTAAGTTTTATGGAGGTATGATTGGCTCATTGCTCTACTTAACAGCCAATAGGCCAGATATAGTGTTTTTAATAGAGTTGTGTGCAAGATTTCAAAGCAACTATAAAGAATCTCACCTAAAGGTTGTTAAGAGAATTTTAAGATATCTCAATGGTATTGATGACCTGGGTTTGTGGTATCGAAAAGGTACCAGTATGAATCTTATAGGATACACAAATGCTAACTTTGCTGGTTTTATTGTGGATAGGAAGAGTACTTTTGGAATGGCTCACTTCTTAGGTTCTTGCCTTGTCTCATGGGGATCTAAGAAACAAAATTCTGTGGCCTTATCAACATCACAATCTGAGTACATTGCAGCTGCTTTATGTTGTGCTTAGTTCTTGTGGATAATCCACAACAAAAGGATTTTGGGATTTGTTTTAGAAGTGTTCCTATTTTATGTAATAACACAAGTGCAATCAATATTTCAAAAAATCCCGTCGAACATTCTAAAACCAAGCATATTGAGATTACGCATCATTTTCTAAGGGAAAATGTTGAAAAAGTTAATGTAGAATTAGAGTTTTGCAGGTCAAAAGATCAACTAGCTGACATTTTTACAAAACCTTTGATCAGAGAAATGTTCATCAAGCTTCGTACCTTGTTGGATATTATTAAAATTAGACAATGAGCTGTTAAATTTTGAGTAGTCCCTTTGGCTATTCAAATGATGTCAATATGTATATATTGTCTTTCTTTTGTGTTTTTTTTAGGCTTTTTAGGTCTCACAAAGTTCTTATGCGATGCTAAGCTGATCAATTTAGTACTCAAGTACCTTAGCATAATCTTGTAAAGAGTATCTTGGCACAGACCAGTTGCAGACCATTAGGGAACTAGATTCATGAGGCGGTTATTTTAGTCAGTGAGTTTATTTTCAAAAATTTAAATTTTTGGAAATAAATGTAATGACGGTTATATTTATGGCAACTGCCTTTTTTGGTTTAACGGACAATTATCTTTCAAATATTCTGAACATTACCATTTTGATTCACTAGTGGAAAAATCAAGATATGCTATACTTCATTTGCTCCGGTGGTTTTGGTGAACTAGAAAAACGGAGCAATAGGTCGTAGGCGCTAACTAAGAGCTGACTTATTGCTCCGGTCATGAATTTACCGGAGCAAATAAGTTTATACTCCGGTTAATTTATTATTTTCTCTGGTTGTGAGACCGGAGTAAAAAATATCCTCTAGTTAAAAAAACCACTGACATCATATAATTCATTTAATATATTAAAACATCAAAAAATCCCAAAACCACTGACATATCTTGGTTCCTTCCTTCCTTCCTTCTTCTTCCTTCAATTCTTCCTTCTTCGTTCCAGACAAACCCCCAAAACTCAGTTCACATTTCAAAAAACTCAAAACCTCGAAAAACATCAACTTCAAAACCCTAATTTTCCATTCGTAGGGTTCAATTTATGTTATTCGGTTTCAATTTCTTTAATTTTGGTTGGTTTTTTCAGATCTTAAGAAAGGTAATTTGTAGATCTTAAGAAGCAATGAGTATTTTTAATTTTTTCTTGATTTCAGATCTTAAGAAGCAACGTTTAATTTTCAATTTGTGTTTTGGTTGTTATTTTTTCAGACCTTCGAACTGGTATAAATTCTTCGAATTTTTATTTTTTATGATTGAATTTGGATTGATTGAATCTGTTTTTGTTGTAGATTTCGCTGTTTTGGAAAATTTCATAGCAAAAAACGGCTGAACTGTTGAATCTGCTCAAAGGTTTGTTTTCTCTCAAATTCTCTCAAATTCCAGAGCTATCGTTGCTCATTAGGTTGCAGGATGCAGATTAGGATTGGTTGGCTTTAAGAGAAGTTAAAATCCGTTGTGAAAATCCAATGTTTCATCTTCATGTATTAGTATTGAGCTTCTGATGGTGGTTATATGGTAGTTTTTGGTTGTTTTGATGTCGGCATTGAAGCTTAGTGCTGATGGTTATGATGATTCTATTGTGGACTTAGTTGTGACTTGTGAGTTTAGATCGTTAATGTCAGTTATGAAGCTTAGTGCTAGTTATGTTAATTCTATTGTGGACTTTGTTAGATATTTAATGTCAGCGGTTGTGAGTTTAGATAGGTAATTGGGTATATAACATTGCCGTATTCGAAAGAGTAATTAAATGTGTTTTGTATCTTGTACGTTTTAAAACCAACTTAAGCTGTTTGTTATATGCAAATATTCTTGCATCTTATGTGCTTTGATGTTCCTACTTCAAATGTCAGTAAGTTGTTTGTGATCAATCTGATCAATTTTATTGGATTGATTAAAAACAACTTTTTATTGGTAGCCCATTTTATCCCCTCCTTTGTGTATCCTTCAATGCTTGTTTGGGTGTAAGAATTGAATTATTGGTACCTTTGAGTTTCAAGTTTGAGGTAGGATCTGAATGATTCTTATTGAATTTCTTGTACTGAATGATTCATAGTAGAAAGGTAATAACTAGTGATAGTCTGATAGATGATTGAGACTAAAGTGATGATAGAGGCTGAAGTTTTGAAGAAACTTGTTTTTCCAGTGTTCATGATAATGGAATATGGTCAATCTGTATCATGTAACTAGTTCTATGTAAAATTTTAGTTGTCTTATGGAATGAACTTTTGAATATCAAGCTACTTGGTGTAACCTATCTTTAAATTGCATTTAAGTAATGTTGCGGTCTGTTGTTATTGCTATGTTGTGATGGGATCATTATTCATTGGATCTGAAACCTTTTTTTTGTGTTAGTTATACGTGTTTTTCGCTAGAAATTTCCCGGTATGTTAGCATGCCTTTCTCTCTACCTCCCTCCCCCCCCCCCTCTTTTCTTTTCTCTCTTCCGTTCATTTGCAGTTTATACATCACTTTAATGGCACTCTGTCACATAAAATTGCTGAACATAAATCCGTTGCAATGCTCCCTTTACACTTATGTCAAATTTAATATTTATATTGTTCTATTTTGCTTTGATGAATAAGATATGGAAAACCTGCTCTCAGTTAATTGCTGTGGCATATCAGTGTGTTTTGTTAAAGAAAATACTCGAAGTATTTGAATAAGTCTGGGACAGCTGTGAATGCTTTGATAATACTTGCGTCTTTGTCATATCCTGTCCTATCATTGACCTTTTCCTCGTGTATCATCTTTAAGATTATGTACAAGAATCCTACGCAACAGTAGGATGTTAAATAGATTGTGTATTCTGAAAACAGGAGTGAACACTGTTTCATATTGGCTGAGACTGGAATAGTAATTCATGCTTGAAATTTTGAGGTTGATTGAGTGCATCTTTTATGAAAGTCATGAGACATTTGTTTTTCTAGACTAGGTGTTTTGATGGACTGCAGTTATTTTTGGGGTCTCTGCTATAGATTGATGTTTGTTATAATTCCTCCGTTCAATTCTAATCGATACATTTTGACTTTTACACTATTCACACACTATGATTATATCATTTAAACATATATATAAAGTGGTATGTTATCATGCACTCCCATAGTCACAAGAACAAAATATATTAGCTTGATAAAGAAATATATGTAACTTTGTAAACTTGCAAGTTTTATTCATTTTAAGACTCAATTTTAGTCCTTGTTATGCTCATTCCAAGACCTTCTGCGTATGCAGGAGGGAGACAGGGCTATGTGGGAATACCCATTTGCTGTGGTTGGTGTGAATATTACATTTCTATTGATCCAATTGCTAGACCTTCAATCTGGTAAGCTTTCTTTTGTTAAAACAACTTATCTACGAAACTTTAGATTATTGATTCTGTTTTTTCATACTACATTTTGCTACTGGAAGAGATACTACATATTTCATCTTTTGATGTTAGAAACGGATCGACTATGTTTATGCATAACTGAATCGATGAATGAATTTCACTATGTTGATGCATGTATTTCTGAAATTTGTTCTCTCGTGTCTCCATCTTACCTGTATTTTGTTCAGTTCAGAGTTGATTAGTTCAGACTTGATCAATTTTTGACCTGATGCGGTCTGAACTTATGTGAACTGATGAACTGATCAGACGCAAGGGATCGACTGAGTAATTAATTCATAGTGAATGTATGATGTATTAATGAATGAATGCATGATGTATGAATGAGTGGATGAATATATGATACAACGAACACTAGTACAAAAATCGACTTTTGCTGCGGTTTTTTTAGGGGTATTTGCTGCGGTTTTTAACCGCAACACTTGGAGCAGCAACAATAAACTAGTTTATTATTTGCTGCGGTTCAACCGCAGCAAAAAAATGGACTTTTTGCTGCGGTTTTGACTACAACCGCAGCAAAAAAAGGGCAAAAATTGGTGGGAAATCCCACTATTTGCTGCGGTTCTTTGTAAAACCACAGCAAATAGTGCGATTTCCCACCAAAAAAAAAAGCTTTATTTGCTGCGGTTTTCTAGAAAACCGCAGCAAATAACCACCCAAAAAAATAAATTTTTTTTTTTTTTTTTTGCTTTTTAATGCTAAATTGTAGCCAGAATGTTTGTATATGTACAATAGTTGTAATAACAACATTACAGCAGCATTAGAATAATAACATCAATCTCAAATACAATTATACTACAAAAAACACTTCAAAGAGCATTATAACGGCAGCATCTCAACAGTGGCAGCAACAGAAGTGTGGAGAGCACCTATTAACAATTAAGCATCAGTGAAAGAAAAGCAACTAAAGATAAAGGACTACGTTCAGGTAGAACCTTGGAAGATAAAAAGAAAATCCACATAAACAAAGATGTCAAACAAACACACAAAAATTTACGTTCAGGTAGAATACAGACACTCCTTGGAAAAAAAAAACCCCATAAGCTGCGAAATCGCAATCCGGAGAAAAGTAGCGAACAATAGAAGAAACGAGAAACAGAAGTTAGATGAGAGCAGACAGGAGAGAGATAAGATTTTTTAACATATAGAGTTTGTCAACACCTAACAGGTTTTTAGTTGAGAATAGAAAGGAGAGACAGATAAGATTTTTTAACATACAGATTTATCCTCAAGAGACACATCTTAGGTTAACAGCAGAACATTCAAAATCAGGTTGTTGTAAATGAGCCTTCCTAATGCATAGCTCTAGGATAAATTTTCTACAACCAATGGAAATGAAAGCAATTATTCATTTCTTGGGAGATTCTAAATTAGTCCCAGCATTTTCTATTCCCTTGTCATAGCTATCAAGACTTAAGCTTATCAGAAACAGAGGAGTTGAAAAGAGGAGTTTCTTAATAGAACCTTGGAAGATACATTGAGAGGAAAAATCAACTCTCTCAATAGAGTCAACTCTCTACCACAGATAGAATCAACTCTCTCAATAATAGAGCAGGTGATCATGCAGGAGTTGAATACAGTCACAAATACAGTCAAACCATATATTTTGCTTTATTCACACTTTTATGTTTTCCTCTCATGAGTTTTTGTTTTTATTGTATGATCTTTTTCAGGAGTGTGATGTACAGAGAACAGGTGAGCCTAAATCAGGTTGCAGCAAACACTTTAATAGCTAGACTTGAAGCACAAATGGCATTATGCAACTCGGCTGAGAAACAGCTTGAACTAAAGGTCAAGTTGAGGGATGATCTGGAGAAACAAATGAGGCCAGAGTCAGAACAGGCGAGAAAGAGATCAAGAACAGAAGATGATGACAATGCCTTGGCTGAAGAGAAAGAAGACCGGGCACTAACATGCCTGCCTAGAACACAGACTAAAACGCACAAGGAATTAAGGAAGTTCTTAGAAGAGGAGCACATGTTATCTGAAGGAGCCCTTTCCCATATAGAAGAAAATAATGATGAAGAAGAAATAGAACAACTACCAAGACTTACTATTAATAATGAATCAACTGCTCAAATACAGTCACATTTTTATATCTAAAATCCACTAAAAACTCAGAAAATCCATTAATAATGAATCTGATTTAAAAACAAAGAACATCAAAATCGAAAATGTAAAACAAAGAACATAATGAATCTGTAATAATGAATCAGAAAATCCATCAAACAAAGAACATAATGAATCTGTAAAACATAATCACACTAATGCACAAATGTAAAGCTTCACCAGATTTAAACATAAAGTCATTAACAACAATTGATTCAGTCAGTCACCTACAAAATCGAAAACAAAAAATTAAAATAAATTCAAAACCAAAAAACAGCAACAACAAAAAAGATAAAATCGAAACTAACCACCTGAAATCGCCTCCAAAAGCCACCAGAAATCGCCTCTAAAAGCCACCAAAACTCGCAAAATTCGAACACAAAATAAAAGTTGAAAATGAAATATAAGACTGAAAAATCAACGTTAATCGAAAACTTCAAAAATTTTGGGAAAAAAAACACGAAAATCAAAGAAATTGACAAAATCGAAAAAACTAGGGTTTTGTATAATGAAGGAAAGAGGCATACCAACAGCTCCTCCGACAGCGCCGCCGACGGCAACACCAGCCATTGAAGGTGAAGGAGAAGAAGATGATGGCGCCGCCATTGAAGGAATTAAACCTAATGAAGAAAATTTGATAGAAAAGAGAGACGAGAAAACTTTTGTATAATGAATATCAGAGAAAACTTGTTTTATTTGTATTGTTTTGGTTTTGTATAATGAAGGTTTGGTGAGAGGCACGAGAAAACTTTTGAGGTGAGGGTTAGGGTTAGAAGATCAGATGAGATAGAAAAGAGAGATAGGGTTAGGGTTAGGAGGAAGAAAAGAATAAAGGTTTTTGGAGTGTTTTTTTGGCTTTTATACCCCTCCTTTTGGGCTGGGCTTGGAGTCTTTGTAATTTGTGTTGAATTATTTGCTGCGGTTATAACCGCAGCAAATAACAAAAAAACCGCAGCAAATACTTTAACCGCAGCAAATTATTTTGTGTTGAAATCATCAACGAGTATTTGCTGCGGTTCTTTAAAAATGTCAAAAAACCGCAGCAAATGTGGCGCAGCAAAATCCATTTTTTCTACTAGTGGAATGAATGAAAAATGTATTGAATGATTGAATGGATGAATTAGTTTGGATTAAAAGCGAGTGAATGAATGGATGAAACAATGGATGGATGGCTGGATGAATGAATGAAAAGTTTAATGTTGGTTGAATGTTAAACTTGTATGTTGCTCTTGTTTGTGGTTTTTGTGCAATGAATTGTTTAGAATTGATCGAAGGATGTTATTTTGTGTTTGATTGATAAGTAAATGTATGATCTAATTAGCATTCAGTGACATGATAAGAAATAATAGAAATTCGTTGCTGCTGCTACTCCCTGCTAGTTGCTGCTTGGCTGCTCCGTGCAAGAGGCTGTTGTTGTTTTTGGTTCTTTTTTTTGTCTTTTATGTGATGTAACAACAATTTCAATATGAAAATGATGTTTTGTTTTTTTTTTTTTTTTTTTTAATTGATGTNTTTTTTTTTTGTAATTGATGTCTGTTTGTATTGAGTATGGTCTATTGTATTGTTTGGTTGTTATCATGTTTTGATTGTTACAGCCCAATTAGAAGTCTTGGTTGCTTGTTGGGGTGTTGTTGTGGTTGGTTGGTTGAGGATTTTTGGTGTTTGTGTTTACTATTTTCTTTTGGGTTAGACGTCCAGTAATGCTGTAGTGTAGTAGCTGTGCAGTTTGCAGTCTGCAGTGCAGATTTGTTCTTTGAAACAGTACAGTTCTGCAGTTTTGTTTTATTTAGTTTTTAGGGTACTTTTTGCACCGGTTCTTTAAATAACCGGAGCAAAAAGTATTAAGACTTATAGCTCCTCCTGGGTATACTCCGGTCCAAAACCGGAGCAAAAAGGGGGGTTTTGACCGGAGCAAATGTCATTTTTTCCACTAGTGATTCAAATCTTTTATAGAAATATGCTTCTGATCGTACTTTCCTTCTTCATGTCATTTCCTTAATTTTTTTCTATATATTCTCTCGATTATATTTCTCTCACACAAAAACCTAAATCATCTAAATTTTTCTTCCTTCTCTCACTCACATTTTTCAATGTTTTTTTTTTTGCTCAAAGTAGAGGAAATATTCAGTTTCATCATGTCGAACAGAAGAAGCACACGATTGGTTGAGAAAGAAGTTAGTGAATCTCCTGAAATTGAAACGAAGAAAACAAAGAACATGGTTAAGAAGGTAATTGAGTCTATGATAGAAGATGTGATGGAGGCAGAAGTTAGTGTTGAGGAAGAACTGCCGTTGATTAGAAAGAATGCCAAGTCTAAAACTTCAAAAGCCCTTACTATAAGATCTGCCATACCAAAATCCACCACAAAACAACCACAAAGGCGGCTACACCAAAGTTAACTGCCAAAACCACCAAATTTTCCACACCAACATCCACAAAATCAACCACTGCCAAAAGGCCACCCACACAAAAATCCAAAGAATCTACTCTTGTACCAATAGAGACCTCAAAATCCAAAGAACCATAGATTGTTGAAGAATCTGAACATGAGAAGGAATCTTAGTCTGAATCAAAGTCAGATGAAGAAGAAGTTGAGGAAGAAGAAGTTGAATCAGAAGAAAAGGAAATTGAACCAATGGAGGATGTTGTTGCAGAAGAAGTGAAGGAAAAGAAAGTAAGCACCAGGAAACCGTCATAAAAAACGGTGAAGAAAGTTGAGAAGAAGGCCACAAAACCACCAATCACAAAATCCAAACCACCCACACCTAAAACCACTCCCGAACAAGGTGAGAAATCAAATAACAAGGAAGTTACTGAAGATGAAGAGGAAGTTGAAATAACTACTGAGAAAGAAAACACAAAGAAAATAGCAAGCAAGAAAGCAATCTGATATTATGATTTCTTCAAGCATTAAATCTAAGAAAAGTAAGTCTACTACCCCTCAACCACTATATAATCTGAAAGATAGACAAATTCTGGTAGGATTTTCTATTGCAAAAGGTTGGGTTGAACAAAAATTCTTAATTGAGGTTAAGGAGGCTTTAGATTTTCAGGAATGGTCTGTGTTGTTTGCAACAAATTTAGATGTTTCATGCCACTGGTTGAAGAATTTTACTCACCCCTGCAGACTAAAGATGATAGACCCTATTTCTCCTTTGTTAAAGATACTCCCACAAATTTATCTGAAAAGAAATTGGCTGAGATTCTCAAAGTTCCAACAAAGGGACTTGATGTTTACTCCAGAGAAAATTAGCCTTCTATAAAGGGAGTCATAGAAGAACAGATCCAGACCAGACTCTTTACTGGTCCACTTGATAGCAAGCAGGGCTATGGTGTGTCCATAGCCAATCATGAGGATATTTCACACTATAGTCTCAAAGATTGTGTGTCCTAGAGCACAAGGCCGCATGAGTGTACGGTTGATGGATAGTGTTCTCATTTACTACCTCATTTAACACATTCTTGTCAACCTCCCTGCTATGATGTTAGGTCATATGATCTATTGTGTGGAGAAAGCTAATCATGCTCTGCCCTATGGAGGATGGTTGACCTTAGTATTTGGACACTGGAAGATACCTATGGTGGGAGATTATGGCACCATGTCACATCTAGCCAATTAGATAATAGGTGAAAAGGGCATAACATATGCAGGTGGTGTGTTAAAGATGAAGGATGAGAGGAAGAGTGATACTGGTCTTGTTGGGACCAGTACAGAATCAGCTCAGGCAACTTATGCCTTGGTAAAGCTGCTGAGTGACCAGAATCCACTCATGCAAAATATGGTCAACAATGTCAGTACACTATGTCACTACAACAATTTGTCACTTGTGCCACAGGAGAAATTGTGGCTCAAGTAAAAAAAATCTCGTGGCTATATAGTTTTGCCACGGAAATTTTTTAAATAATTATCGTGGCGCAAGTGGCCGTGGCTATGTTTTTGCCATGGGAAAATAGAGGTTGTGGCATGAATATTAAATTATGCCACAAATTATCCCGTTGCGAAAAACTAGCTTCGCCACATGTATTACCATGGCTAATTTAATTGTTTGCCACAAGTACTATCGTGGCTAAATATTTCATTTACCAAAGAGTGTTATGGCTACTAAACAATTAGCCACAAAATATCCCGTGGCTAAGAAATAAAACTAGCCACTAATTATCCTATGGCAAATATATTATACGTGGCTATATACATACCAAGTTCTGACATATATATGACACTTTAATATCCAACAATCTCTATTGACCGAGGTCTTTTTTAAACATTTATTACCTAATATAAAATACAATTAACAAATCTTAGAACAATGAAATAATATATTCATATTAATAATATAATGTACTTTTGGAACAATGAAACCTTTACATAATATTGTACTTAAAACTAGCATACTAGGAACTAAAACATACTATTATTATTTATAATCAACAAAGTAAAGTCGATTGTTCAATAATTTTAAAAAATAAAGTAAAATGACAAAGTTCTCTATATTATTGCCACCAATATGCTTCTTGTGTTGTTGCTCGCCATCTATGCATTTCTTTGTATAGTACCAACCTACAAGCACATCACCACAATAAATAAATAAGTAATTTTTTAAGATACAATACTATCAGAAAAATATTCACATTAGAATGATTATTACTAAACCAACAATAGTAGTAGAGTAAAAGGCCTCAAAAACTATGCTAAACCTTGTATAAAAACGACATGGTAAAACAAGTACAAAGGGACATGGGAAGGGGAAGAGTGATAAAGTGTGGAATTTTGATCAAGTAGTTGTGCCTCCTAGAATTTCCTTGTTGGATTTTCTACATATAAAAATAATCATCTAAATACACATAAAAGCTCTTCGAGCAATAGGAACATTTACAGGATCAACAACATAAAGAGGACACATAAAAGAAGCATTAATCAATTAGCAGCAATGTCAGAGGAGTTAATGTCTCATACTAGGAAAAATCGAATTTCGAATGCATTTACAGACTTCATGTATCTTAGATGAGTGACATGTCTTGTGAATTTTAATTTGATGAACGATATACCTTATAAAGTCTAGCTCACTTGATGAAGAAACCATGGTGTATGACTCTTATTGTCATTCTAAGTTATCCCGACAAACTCATTATTTGCTTAATTAACCCTTAAATTAATCTTACTTGTTACCATGGAATATATTTCATCAAGACTTCACAATGCATTAGTTCAACAAACATATCAGCCATAGCAAGTGTTCCATATTTTATACTATATTCTGCTTATTATAGAATAAATTAACATCAATGCTTCTAATTTGGAGCTACAGCAGAGTGCTTAGGTTTCCTGTGCCTACCTCTACATGACCAAACCAATTCAAATATCCATAATTAAGAGACACACGTAAATATGCTTACCTTAAGCTGAAGAACCTTCACTTAAGAAATCTTTTTTATCATCAGCATCCACGCCAAAAAGTTGTAGTAGTTTCTTGAGATTTCTCTCCCAAACCATATTATTTGCAGCAATTTTTCGATCCACCTCACCTGCACTTTCTCCAACTTTCTTCTTGGCAAGCACTGCATCTTTTCTAGCTTCTTCAGCCACCTTTCTAGCATCCTCGGCCTCTTTTCTAGCATTTTCTAAATCTTTTTTTTTCTTCTTGAACAGCTTGCTCAGCAGTCTTTTTAACCTCAACAACCTCTTGAGCAAGATCCAATCGGGAAGGCTTTGATTTGAAATGTTTTGTAATGCTTCTACCCGGCCCATAAGCACGCATATACCCATGAGTATCTTTTCCTAGAACCTCTTGGAAAATTTGCTCATCTGTCTTCTCATTCAGGCCTTTATCCCTGTCCTCCTTCAATTTCTCCATTTGCGGCCATGTAATGACATGTTAAATACGTACGTAAGTTATGAGATAAATCGGCCTTTTAAAGTCATAAACTTACCACTACAAGCATGTTTTTTGATCAGTTATCAATATTAACATGTTTATTTGATTTTCTCTTCCGAGATTTCACCATTACATCAAGACGCGAACACTTTCCTCCTTTTTCCTCCATCTAAATTAAACAAAAGGGAATATTAAACATGCGAGAAAAAATAATTAAATCATTGAATGTATGCTATTCTAATTGCTTCATAATTAAAACATTATATTTACTAGTATAAAATGCATGTCTTCTTACAATTTCTTGTCTGAGGCGAGCAAAACTTTTACTACCATTACGGTGAGGCATCTTCTGACACGATCTACTTGCACGAGCTTTTATTACTTTTCACCTAACATATAATAAAGTTAGCATCTTTGAAGATAACATATCCTCTTGTAGCTAATCTACAATAGAGATTACCTGAAACTTTGGATCACTCCAATAATCAACTAAAAATTTCCAATCTGCTTTACCCATGTCTTTTGGCTTGTTTTTTAAGCGATCATCTTTTGTTTTCAGCTTTGGATCATCAAAATAGGCTAGTTTCAACTTTTGCCTACTAACCCTTAAAATGCGTTGCGCATGCTTTAAGACACCCTCTTTCCTATACTTAGGGTCATCAACTCAGCATTTTTCCTGCATATGTAGGCCAATAAATAAATCAATGAAAAAATTATTAAATGGCATATAAAGCTTTAAGCATAAGATATGTAGTCAAAAATATAACTTGTCATACTTTTTACAATTTACCTTAATACAAGCCCATAAATGGTCCAAGGTTTCAGAAGTATACTCTTCCCAACCTATGACTTGCACGGGACAAACAAAGCGATTTCGTACTTGTTGACCCAAAAAGTAAGCATATAGCGAGGAATGCGGGCCAATTGCGTTACCATCCTCATCAAATTCTACTTTGATTCTTTCACCAGGAGCTAATGCTGTAAGCTTTCTACAATATACCATCCCTCTTGTTTTTCTAATGCCACCTAGATGTATGGTTTTCAAACAAATTAGACATAACATGAACAAATATCAACAACTTTTCGTATGGTATGACAATAGTTAGTTTATGACTCTCTTGATCAGTACATAGATGTAAAAATTAAAATTTTATGGTTGTTTTCGTAATATTAGCTAAATAGAATAAGGGAATTCTTTATTCATATCAGAAATAGCAAGATTCTCTTGATCCGTGGCATTTAGTATTTCACCTTGAACACCATGAGGAGTTACATCTCTTACAACAATTTGTCCATCTTGATTATGGTTTATCTCCATATTGTCTCCAGTTTCAAGGGCTTAAGATTTGTAGTTAAGAAAGCATAAAATTGGTTTTGAGAAGACAAAGAATGTTAGTACTAATAAACAATGATTCACATGAATATTACCTAATAACACAAAAAAATCAACTATGCAAGTGGATTATGTGCCTGTTGCTAATGCAAGTTGCGGGTGGAAGAATATTTGTAGAGTGAAGGAGGAAATGAAGCTAGGGATGGTTGAGAATGGTCGGCAGAATTGGAGTGCAAGTTTCTCTACTGCAACTGGGTATAGCCTGCTCTTTAGGGATGTAAGTAGGGTAAATTGGCAGCAATGGGTGTGGGGAGCCTTTAATACACCTAAACACTCTTTTATTTGCTAGTTAGCTATGCGTAACAGACTGAAAACAAAGGACAAGTTGTTTAAGCTTAATATTGTGTCTGACATGGTTTTTGTGTGCTTTCTGCTCTTGTTTATAATATTTGCAGGCAAAGAAGTAGAGTAGTGTGAGGTGGTAGTAATTGGAGTAGGGGGAAAACTTGTGCATATACTAAGAAGGTTTTGCTTAATAGACTGCAGGTCATGGATCAGTTAAAATGGCCTAGTCAAGTGAAACAATGGCTGCACCAGTTGGAGAACAATTGAGAATCTTTATGCATGGTTTGATAGGCAAAGAGGAGTGGGACTCTTGTTTTGTCTTGTAGTGGTTGTCTGTTTCTAGTTGTGGTGTTTAGTTTATGGTTTGATGTGTTAAGATGTGTTCTTAGACTAACAGTCTTGTAGTGTAAGTTTGCAAGCTATTTTTGCTTGGTTTGGTGGGCTAAGGTCAGGCTTCTCAGGCTGCATTTTGTCCCAAAAAAAAAACTATGCAAGTATTATGGAATACTTGTGCCATATCCCTACCTTCCTCACTTTGAAAATTTTCATCACTAAAGTCAATCAAGTGTTCTTGGCTACCAATGGATGCATTAAGAAAAAGAATGTTTTAGTTTTAATAAAACATTTAGAGGAATCAAACGATACAAAAGGCATATAGAATAACCTTATTCACCAATCACATTTGCATTAGAAACTAATTCCAATGCCTTGTTTTCTGCTATTAATTCTTGTTGTTTCTTATTCATTGTTGACTCATGAATTGAAAGTAAAGTTTTGATGATGACTAACACAAACAAGCTTAACTAATATATACTTTGAGTTCCTATGAGATTTCACAGGTTCAAAGTGTAAGGAACTTGGAACAATATTGAAGGAACGTAACAAGCTAAACAACCAAGTTCATGGAGAAGTTCCTAGGCAGAATAGTGCAAAGGAACACAGAAGAAAGAAAATAAGTTCCTTGGTAACACAGTTATGTAGGAACAAGCTGCGAGAATAGATCTGTTCCTACAGGAACAGGCGAACAAAGTCAAGACATCCACATGAAGTGTCTTGGTAAAGAGAAGAGAATTTCCAAGAAGATTATAAGCATAATCTTCTAGGAACTTAGTAATTGCATTGGAGTCTCAAATCAGATTGGAACATCAAACCTAAAAGCAAGTTACGAATCTATCCTACGAAGTGGTCTAGGTTAATTTATTGGGCTGATTTTGCTGAAGAATAAAAACGGCATCTAGGGTTTTTAACAAGTCAAGAAATGTTGTTAAGCATCCTAGATTGTAGGAATAAAGTCATGGGTTCATGGGCAAGAATAAAGCGGTTAAATTAGTCAAGTCAAAAGGCCTATTCTCCTGGTCTACATACTTGGGATAGTGGAAGAAATCATGGAGTTGTGGATGAGCAAAGAACGTGGTTGAAGGCTGAAGATTACAAGCCAGAACCATTCTATAAATACTCCAAGAAATTCAGAAGAAGATGAGAAGAACATCAGAGAACACATTGAGTATTTAACGAGTACATGTTTTGATGTTGTTGTTCCAGTCCAGTTTAAAAGGTCTTTTCAATGTATTAGAGTCAGAATTGAGTTGTAATTAGTGAGAAAAAGAGAAGTGTGAGAACTAGAGAAGAGTGGAGAAAAAGAGAAAGAGAAGCGAGAGATAAAGAGTGAGAATTGAGAATCAAGTTCCTACAGGAACTGACGAGGGAAATTAGAGAATTTAGGTTGTAATAGCTGTTACAGGCCTATAATAGAAGTGGAGTTTTCTTCCTTAGGGTCAAGGAAGTTTTTCTCATAAATATATCACTCGTACTCTTTAATTCGTTTAAATTTTTTTAAATTCCGCATACAAGTTCCACACAGCAATTCACCCCCCCTCTTGCAGTGTTCCTATAGAAACAACAGTTGGTATCAGAGCAGGAACTCGGGAAATTCAAGCAACCTTGAAGAGGGATCCTGAAGATGAACACTCACGAGAAGTTGGAGGAAGGTTACTCAACTCAAAGACCACCCATGTTTGATGGAAAGTTTTATACTTATTGGAAGAATCGAATGGAGATTTTCATCAAGGCTGAAAATTACCAGGTTTGGCGAGTGATTGAAGTAGGTGACTATGAGGTAACAAAAACTAACGCTAATAATGAAGCAGTTCCTAAGTTAATTTCTGAATATGAAAAAGAAGATTTTGAGAAAATGGAAATTAATGCACGTGCTATTAAATTGTTACATTGTGGTATTGGACCGCATGAACACAACCGTGTCATGGGGTGCAAAACCGCTAAACAAATATGGGATTTATTGCAAGTAACTCATGAAGGAACTAATGAAGTAAAACGATCTAAAATTGATTTGTTAATGTCTAAATATGAACGTTTTGAAATGTTACCTAGAGAGTCAGTACAAGATATGCTTACTCGTTTTACTAACATCACCAATGAGCTTTCTTCTCTTGGAAAAGATATACCCACTGATGAGCAGGTTAGGAAAGTACTGAGGAGTCTACCACAAGATGAAAGATGGAGAGCCAAGGTCACTGCACTCATGGAAACAAAGGATTTCACGAAGTACAACATTGAACAACTTGCTGGTTCCTTACTGACCCATGAATTGCATCTTGGAGGAACTGGAGAAAGTTCCAGAAGCAAAGGGCTGGCCTTGAAAGCTGAAAGTGACGAATCAGAAGAAGAAGATGATGAGGCTGCGTTGCTGGTCAGAAGATTCAAAAGGGCTCTCAACAAGAATCGAAGTTCCTATAGGAACACGGGCAGAAAATTCACTAGTAACAAAAGGGAATTCGTGTGCCATAAGTGTGGATCCTCAGATCACTTCATCAAAGACTGTCCCTTATGGGATACTGAAAAGGGGAAGTCCAAGGGCAATGAATATGTCAGGGAAAAGAAGGAACAAGTCAAAGAAAAATTCTACAAACCTTCTTATTCCAAGAATGATGTAAGGAAAGCAATGGTAGCAGCCTGGGGAGATTCTGAGAGCGAAGAAGATGAAGAGGAACAACCTGATGAAGAAGTTGCCAACATATGCTTGATGGCCAGAACTGATAGGAACGAGTTCCACAAGGAACCCGATAATAAGGTATATCCAAATTCTGATCTTCTTGATGCTTTCTCTAAACATGAACTAGTAGACCTAGTGATAAAATTTCACAAAAACTGGACTAATGTATTACGAGTAAAAACTGAATGTGAAAAAGCTCTTCAAACTCGTAAGGAACATAGTGAATGGCTAAGGCTAAATAGAACTGAAACTGAGAAAAGATTTTTCGACTTATTAGATGAAAATGCGAAGTTAAAGGCAAAAGTTGAAAATTTTCAAAAGGAACTTAGTCAAATCACTATGGAACTAAATTGCTACAAGTTGACTAAACTAAATGAGAGTTTCACTGAAGGAACGCAAAAAGATTCAGTCATCAAGGAACTTTCGAAGGAACTTGATAGTGTCAAAAAGGAACTCACTAATTTAAAAACCAAAAATGATAGTCAACACAAAGTTCCAACATGGATATTGAATGCCCAAACTAAAAGGACTGAAGGTCTCGGTTTTAATTATACAAGGAAAATGGGAAAACGGAATAAATATGTGGAACTTCCAAGTAGCAAGGTGTGTATGTTCTGTGGGAACACGGGTCATCTAAAAAACCAGTGTTCCATAAGGAACTCCAGTTTAGATGTAAATGCTAGACACATAAAACCAACATGGATTAAGAAACTTAATGATGATGTGTCTACAGAGGAACCCAAGGAAACCTGGGTTCCTACACCTAACATCTAATCTGTTTTGCAGGTGCTAGTGAGGGGGAACAACATGTGGTATCTCGACAGCGGTTGTTCCAAGCACATGACAGGCGACAAATCCAAGTTTCTCTCACTGGCAGCCTACTCAGGGGGAACTGTGACGTTCGGTGATAATCAGAAGGGTAACATAGTTGCCCTAGGTAAGGTTGGAAAGTCAAGTTCCCATGCAATTGATAATGTTTTTCTTGTTGATGGTCTTAAACATAACTTACTTAGCATTTCCCAATTCTGTGATAAAGGGAATTCTGTTTGCTTCACTAATGAGCATTGTCAAATCATCAACAATCACACTAATCAAGTTGTACTTGAAGGAAGACGCAAAGGGAACACCTACGTGGTTGATTTACTTAAAGTTCCCAAATGCACATTTTCTTGTTTAAGTGTGATTGAGGATGATCCTCTACTTTGGCACAAACGTGTGGGTCATGCTAGTCTTCACTTGCTTGATAAACTTAGGTCAAAGGAACTTGTTGTTGGTTTACCTAATGTCAAGTTCCTCTGTGACAAAGTTTGTAATGCATGTGCTAGAGGCAAGCATGTACGAAATTCTTTTAAAAGTAAAAAGCTTGTAAGCACCACAAGACCATTGGAACTTATCCATATGGATTTGTGTGGACCCATGAGAGTCCAAAGTAGAAGTGGTAAGCTATATGTCTTGGTCATAGTTGATGATTATTCTAGATATACATGGACAATGTTCCTTCATAGTAAAGATGAAACATTTGATGAATTTACATGCTTTGCTAAGAAGGTTCAAAAATCTAGTGGTTGTCAACTTATTCATTTGAGATCCGATCATGGAAAGGAATTTGAAAATTACAAGTTTGATGAGTTTTGCAGGGAACATGGCATGGATCACAATTTTTCCGCTCCAAGAACACCTCAACAAAATGGTGTTGTGGAAAGGAAAAACAGAACCTTAGAAGACATGGCAAGAACAATGCTCATAGCAAGTGGACTTCCAAGGAACTTCTGGGCAGAAGCAGTGAATACAGCATGTTATATAATAAATAGAGTCATGATTAGACCCATCACTAATAAAACTCCCTATGAATTATTTAGAGGACGAAAACCTAATGTATCTCACCTTAGAACATTTGGGTGTAAGTGTTTTGTCCATAATAATGATAAAAGGAACTTAGGGAAATTTGATGAAAGAAGTGATGAAGCTGTGTTCCTAGGGTATGCCTCTAATAGTAAGGCCTATAGAGTTTACAACAAGAGAACATTAAGTGTCGAGGAAAGTGTACATATTATTTTTGATGAAACTAACTATAATGTAAATAGTGTAGATACTAACATTTTGCAGGAACATGAGGACTTTGAAATAGGGCTGGTTAGAAGAGATCCAGATGAAGAAAACTTAACATCCAACAAGGTACAAGCAAGAGTTCCTGAAGATCAGTTCCACACTGAAGGACAGAACGAGGCAGTTCCTGAAGGAACAGTGAATGAAGTCCCACACAACATTGAACATGAAGAAAACATCACTGATCCAGAAGTAGTTCCTAGAGAAACTGGAGAGACAGTAGTTCCCATCAGAGACTTCCAGCCAAAACCTTGGAAACACCAAAAGTCTCATCCAATGGATCTAATTATTGGTGATATTACGAAGGGAACTCAGACCAGATCTCAAGTAAGGAACTTCTGTGCCTTTAATGCATTCTTGTCCATCATGGAACCTCGCAATCATATAGAAGCACTTGAGGATGTTGATTGGATCCAAGCAATGCAAGATGAGCTGAATCAATTTGAAAGAAACAAGGTGTGGCACCTTGTGACTCAACCGGAACACCAAAAGGTAATTGGACTAAAATGGGTGTTCAGGAACAAGCTAGATGAATACGGCACTATCATTAGGAACAAGGCCAGATTAGTAGTTAAAGGTTACAATCAACAAGAAGGAATTGATTTTGAAGAAACTTTTGCTCCAGTTGCCAGGTTAGAAGCTATTAGAATCCTAATTGCTATTGCTTCTTTTATGGGTTTCAAATTATATCAAATGGATGTTAAATGTGCTTTCTTAAATGGTTTTCTTAATGAAGATGTTTTTGTGGAACAACCTCCTGGTTTTGAAAATCCTAAATTTCCAAATCATGTCTATAAGCTTGATAAGGCTCTTTATGGGTTGAAGCAAGCTCCTAGAGCGTGGTATGAGAGGTTGTCAAAGTTTCTTTTGGAAAATGGTCTTAAAAGAGGAAAAGTTGATAAAACTTTGTTTATAAAATCCAAAGGAACTGATTTTCTCATTGTTCAGGTTTATGTTGATGATATAATATTTGGTGCTACTAACGAATCCTTGTGTCAAGAATTTGCTAATTTTATGAGCAGGGAATTTGAAATGAGCTTAATGGGTGAGTTAAATTTCTTTCTCGGCTTGCAAATCAAACAAACTGAAAAAGGAACTTACATTCACCAACAGAAATACATAAAGGAACTTCTCAAGAAATATGGCATGGGAACATCAAAAACAAACCATACTCCTATGGGAACAAACTCCAGATTGGATGAGGATCCCAGTGGAACAAGTGTGGATCAAAAGTTATATAGAGGCATGATAGGTTCCTTATTGTACCTAACTGCTAGTAGACCAGATATTGCTTACAGTGTTGGTGTTTGTGCTAGGTTCCAAGCTAATCCAAAGGAATCACACTTAACTGCTGTAAAGAGGATATTGAGATATTTGAAAGGAACTGATGACCTATCCTTATACTATCCTCACTGTGACACATTTGAGTTAACAGGATTTGCAGATGCAGATTACGCAGGTGACTTGGTAAATAGAAAAAGCACATCAGGTATGGTTCAGTTCCTTGGAACATGTTTAGTTTCTTGGAGTTCCAAGAAGCAAAACACAGTTGCTTTATCCACTGCTGAAGCAGAATATGTAGCTGCCGCTGCATGTTGTTCCCAAGTGCTTTGGATAAAACAACAACTAAGGGATTTTGGTATTATCTATGATTGCATTCCTATTTTTTGTGATAATACTAGTGCTATATGTATTTCTAAAGATCCAGTTCACCACTCACGTGTTAAACACATTCATATTCGTCATCATTTTCTAAAGGATAATGTAGAAAAAGGTTTGATAAAGCTTGAGTTTTGTCAAACAGAAAATCAAATTGCAGACATCTTAACAAAGCCATTAAATAGAGAAAGATATGAGAAGATGAGGATGGAACTCGGATTGATAAAAGTGCAACAAAAGCCATGAAGTTCCTCCAGGTACGTCATTATTTATAACACAGTTCCTATGTGCACTTCTCATCACAAATCTTGTGCGAAAGCATGTTCCCACAGGAACTTTAATATAAATCGCAAATGTCTATCAATATTATCCTTAGTGTCATGATTGCTTGTCTAAAGATGATTAATTAGATGGTATGCGATACGTTCCTTCTTTTCACGTAAAATATTTTTTCCTTAATTTTATTTTTCCTCATAAATTAATTTCCAGAAATTAATTTTTGTTTATGATTGTTTCATATTCCTACCCTATAGGATGTATATATTTATTTTTAATTTTTACATTCCATGAACAAAATTTTGCTACCAATTACACGTAAATAGGGGGAATGAATTTAGAAGGAACTTGCAAAATATACCAAATTTATTATCCCACTAACATGCACCACTTTTCCCTTAAATACCCATCTAATCAACCCAATATTCACATCACATCTCATTCTCAACCGTCAAAACCCTTTCTCTTTCTTTCACTTTCACTTTCTCACTCTTCATAACCCCCAAAAACTCAAAAACCTAACCATGGATACTCAACACTCATCTTCCATTGACACTGAAATCCAAACCCCCACAACCAAAAAGCGACCAACCGAAAAAACCACTGACAAATCTGAACCCAAACCTAGTTCCTCCATGACTGAGAGAAAACGAAAAAGGGACGAAGTCGAACCAATGGATGAGGAAGAAGACATTGATGCTGGTGACGACTCTGGAAAAACGACGGAGGTTGAAGCAAGTAAGTATGTTCCGGGTTTGTTTTTAGACTTAGATTGGTGTAGTTCGGTGGGTTATGTGGAATTATTAGATGTTATAGACAATCAGGGGTGGATTAAATTACTAAGTGAACATGGAATTGATGATACGTATCCTAGAGCAATCCACGAATTCTGTGAAAACTATGGATTTGCTAAAGGAACTATCACCAGTTCCGTGAATGATGTTGAGATTTCGTTTGATGCTGATTATTTGGCTAAGTTATTTGAGGTTCCAAATGAGGGTTATGATAATTACTTTAAAGGGAGATATAATTTGAAGATTGGGAAAGTAAATAAAGATGAAATTTTGACAGAATTAGGAGGGAAGAAGGGAGTGAACAAAATTGATCATAATTCACTCTCGCCTCTTGGAAAATTAATGTTTAATTTTGTTAGGAGAACTGTGTTCCCACGAACACAGAAGAGGAATGAAGCTAACTTATTGGATTGTGCGGTTATTTATTGTCTTTTGTTCAATGTGCAAGTAAATTTCCCAAGCTTGATGATATCTCACTTGGATCACACAGTTCCAAGTGGATTGAAAGTTGGTTATGGAACTTTACTGACCAAAATTTTCAACAGCTTTAATGTACCATTAGAGGGATATGGGAAGGTTGGAATGAAGAAGGATCAGTACATTCATGTTACTCTTATGAATGGACTGAATTTGGGTGTTTTAAAAGGACAAACTCAGTGGTACACTGAGATTTTGAAGTTAGAAGAGAAAAATAAGAGGGAGGAAGAAGAGAGATCAAAAGTGAGGAAGAGTAGGAGACTCCTTAGCAAGTCTGAGAGTGAGCCACCTAAAATTGATCTTGATACTGAGGGGTTTAAAACTACTGAGATTGAGGTTCTAGTCCCTGGGAAGACAGAGCAGTTGGAACAGTTCCTCAAGAAACTGCAGGAGAAATTGCAGGATGTTGAAGGTCAAGTCTTTATGATGAGACAGGCCTTGAGTTCGTTTATGTTGTCTTGCGACAAGAAGCATGCAGAAGTAATGGCATGCCTTGCAGATCTTAAAAGTGCGAAAGGAACTCCATCAACACCTGCTGAAACTGCTGCTGCTGAAGGCGAAGGAGGAACTCACGTTGAAGAAGATGCACCAGAAGACGAAGTTCCCAGCACTTCAGTTCCTATGGACACAGCCCCTACCTCAGTTCCTGACGAAACCTCAGCTGACCCTGTTCCTCTAAGCATCATCCCTGCCTCTTAAGCCCAATATGACCCATTCCTTCTTCATTGCACTCTCCTTATTTAAAATTATTCGATGTGGTTGTACTTTTGTTCTGGCTTTCTGTTTTTTTTCTTTTGTTTTCGTTGTTTCTCTTTTATTTGTTTTAACAAAACTCTTATTAGTTATGGGTAGTGAATTTTTTTCTTGCTTCATTTTATATTTTTGAACGTATCAGTCCTACTTCTAAATTTGATTCTTTAGATGCATCTTGATGGCTAATATTGCTAGATTATTGCTTGAGATACATATTAAAATTTCAAAAGCGGGGTCTCTACCATTATATGAAATAATGGTGCTGTGATGGTCAGTTTCTCAGGGAACATAGTTCTAAATTTTGATGATGCCAAAGGGGGAGAGAAACGACAACATAAATTGCATAATAAACAAATCTGAATCCTAATTCTATCTCACTCTATCACACTCTATTAAAAAACCTGCAAGGTTAAAGTTCCTACGTATATACTTGTATATAATCCTAGTCATAGTTTTTTCTTAGTGTATATTTAACTTAAATCAGAAAATCAAAATCAAAATATGTTTCTTTATATGTTTATCTTTTTCTACGCTTGTTTGCCTTGGTTTGTCATCATCAAAAAGGGGGAAATTGTTGACTCATGAATTGAGAGTAAAGTTTTGATGATGACTAACACAAACAAGCTTAACTAATATATACTTTGAGTTCCTATGAGATTTCACAGGTTCAAAGTGTAAGGAACTTGGAGCAATATTGAAGGAACGTAACAAGCTAAACAACCAAGTTCATGGAGAAGTTCCTAGGCAGAATATTGCAAAGGAACACAGAAGAAAGAAAAGAAGTTCCTTAGTAACACAGTTATGTAGGAACAAGCTGCGAGAATAGATCTGTTCCTACAGGAACAGGCGAACAAAGTCAAGACATCCACATGAAGTGTCTTGGTAAAGAGAAGAGAATTTCCAAGAAGATTATAAGCATAATCTTCTAGGAACTTAGTAATTACATTGGAGTCTCAAATCAGATTGGAACATCAAACCTAAAAGCAAGTTACGAATCTATCCTACGAAGTGGTCTAGGTTAATTTATTGGGCTGATTTTGCTGAAGAATAAAAACGGCATCTAGGGTTTTTAACAAGTCAAGAAAAGTTGTTAAGCGTCCTAGATTGTAGGAATAAAGTCATGGGTTCATGGGCAAGAATAAAGCGGTTAAATTAGTCAAGTCAAAAGACCTATTTTCGTGGTCTACATACTTGGGATAGTGGAAGAAATCGTGGAGTAGTGGACGAGCAGAGAACGTGGTTGAAGACTGAAGATTACAAGCCAGAACCATTCTATAAATACTTCAAGAAATTCAGAAGAAGATGAGAAGAACATCAGAGAACACATTGAGTATTTAACGAGTACATGTTTTGATGTTGTTGTTCCAGTCCAGTTTAAAAGGTCTTTTCAATGTATTAGAGTCAGAATTGAGTTGTAATTAGTGAGAAAAAGAGAAGTGTGAGAACTAGAGAAGAGTGGAGAAAAAGAGAAAGAGAAGCGAGAGATAAAGAGTGAGAATTGAGAATCAAGTTCCTACAGGAACTGACGAGGGAAATTAGAGAATTTAGGTTGTAATAGCTGTTACAGGCCTATAATAGAAGTGGAGTTTTCTTCCTTAGGGCCAAGGAAGTTTTTCTCATAAATATATCACTCGTACTCTTTAATTCGTTTAAATTTGTTTAAATTCCGCATACAAGTTCCACACAGCAATTCACCCCCCCCTCTTGCAGTGTTCCTATAGAAACAACATTCATTCTAAGAACCTTAGCCATTGCCATTGGAGGGATGAAGTTACTTTTTCTCTGACCTTCTTTTATCTTCGAAGTATTGGCCTGTGTTAAAATAATAATTGAAAATTCAAAATTCGATATGAACATCTGAAATTTATTGAAAACGAAAAAAAAGTAATTAATATCATCTTAAACTATTTTCATACCCTTGTTGACACTCCAAGCTTAGGTTGTTTTTCATTATCCTTATCAGTCGGTTCATGTTCGGGGACATAATCATCATCTTCTTGGGATACTATGCACTTTTGCTTTCTTTTCTTCTCCTTTGTGCTCTCAACCAAGCTTGTGAGAGAGGATGCAAGACGTTTTATGCCCAAGGATTGTAGAAACTCCTTATTCGCCCGAATTGTCAGAAGCCTCTGTTGTTCGTACTCATTCACCTCCTTTGAAGTTGCCTTACCTCCATACCTTGCCATCTGGACTACTGTTTCAAGTAGTAGATATGAATATACAACAACTATATAATATAGTTATCAGTAAAAAAAAGGCAACATGACAACATGTATTGACATCATTGGGATCAAAGAAAACAATATATCTGCATATTAGTGTTGTTTTTAGAAAAAATGTGAATACTGATATTTGCATATCAATGGATCAAAGCCTGTCAATATCTCTGGAACAATGTGAATAAAATAAAGACTGTCAATATATGTGGCACAATGTGAGTAAAACAATATGTTGTTAACATTGACATCATTGGTATCAACGAAATCAATATATAGCATTGGGATCAGAAAGATAACAAACTAAAAATGGTAAAGAAACATAAAGTAAAAATGTTAAATGGCTTAGAAGTTTTGCAAAAAATAACAAAGAAACAAAAATATTAATCATGCAAGATCAATATCATCATCACTGTCCAAGAAGTCACTATCAGTATCACTCTCATCATTATAATCATCCTCATCATTGCAATCATCGTCATAAAAAATGGCAGCTTCATTCTCATCAAATTCTTTAGGTTGGTTTTCCTGGGTAGCATCAANCGTAACATCAATTATCATATCCCCAACATCTTCTCTTACGCCAACAAATTGATCATCAATCTCATCCACATCCATTGTTGAGAAAAATGCATCTTGAGTGGACCTTGTTTGATTTTGTTGTAATGCATCCCCAGCATCTTCATTGCCCTCCTTCTCAGAAACTTTGTATTGATGCCTTGGATGAGTCTCAATGACAACAAGCTAATTGGGATCAAATCCATCTCTAACTTAGAACACTTGTTGAGCTTGAGACATAAGCACAAAATGTTCTTTCGTAGCCAACAAGCGTTGACTATTTAGACTCACAAAGCCGTATTTGTCAACCTTAATTCCTCTACCAACCTTGTGAACATCAAACCAATCACAACAAAACAATATCACACTCTTTCCATCCAAATATTGAACCTCAAGTATGTCGGTTAGTATGCCAAAATAATATTCTTCTTTGGCCCCATAAATACCTTTAACCATAACACCACTATTTTGATTTACCCTCTTTTTTTCTACATCCTTTGTGTGAAATCTAAAACCATTACCGATACATCCATTGAAACACTGGACACCTTGCAAAGGACCTAAGGCCAATGTTCGTAAATCTTTCACCACTTCAATATTATCTTCCTCGAGAATTTCTAATACCTGAGAAAAGCCACATTATTATAATTGCTAGCGTAATTGCACTTGAATATTATAATTTAAAAATTTAACAATTTACATAACCTTTCACGAAACCATTCGATTAAACCTTTTCCACATGCTTCTTGTTCGTATTCACTGGGAGGAAAAACGAAGAATTATCACATATTTTAGGATTTTTTTTCTCTTATAAATCCCAACTAAAAAATGAAGACTCGTACCGTAAGTATTCTTGAGCCTCTTCACAGTTCTTGAGTAAATGTTCTTGGACTTGAATTAACTCCTGCTCAGAAAGAGATCTACAACTAGCCTTTCCTAAAGGAATACCACATGGTGAAAATAATGATAGTCCTTGGTAATCATCACTTTCTTCATCGGCATTATTCCATTCTAGTCGATTAAATCTTGTTTCTATGTCATGCAGGTACTTTGAACAAAAAAACATACATTCCTCTATGATGTAGCCCTCAGCAATGGAACCCTCTGGCCTACTTTTATTTCGAACATAACACTTAAATTTGAGTAGAAGTCTACAATTCAGTAATGTTACATAAGTTATAATAATTATGTACTTGGAAAATAAATGTAGTGTAAGATTTAGAAATAAATGATTAATAATTTTCATGGGACTTACCTTTCAATCGGGTACATCCAACGATATTGTACTGGTCCACCTAATTATACTTCATTAACTAAGTCAACACACAAGTGGACCATGATCGTGAAAAATGAGGGGAGAAAAATCTTTTCCATCTCACATAAAGTCACAATTATTTCACTTTGAATATCATCCAAATCTTTTACTTTCAATGTCTTAGAAAAAAGATTTCTGAAAAAGGAGCTTAACTTTACTATCACCTCATAAACTTTGGGTAATGACACTCCACGAATTGCAAGTGGTAACAATTTCTCCATAAGCACGTGGCAATCATGTGATTTTAGCCCCCATATCTTACGCTCCTCAAGCTTTATGCACTTTGAAATGTTGGATGAACCCATCTAGAACCTTTATAGTTTCTAAGAACTTGCACACCTTTTCCTTTTCAGACTTGGACAACGTGTAAGGTGCTGGAGGAATATGCCACTTTCCATCTATAAATTTTGGAGATAAATGCTTCATAATTTTAACACGCTTTAGATCATGTCGAGCCTTTATAGTATCTTTTGACTTTCCCTCAATGTCTAACAAAGTACCAAGGATATTGTCAAGTACATTTTTTTTCTATGTGCATGACGTCAAGATTGTGTCGAAGTGGAAGATTACTCCAATAAGGCAATTTAAAAAAAATACTCTTCTTCTTCCAATTATCATCTCTTTTTGGTAACTTCTTTGTTTTCCCAAATTTCATGCCCTCAAGACCCCTCACTTGACCTAAAATCTCAATTCTAGATGCTTGCTTAGGATGACCCCTTGTTTCCCTTTCCCCATTAAAAGACTTGTTCACTCTCCATTTATGGTTTGCAGGAAAGCAACGATGATTCATATAACAACATTTTCCCTTGTTTGGTAACCTAAAAGATCTAGTTTCATTCATACAAATAGGACATGCCTTATAACCCTTGGTAGACCATCCAGACAAGTTATCATATGCTGGGAAGTCATTAATGTTCCATAACAATGAAGCACGCATTTGAAAATATGCATTCTTGGATGCATCATAAGTCATAGCTCCAGTTTCCCACAACTCCTTCAACACCTCAATTAGTGGTTTGTGGTATACGTCAATGTTATTACCTGGCCCACTCTTCCCAGGAATTAACAAAGATAGTATAGTGTAAGGCTACTTCATACACATCCATGGTGGCAGGTTATACACAACACATACTACTGGCCATATACTATGATCAATTCTAAGCCCGCCAAAGGGGTTAAACCCATCACTAGCTAAACCCAACCTTACATTACGCGGATCTGAAGCAAAAGAAGTATGTTCTATATCAAAATCCTTCCATGCTTGACCATCAGCTGGGTGCTTAAGGATGCCATCATCATCTCGTTTGTCAAAATGCGATCTCATGTGGCATGCTGTTTTGGATGACATAAACAACCTTTGCAACCTTGGTTTTAATGGGAAATAGCGTAGGACTTTTGGAGAAGATCTATTACGCTTTGTATCACAGATAGAGCACTTCTCTAAGTTAGCATTGTCTTTCCAGAAAAGCATACAATCATTCTCACATGCATCTATTTTCTCATAATCAAATCCTAGATCAGTAATCTTCTTTCGTGCTTCATAATAATTTGAAGGTACGTCAGCACCTTTGGGTAAAGCAGTTTTGAACATATGAACCATACTAGTAAAAGCTTTATTAGTCATGCCATCCACGCATTTACATTGGAACATTTTTAAAATAAATGACAATTTGGAGAATTCTTCACACCCAGCGTATAAGGATTTTTGAGCATCTCTGATCAAATTTTCAAACAATCTTGCCTCTTGGGTACCCGTGGCATATTTAGGAAAATTAGAGTCATTGGATTTCTCATCTACATCAGCACTTTTTGCGGGACCAAAATTTTCATATATCATTCTAAATATGTCATCACCACTACCTTCACCTAATTCAGCTCCACTTCGTTTCTGTGGAGGTTTATATTCTCCATGATATATCCAACGATAATACCCTCGAACAATTCCATTAAGTAATAAATCACTAAAGATTTCTTCCCTTGTTTTATGCCGACTATTTTTACATCGATTACAAGGGCACAGTACCATCAGATCCTCACCCCCCCCCATATGTCACTATTTGAAGCTAAATTACTAAAAGCAAAGTCAAGGAACTGATTAACGCCGTTTATATATAAATCGCTTGTCCTATCATCACATCTCATCAACTCTAACCTCATTTTCTGAACATCAGAGATATCCATGTGTTATAGCAATTTAAAACTACAAGATGAGAAAAAAAATGACTTAAAGAACATTTTCACATGAATAAATTAAAATTGAAGCAATTAATATATACAAGGTTTTTGATATTGTAATCATTCAACACAATCAAAAACTAATAACAGCATAAAATACATCCATGTGTTAGTTTCCATGTGTATGGTAATAGATCGCATTTGTTAAAATCAGATTTCATATATAAGCATAAAAGAAATTTGTGTGTTATTTAGAAGATATGAGTTCTTATTTAAAAAAAGCAACTAATAGCACATAACTGATGCTCTGAAACTAATTAGTTCACGGACTCTAACCAGATCAAGTCATGTTGAGTTCATTCTCTCATTTCTCCCATCCTCTCGTTAGCTTGTATCTTAGTCAACAACCTATCTCACTCATGCTATGTCAGTCTATCTTACTTAGGCATTCGCTAAACCAATGTCCTCGCTCATTCTCTCATTCGTATTCTAACCTGATCAAGTCATGCTCATTTTATTCTCCCATAAGAATTCAATTCTAGCTTCGAAAAGAGTACTACTGAGTTTAGATTCAGTGTGTACAATTGCTGAGTATAAGCTAAGTGATTTTATTTAAGTGAGATTTAAAAAAAAATTCTTTATAGATTATAGATTTCACGGCAATTAGCATGTTCAAAAGGAAATCCCTTGCGAAAGATTAGCCAAATGAAGAATCCACCAAACACACTCAGGACTATGGTTTTGCTGTGAGGGGGCAGGTGCAATTCTGATCTTAGGTTTTCAGTGTTCCCAATAGTGTGGCCTCTATTTTCTTATAAGAGTATAGTTTTATCACATGTTGAGTTATGTTATCAATAGGTCAAGGGAAGATTATACAGAGGCATTTCAGATTTATCTTTGGTGTCTGTTCCACTCATCTGAAATGCTCTTAAAACATTCATACTATGCTTTCACAGCACCGTAAGAGCAGCTTTTAGCCAATTATAAGTTGCTAGATCAATTTATAATAATCCTAGATTGAGAGTGAGCACTTTTTCGGTTGTAAAACAATGAAAGCAATAATTCTGGATGAGAGGGAAAACAGTGACATAAGGGAATTACAAATAGGATAATGGTAGGATGTCGTAAATGGTGGGTGACCTTAATCAAAGGTAGAGGGAGAAAAGACAGAAAAAGAGAGAGAGAGAGAGAGACAACCCTGCGGTTGAGAGCACCAAGTATTATGGCACAAAGAGGTCTTTTCACTTGACACAACAACTATGGATGACATATAAAACTCAATGGCCAGAGTGACTCCGTAACAAGATCTACTACATATATCCATCTACAACCAAATTGTCAGCCTCAAAATTTTTAGATACTCAAAGGTCCTCAATCATCCTTGATTCTTAGCATGGCACATTGGTACTTAATAGACCTTTTAATACACACACTAAAACTAGATAATGGGTCTTGAGTATTATTTGCATTTGCCATTGCAATTGTAGGGCTGACAAAACGCTAATAATTTTTTAATCATTTAGCCTCCCCAGCTCTTTGTGTTACTCCATATACTCCTTGAAACTATCTTTTTATCAACTATTTCCTATCCTATACAAGTCGGTGTTTGAGAGAGTACTACAGCAACATACTTATCCTTTTAAAATATCAAAACAATATACTCATCCATCTACAACCAAATTGTCTACCTCAAAATATTTAGATACTCACAAATTAGCTCAAGTATTAAGATAGTCCTCAATCATCCTTAATTCTTAGAATCGCACATTACTTCTTAATAGACCTATTAACACACAGAATAATGGGTCTTGACTATTTCCATTTGCCATTGCAATTGTAAGGCTGACAAAACGCTAATAACATTTTAGATCATTTAGCCTCTCTAGCTTTCGTGTTACTCCATAGTCCAATAAGGCAATTCAGAATACATTTCAGCTTATACCAATTAAAATTTCAGAATTCCAATGATAAAATTTCACACTTCAAATTATACGAATAAATATTAATTCACACTTCAGATTTCTCACTTTAGAATATGCGAGTTAACACTTCAAAATTTTCACTTCAAATTATAAGAATTCTGAAGTATAATACTCCAGAATCTTAAGTTCATATTCCTGTGACTATTGAGCCTTCTTTCTAATAAAAGGTTAGAGGGTGATAACCCACAAACTGTTGCACCTCCTACTGCTATCCCACCCAGGTACTCCCCTGAACCTGGTTCACAAGCAGCTGCTGAGGTCCAGGCCACTAATGAGGCTGATCAGGTTTCTAAGATTCCTGCAGTTGTGGGTGGGCAGGTTGGGACCTCTACTCCTGCAGGTTCTGCCTTTAATGTGGAGCAAAATGACGAGGACTATGTCTAGGCCAGTTTCTGTAGCTGTTGATCAGGCTAATTCCTATATGGCTAGTACTAACCAAACTAATTAACCTGATTTAAGATTGAAATATTATTCTCATATTATTCTGAATTATAATACACTACCATATTTCATATAATAAAAATTCACACTTCAGATTATATGAATTAATATTGATTGATATATTATTCTTATCCTAAAATTTCACACTTCAGAATTCGAAATATTAATATATAACAACAGGTAGGGGAGAATTGGTGAATTCAGAATTCACTTTCACAATGAGCATTATCAATTTCAGAATCACAAGCAATTTCATAACATAATTCAGATTTCAATTTCATAATTCAATTCAAAATTACATGCAAATTCATAATACAAATAAACATTCGCAATTACATGCAATTGAAGAAGTCAGATACAAATTATTACCAGGTTCTTCGAGGACGTTTGCTACCGAAATTGCTACTGGATTCCTACCGGCTCTTCGAGGACGTTTGCAGCAAAAAAGAAAAAAAAAATGCGTATGAAATTAAACATTATCAATTAAACATGTAA
This sequence comes from Suaeda aralocaspica, assembly GCA_016808085.1. Taxonomy (NCBI): domain Eukaryota; kingdom Viridiplantae; phylum Streptophyta; class Magnoliopsida; order Caryophyllales; family Amaranthaceae; genus Suaeda; species Suaeda aralocaspica. The sequence continues at coordinate 1,289,148 of PYUH01000082.1, read as the reverse complement.
TTAAACAAGTTTGAGGAAACAAGATTTAAGAAAAAAATTAAAAGAAAAAAATTACAAAAAATAAAAACAACTGATGAAACAGAATCGTAAAAAATTGATGAAATTAAACATTATCAATTGCAACATGAAATCCTAATAAACAAAAATCGTAATTAATTTAAGAATTTCGAACTATCAATGAACACATGCAAAACAAAACTTACATGATTTATCCAAACAGATCGAGTTGTGCGAATTAACTGAAGAGGTGAACTATGATTTGGGTGATGTCTTGATCGAGTGGAAATATTTTTGATAAGAATTGGGAATTTGGAATTATCAATTAATAGGCAGTTAGGGATTGATTAAGTGCAACTTTGTGAAAAAATTGGATTGCCGCTTATAGATTTGTTTTGCCGCTTAAACACTCAGCCTCTTCAAAATTGTGGCTTAGGCTTAGGCTTAGTTACTTGTAGGCTTAGCCACGTAGAAATAAAAATACCCATGGCATAACCATATTTTGCCACTAAATGACTTCTAGCCGTGGCATAAATTTAATGAGTAATTAATGTTATATGTCAAAATATTTTTTTCCCGTGGCAAGATGATAATATGCTACGAATGTAGGATTTGCGTGGCATAATACGTGGCCCAAGTGATTTATTGTTGTAGTATGTGCTGCACTTCAGGAATCCTACAGAAGAATTGAGGTTCGTTTTGATAAAGCTAGTATAATTGGTGGTGAGGATTCTAAAGACAAAGAAGAGACGTCAGAAGCTGTAGGTGATGCTGATGATGAGGATCCTGAAGTGGTCTCTAAGAAGGATGAAGAATAGGATGATGAAGAACATGATGCAAGTGCTTTAGAGGAAGAAGATGAGGAGACTGAACAAGACTCTAGAGCTGATTGATATCCTTTATTTCCTCATATTTTATCCTATTGCTGCTAACCCCTCCTTTTATTGAACTCTTATTCTAGTTTCCTCCTTCCATTTTCAAAAGATGTTGTTATTCTGTAATTTGGTTTAATGCTGGTCTGTAATAACTTTAAGGACAAGTAAGTTTGGCACTTTGACAGGAACAATTGGTAAAATTAGCATCTCTAGAATGCTGTTAGAGCTACCTATATTAGCTTCACTTTATATAATTAGTAGTTTAATTGCTGATTATGTTTAGTCAATTGAATAAAAGTTTTATGCATTGACTGTTTTAATGATGCCAGAAGGGAGAAGCAGGTGTGAAGTTTTGATCTGTTCTACCTAATTCAGCGGGAAGAAGGTCTATTGCTAATCTGTGTGTGTTGCAGCAACTGGAAGCAAGATTGATAGTCTTTCTAGTGGTGACAGACCTACATGGTTTGGAAGTAAATAGTCTGATGAACTTACTAATGTTCTTATTGCGAATACATGTTTAAGTCTAAGAGCTCTGAGTCTAATTAGTATTTGCCGTGGGTACTTAGAAACTCTCTCTTAAATTGTTGTCAGTTAGTTCTGAACTGATTTACTTATAAATGATGCTTAATCTGCAGGAACAAATTGAGACCAGTCCATTAAATTCTAAAGAATTCAAATTTTTTGAAAAGTTCCAAATATTAAATGATATTATTTGCAGGGGGGACTTCAAGGTTTGTCATCATAAAAAAGGGGGAATTTGTTGAGTTCCTAGCTCTTGTTTTGAATGATGACAAACTACATTGAACTGTTATATTATATGCAAGGTTTTCTTTGCGTGTGCAGGTACGAATGAAACAAGTTAAATGATGACAAGATAAAGCTCGAGAAGCCAAATCTTGATGTTTGCATGAAGACGAAGCTCATTGAGTCTAATTCTTAGGTCTTAGATGCAATGTAAGTGGTATGAAGGTTTACAGATGCACTATAAAGATTAAGGTTATTGAGATGTACTAATTATGGATGATAAGAAACTTGGCATACATAATTATAAGTAAACTTGGCTGACTGGAACAGTCTGAGAATAGTGCCGAACCAGTCCTCTGGAGTTTACTTCTTCTATCCGTATTTTAGGAAAGTTTCTTTCCGCGCAAAATTGTTTTTAAAATTATACGGATGCTTGGATTGGTATGCAAGGCAAACATTCTTAAGTATGGAAAGTATGTTATATAATATTGTGCTGATTTTAATTGATTTCAATTAAAATCAGTGAGAATATTTTCCCAAAATTACTTCTATAATTCCATGGAAAATGTTCTCTTGCAATATTACATGACATACTAGCGAAAGCCTTATTTAAGGATATCTGCTAGCATACAACCAGGACAACTTTTGCACGAACAAAATTGAAGTATACGAATTGCAAAAGAATTCTCTAAGTCTTAATCTAGCATAAACCTCATCACCACATAAAAGTTTTAATTTTCTCTCTTCTATAAGCGTTTAGGCTAATTGTTATTGAGAGACAAAGTGTTGTAATTTGAGCATTCTATGAGTTCAGTTTGCTAGGGAACTTGATATGAGATCATCTTCATTAGAATCTTCATAGTTGAAGGTTGATTTGAACTTCCATAGGTGGAAGTTGGTGAATCATATTGTGCATAGGTAAATAATTGAATGAGTATAATTCTTTTGTTATTGTAAGTTGATTAATAAAACTGTGAGTGAGTGGAGAACGTAGACTTATTAAAAGTCGAACCTCGTTAAATCATGGTGTTGTTTATTTCATTGCATTATTGTTTCTGCTGACTGAGAACTAGTCCTGAACTATTCTTATAATTAATCGAAAAATTAATAACAACCTTACAACAAAGGTTGTTATTCCCTATTTTTTGGGGTTGCAGGGTACCGGAAAAAAAACTCCCGTATATCGACCAGGGTGGCCGTAAGTTAAAAATATGAACCCATAGCAAAGGATTCGGGGTTAAAAGGTCATATGAGTAAAGATAACAAGGCCTTAAGCTATTGCATATAAGGCTGTTTTTCCCCTCACTGGAAGAGGCATAAGAGGGATCATAAGAGTTGTTTCGGGGCCGAAAACGATCGCGGGGTGCTGGGAGGTCCATAGCACGTGGTAAAAAATGAGGCAAAAAAGTGACGGGGCCTGGGACAGCCCCTCCAGAGGCCTGAAACAAAGGCTATTAATTATGGTTATTTCCAAACTAAGGCCCAAACTATTGCAAAATACAAGAAAAGCCCTTGTTGTTTCCAAAATGCACCATATGCCCTTAAAATTTTTACTATATTCAAATAATACTCTTATTTTGTTAGATTTATTTTAATTACCAACAAATCAAAAAATTAAATCAAATAACATGTTAATTATATTAATTAACCTTACTTCATTAAATTATCTAAATTATTTTACCCACAACCACCACTCCTCCATCACCACACAATCACCATCACATCTTTCTCTCTCCTAACCAATCTCTTCCACCACCACCCTCCCTCATGAGCCAGCACAAACATCACAAACATCCAAAAATTCAACCTCACCCCATAGACCACCACTAAGGCAGAGCACCACCGCATCGGTGACGTTCTTCAACTCTAACAATCAACACCAACACAAATACTCAACCACACAAATTCACTACGTGGAGGGAGCCGTGGAGGTCCATAACAGGTGGTAAAAACCGGGGCAAAAAAGTAACAGGGCGCCGGACGATAGCACCGGGGGCATGAAACAAAGGCTTTTATTCACTCTTTTTAAGGTTCCGGGGTCCCAGAAAAAAACATCCCAAAAATCTACCGGGGTCGTCGTAAGGTAAAAATATGAACCCTGACCAAAGGATTCGAGGTGAAAAGGTTATATGAGGGATGATAAGAAGGCCTTAGACGATTGCAAATAAGGCTATTTTTCCCCTCTCTTGAGAAGGCCATAAGAGGGATCATATGAGGACTTCTAGGGCAGAAAAAAAATGGTGCGAAAAAGTGACGGGGCCCGAGACGGCCCCTCCGAAGGCCTGAAACAAAGGCTAATATTCACTGTTTTTGGGGGTTCCAGGGTCCCGGAAACAAAAAATCAAGGAAATCAACCAGGGTGTTCGTAAGGTAAAAATATGAACCCAGACAAAAGAATTCATGGTGAAAAGGTCATATGAGTGAAAATAAGAAGGCGTTAGAAGATTGCATATAAGGCTATTTTTCCCCTCGATGGAGGAGGCCATAAGAGGGATCATATGAGGTCTTTAGTGGCTTAAACCGATCGTGGGGGGTGTCGTGGTGGTCCATAGCTCGTGATTAAAAAACGGGGCGAAAAGGTGATGGGGCCAGGACGGCCCCACCAGAGGGCTAAAACAAAGGCTATTTATTCACTCTTTCTTGGGGTTTTGGGGTCTCGGAATAAAAATCCTAGAAATCGACCGAGGTGCTCGTAATATAAAAATAGGAACACAGACTAAAGGATTCGGGGTGAAAAGGTCATGTGAAAGATTATAACAACGGCTTAAGCGATTGCATATCAGGTTGTTTTCCCCTCTCTACATATAAAAGGGATCATAAGCGGTGTTTAAGGCCCGAAAACGATCGTGGCGGCTGCCATGGAGGTCCATAGCATGCGGTAAAAAAAAACGGGGCGAAAAAGTGACAGTGCCCGGGACGACCGATCTAGAGCCCTGAAAAAAAAGCTTTTATTCTCTGTTTTTTGGGGTTCCATGGTCTCTAAAAAAAAAAAACCCGATAATCGACTGGGGAGGCCGTAAGGCAAAAATATGAACCCAGATCAAAGAATTCATGGTAAAAAGGTAATATGAGGTATGATAAGAATGCTTTAGACGATTGCATATAAGGCTGTTTTTCCCCTCTATGGAGGAGGCCATAATAAGGATTGTAAGAGGTGTTTAGGGGCCGAAAATGATCGTTGGGGGTGCCGTAGAGGCCTATAGCACGTGGTTAAAAAATGGGGCGAAAAAGTAACGGGGCTTGGGGCGGCCTCTCTCAAGCCCTGAAACAAAAGCTATTATACACTGTTTTTTTGTGTTCCGGGGTCTTTAAATAAAAAAACCAAAAATCAATTGGGGTGGCGATTGCATATAAGACTATTTTTCCCCTCGATGGAGGGGGCCATAAGAGGGATCATATGAGGTATTTAGTGGTTGAAACCGATCGTGGGGGTGTCGTGGTGGTCCATAGCAAGTGATTAAAAAACGTGACGAAAAAGTGATGGGGCCAAGGACGCCCCCTCAAGAGGGCTTAAACAAAGGCTATTTATTCACTCTTTCTTGGGGTTTTGGGGTCCGGGAAAAAAAATCTTGGAAATCGACAGGGGTGCTCGTAATATAAAAATAAAAACTCAGACCAAAGGATTCGGGGTGAAAAGGTCATGTGAGGGATTATAACAACGTCTTATGCGATTGCATATAAGGTTATTTTTCCCCTCTCTGCATATAAAAGGGATCATAAGCGGTGTTTAGGGGCCGAAAACGATTGTGGCGGGTGCCGTAGAGGTCCATAGTGTGTGGTAAAAAAAAAAACGAGGCGAAAAAGTGACAAGGCCCGGGACGGGGACTCTAGAAGCCTGAAAAAAAGGATTTTATTTTCTGTTATTTGGGGTTCCATAGTCTTAGAAAAAAAACCCGATAATCGACTTGGGAGGCCGTAAGGTAAAAATTTGTACCCAGACCAAAGTATCTGGGATGAAAAGGTAAGATGAAGGATTATAAAAAGAATTTAAGCGATTGCATATAATGTAGTTTTTCCCCTCTGTGGACGAGGGCATAAGAGGGATCATAAGAGGTGTTTAGGGGACGAAAATGATCGTTGGCGGTGCCGTGGAGGCTTATAGCACGTGGTTATAAAATGGGGCGAAAATGTAACAGGGACTGCGACGGCCTCTCTGGAGGCCTGAAACAAAAGCTATTATATACTGTTTTTTTTGGGTTCCGGGGTCTCGAAATTAAAAAAACCCGAAAATTGACCGGTGTGGCCTTAAGAAAAAAAAATGAACCCAGACCAAAGGATTCGGGGTGATAAGATTATATGTGGGATTATAACAGTGCCTTAAGCGATTGTATTTAAGGCTGTTTTTCCCCTCCCTAGAAGAGGCCATAAGAGGTAACACAAGAGGATTTTATGTGCCGAAATCAATCATGGAGGGTGATACGCATATCAATGAGCAAAACTTCGAGGGTTTGGGTTTGATTGAAGGTGGAAAACAAGAAGCAACCTTGGGGGAGTTAGTGGCTTATGGAGACACAAGGCTTCTTGGGTTGGCTAGGGTGGATTTCTACGTGTGCATGGTGACATGCACAAGCTTATTCACGTAAATGTAAAGCAAGTATAGTTAGTAGTTTAGAAGTGTTGAGCTATATGGGTTTTCTTCCCACGTCATTTGATAGGGTTTTACCATATGGTGTTTTGTTATTTTCTTGATTAGTTTATGAGTCAAGGTTGATGGAATCAAGCATGAGAAACACAAAAATGGAGGTTTCTTGAAATAAAGATTGAATCTTGAAGAGTTTCTTGAAGTTCTTGAAATCGCAAGTCCAACAAAAATCAACGAGAATCAAAGCAAGTTATATGGCGGGATTTTGGACAGATTTTTGGAAGATTGGGCAACGTTGTCAACACGGTTTTTCAAGTTGTTTGACTTGGTCAACCTTGGGTTGTTATTCGGAAATATGGTGACTAGATTTGATTTGCAAAATATCTAAGATTTAGACTAGAAATCAGATTACAAAATATATGGTGCAAATATTGTATCCGGTTTTGATAAGATTTTCTTGTTATCCTAATCTTAGTTTGTTTTACCATATATCTAAGGTAGTTAGGATATGTTTAGAATTCTGAAATATTATGTGATATGTTTAGCCTATAAATAGGATGTAAAATACATCAATAAAATTCAGATTTGAGTAATTAAACACAAAGTGTTTCCGGTTTTTATTGTTTCACGAAGAAAACAAAATTTTGAGAGTTTCTTGTGAGAAATTCGATTGAGTGAGTGGTGCTTTTGCTTTATCTCACGTGAGGATAGTTCTTAGGATTTGAGGGTGCTTTGCTTTAATCAAATTCTACCAATTATTCGCCTTAGAAGTTCAGATTTGTGGTGCGTGGCTTTATCAAATTTGAAGTCTAAGTTTCTTTGTGTGAGTGGCGTTTGTCTATAACAAAATTCACATCAACTTTTGGTGCTCTCGTTGAGAGATTCGTTCAATCTCAAGTGTTCAATATCAATTATCATGGCTCAAGAAGGTGGAGATGAAAATCCACAAGGATTTACGAAAGGTTTGAGCTTGGCTCAAGCAAAGGAGCTACGTATGCAAGGGGAGATTGACGAGTTAAAGGCTCGTTTAGATGAAGTCCTAACCATCATGGCTTCTACCAAAAAAACTCCTACTAAATCTAAACAAGAGGAGGGCTCATCATCAAGTGAAAGTGAGCAAGAAAGTGTGAGGAGTGTACGTAAACCAAAAAAGGGATACTCATCAAGTTCTAGTGACGATGAGGAACCAAGATCAAGGCACAAACATAAGGGAAAGATGAGGGATGATGATCGAAATCTTAAACTCGAAATTCCTGAGTTTAATGGAGGTATGGATCCTGAAAAATTTCTAGATTGGATTCGTAGGGTTGAGAGGATTTTTCGTTACAAAGAATATGATGATCATAAGTCCTATAAATTGGCGGAATTAAAACTCACTTCCTATGCAAGTTTATGGCTTGAGGGTTTACAAAGAAAGAGAAGGAAAGAAGGTAGATCAAAAATATCTTCATGGTCTAAATTAAAAAGGGAGATGAGGAAACGTTTTGTTCCTCAAGATTTCGAGCAAAACAATTTCATCAAGATGCATACATTAAAACAAGATAGAAAAACGGTTGATGAATACATTGTGGAGTTTGAAAAATTGATCATGATTTGTGATTTGGAAGAGAAGGAGGACCACAAAGTGGCTCGTTTTGTGGCTGGTCTAGATGAAAATATAAGGGAGAAGGTCGAATTACAACCTTATTGGACCTTTGATGAAGTTTGTAGAGTGGCAGCAAGGGTTGAGAAACAAGTTGCACGCAAACCAAAGACATACTTCAAAACCTATGATCCTAAAGAAAAGCGTGATACTTTCCCTCAAAAACCAAACTTTGATAAGGTTACTAAACCACCCTTCATCAAGGATAAGAGTTCAACTTCAAAGCCCCAAAGTAGTGATTCACGCATTGTTTGTTTCAAGTGTAAAGGGCAAGGTCACATTCAAAGAGATTGTCCTCATGCTAGGGTCACAACAACTCGAAATTGGGTAGATGGGGAAAGCCTTGAAGAAGAGGAGGAGATGTATGGGGATGAGGGAGAGGAAGAGTATGCCAATTATGAAAATATGGAGGAAGAAACGGAGGAAGTCCAACCAGAAACACAAGGCCAATCCTTGGTGTTACGTAGGGTATTACAATCTCAAAGTGCACAACCTTTGGAGAGTCAAAGGGATAAAATTTTTCTCACAAGGTGTAATGTTCAAGGCAAGCTTTGTGATGTGATCATAGATACTGGAAGTTGCACAAATGTAGTATCTACGTTGTTGGTGGAAAAGCTCGCAATTCCTACAAAGATACATCCTCAACCATACAAGCTACATTGGCTTAGCAACACAAGCGATGTTAAGGTAAACAAACAAGCCTTGATTGCGTTTAAAATTGGTAAATTTGAGGATCAAGTACTTTGTGATGTTTGTCCTATGGATGCTTGTCATATACTATTGGGTAGACCTTGGCAATATGACCGTTTTGTGAAGTTTAATGGGAGAACAAATGTCTATATTGTGCGCAAGAACCCTAATGAAAAATCATATGCATTAAAACCCTTGATGATTTCTAAACCTAAAACAAGCATGGGTAATTCTAAAGGTGTTTTGTTGGTGGGTGGAAAGGAGTTAGAAAGGGAGTTGAAAACAAGTTCTATGTCTTATATGTTGTTAGCCAAAGAGGTACAAGATGAAGCCCCAGAGATTCCTAGGGTTTTGCATCCTATGTTGAATGAGTTTTCAGATGTGTTTCCTAATGAGTTGCCACCAGGATTACCACCCCTACGTGGAATTGAACATCAAATTGATCTTATTCCTGGGTCTCAAATTCCTAACAAGCCTGCATATAGATGTAATCCAGAGGAGACAAAGGAGATACAAAGGCAAATTGAGGAATTAATGGAGAGGGGGTACGTGAGAGAGAGCATGAGTCCATGTGCTGTGCCTACATTAATAGTACCTAAGAAGGATGGGACTTGGAGAATGTGTATTGATTCAAGGGCAGTTAACAATATAACCGTCAAGTATAGGTTTCCTATACCTAGATTGGATGATTTGCTAGATGAATTACATGGTTCTCAATTATTTTCAAAAATTGATTTAAGGAGTGGATATCATCAGATTCGAATGAAGGAAGGTGATGAATGGAAAACAGGTTTTAAAACAAAGCTAGGGCTTTATGAATGGTTAGTCATGCCTTTTGGGTTAACTAATGCACCTAGTACGTTTATGAGGTTGATGAATGAGGTCTTAAAGCCATACATTGGTAAGTTTGTAGTGGTATATTTAGATGATATTTTGGTGTATAGCAAGAGTGTTAATGATCATCTAAGCCATCTAAGGAGTGTGTTTGGGACATTACGAGAACAAAAGCTCTATGCTAAGCTCGAAAAGTGTTATTTCATGGTACCAAGTGTGACGTTTTTGGGGTATATTGTGTCCAAAGATGGGGTTTCTGTTGATCCATCTAAAGTGGAAGCTATAAAATCATGGCCAACACCAAAGAACGTGACTGAAGTACGTGCTTTTCATGGGTTAGCCTCGTTCTATAGGAGGTTTGTGAAGAATTTTTCATCTGTTGTTGCTCCTATAACCGAATGCATTAAGAAGGATAAGCCTAAGTTTGAGTGGACTAAGGGGGCACAAGAAGCTTTTGAATTGATTAAGAAGTTGCTTTGTAACACGCCTATACTAGCCTTACCAGATTTCTCTAAACCATTTGAAGTAGAGACGGATGCAAGTGGGGTTGGAATTGGTGCTGTTCTAGTCCAAGGGAAGAGGCCAATTGCTTACTTTAGTGAGAAGTTGAATGGTGCTAAACTGAACTATTCTACATATGACAAGGAGTTCTATGCCATTATTAGAGCTTTGGATCATTGGAGTCATTATTTAAGGCCTAATCACTTCATATTACATTCTGATCATGAAGCTTTGAAGCACATTAATGGTCAACAAAAATTGAATCCAAGACATGCTAAATGGGTTGAATTTTTGCAATCTTTTCACTTCTCTTCAAAGTACAAAACGGGGAAGTCTAATGTTGTTGCTGATGCTTTGTCAAGAAGGTATACTTTGCTTGGTGTTTTGAACTTTAAGTTGCTTGGATTAGAGTTGATAACACAATTTTACGAGCAAGATGGTGATTTTGGACCAATAATGGCGCAACTTTCAAAGGGTTCTATGAGTTCCTATGTGCTACATGATGGGTTTTTGTTTAAAGGTAATCTATTGTGCATACCTAAGTGTTCTATACGTGAGTTGCTAGTAAGGGAGGCTCATGGAGGAGGTATTGCTGGACATTTTGGCATTACAAAGACACTAACCATGTTGCAAGAACATTTTTATTGGCCAAAGATGATTGTTGATGTTGAGGCCATAATTGCTCAATGTGCTACTTGTCAAAAGGCAAAGGCAGCCTTTCATCAAGGTTTTTATACTCCATTGCCAGTGCCAGAGGGACCTTGGGAGGATGTTTCTATGGATTTCATTGTAGGGTTACCAAGGACAGCAAGGGGAAAAGATGCTATTATGGTAGTGGTTGATAGATTTTCAAAGATGGCTCATTTTACACCATGTCACAAGACAGATGATGCTATGAATGTGGCTGATTTGTATTTTCGAGACATCATAAGGTTACATGGGGTTCCAAAGACTATTGTAAGTGATAGAGACACAAAGTTTATGAGCTACTTTTGGAAGTCACTTTGGAGACTAATAGGTACGAAACTTTTGTTTAGCACATCTTATCATCCTCAAACAGATGGGCAAACAGAAGTCACTAATCGAACACTAGGGGTTTTGTTGCGTGGTTTGGTTAGTAAGACACAAAAAGATTGGGATTTGAAGCTTGCTCATGCTGAATTTGCTTATAATAGGTCACCTACTTATGCTACTAAGCACTCACCTTTCGAGATTGTCTATGGAGTTAATCCTAAGTTACCAATTGATTTTGTAAGTATTCCTAAAGGGGAGTTGGTACACAAAGATGCCAAGACTAAGGTTGAGTATATGCAAAAACTTCATGCAGAAGTAAGGGCTCGAATTGAGAAGGTTAATGATATTTACAAGGCACGAGCAAACAAACATAAATCACAACATGTCTACAAAGAAGGGGATTTGGTTTGGTTACACTTGAGGAAGGAAAGATTTCCAAATCAAAGGAAGAATAAACTTATGCCTCGTTGTGATGGACCGTTCAAGATCATAAGTAAAGTGGGGGATAATGCTTATAAATTGGAATTACCAGGAGAATATGGAGTCCATGCTACTTTCAACATTGGTGATTTAGCTCCTTATGTTCCTGATGACCAACTTCGAGGTTTGAGGACAAACTCTTTTGAAGAAGAGGAGGATGATACGCATATCAATGAGCAAAACTTCGAGGGTTTGGGTTTGATTGAAGGTGGAAAACAAGAAGCAACCTTGGGGGAGTTAGTGGCTTATGGAGACACAAGGCTTCTTGGGTTGGCTAGGGTGGATTTTTACGTGTGCATGGTGACATGCACAAGCTTATTCACGTAAATGTAAAGCAAGTATAGTTAGTAGTTTAGAAGTGTTGAGCTATATGGGTTTTCTTCCCACGTCATTTGATAGGGTTTTACCATATGGTGTTTTGTTATTTTCTTGATTAGTTTATGAGTCAAGGTTGATGGAATCAAGCATGAGAAACACAAAAATGGAGGTTTCTTGAAATAAAGATTGAATCTTGAAGAGTTTCTTGAAGTTCTTGAAATCGCAAGTCCAACAAAAATCAACGAGAATCAAAGCAAGTTATATGGCGGGATTTTGGACAGATTTTTGGAAGATTGGGCAACGTTGTCAACACGGTTTTTCAAGTTGTTTGACTTGGTCAACCTTAGTTTGTTATTCGGAAATATGGTGCTTAGATTTGATTTGCAAAATATCTAAGATTTAGACTAGAAATCAGATTACAAAATATATGGTGCAAGATGTGTATCCGGTTTTGATAAGATTTTCTTGTTATCCTAATCTTAGTTTGTTATACCATATATCTAAGGTAGTTAGGATATGTTTAGGATTCTGAAATATTGTGTGACATGTTTAGCTATAAATAGGATGTAAAATACATCAATAAGATAGAGATTAGCTTGATTGAAAACACTTTGTTTTTCCGGTTTTTATTGTTTCACGAAGAAAACAAAATTTGAGAGTTTCTTGTGAGAAATTCGATTGAGTGAGTGGTGCTTTGTGCTTTATCTCACGTGAGGATAGTTCTTAGGATTTGAGGGTGCTTTGCTTTAATCAAATTCTATCAATTATTCGCCTTAGAAGTTCGAATTTGTGGTGCGTTGCTTTATCAAATTTGAAGTCTAAGTTTCCTTTGTGTGAGTGGCGTTTGTTTATAACAAAATTCACATCAGAGGGTGCCGTGGAGGCCCATAACACGTGGTAAAAAAAACGGGGCGAAAAAGTGACAGGCCCATGACGGCCCCTTCGGAGGCCTGAGACAAAGGCTATTACTCACTGTTTTAAGGGGTTCCGGGGTGCCGAAAAAAAAAATCCAAGAAACCAACCACGGTGTCCATAAGGAAAAAATAAGAACACAAACCAAAAGATTCGGGGTGAAAAGGTCATATGAGGTATGATAAGAAGGTCATAGACAATTGCATATAAGGAGGTTTTTCCCCTCTCTAAAGGAGAACATAAGGGGGATCATAAGAGGTGTTTAGGGGCCGAAAAAGTGACGGGTCCCGAGACGGCCCTTCCAGAGGCTTGAAAAAAAAAGCTATTATTCATTGTTTTTTGGGGTTCTGGGATCCCAAAAAAAACCTGAAAATCGACCGGGGTGGCCGTAAATTAAAATATGAACCCAAACCAAAGGATTCGGGGTTTAAAGGTCATATGAGGGATGATAAGAAGGCCTTAAGCTATATCATATAAGGCTATTTTTTCCCCACATCGAAGTGCCATAAGAGGGATCATAAGAGGTGTTTCAGGGCCAAAAACGATCGTGGGGGGTGCCGTGGAAGTCATTAGCACATGGTAAAAAAACGAGGCAAAAAATTAAAGGGTCCCGGGACGGCCCCAAAGGAGGCTTGAAACAAAGGCATTCACTGTTTTTGGGGGTTCTAGGTCTGGAAAAAAAAAAAGTAAATCGACCGGGGAGGCCATAAGTTAAAAATATGAACCCCGAGCAAAGGATTTGGGGTGAAAAGGTCATATTAGGGATTAGAACAAGGCCTTAGACGATTGCATATAAAGCTATTTTTCCACTCTGTGCAAGAGGCCACAAGAGGGATCATAACAGGTGTTTAGGGGTGGAAATGGATGGTTGGGGGTGACGTGCAGGTCCATAGCATGTGGTAAAATAATGGGGCGAAAAAGAAACCGACCTGGGACAGCCCCTTCAGAGGCCTGAAGCAAAAGCTATTATTCACTACTTTTTGGGTTCCCAGGGCTAGGAAGAATAAATACCGAAAATCGACAACGTAGCCGTAAGTTAAAAATATGAAATCGGAGTAAAGGATTCGAGGTAAAAAAAGTCATATGAGGGATGATAAGAAGTCCTTAGACGATTGCATATAAGGATGTTTTTCCCCTCTCTAGAGGAGGCCATATGATGGATCATTAGAGGTGTTTAGCGGTCGAAACCGATCATGGTGGGTGTCATGGTGCTCCATAGCACGTAATAAAAAAACGGGGCAAAAAAGTGACAGGGCCTGAAACGGCCCCTCCAAACGCCAGAAACAAAGGATATTATTAACTGTTTCTTTGGGTTCCGGCGTACAGGAAAAAAAAGCCTGAAAATCGACCGTGGTGGCTGTAAGGTAAAAAAATGAATCCAGACAAAAGGATTCGGGGTGAAAAGGTCATATGAGGGATGATAAGAAGGCCTTAAGTGATTATATATAAGGTTGTTTTTCCCCTCTCTAGAAGAGGCCATAAGAGGGATCATAAGAGGTGTTTAGGGGCCATAAACGATTGTGGGGGGGTGCCGTGGAGGTCCATAACCCGTGGTAAAAAAAGGGGCGAAAAATTGACGCGGCCTGGGTAGTCCCCTCGGGAGGCCTGAAACAAAGGCTATTATTCAATATTTCCTAGGGTTCCAAGGTCCCAAAAAAAATCTGAAAATCGAACGAGGTGGCCTTAATTTAAAAATATGAACCCATACCTAAGGATTCGGGGTGAAAAGGTAATATGAGGGATGATAAGAACGCTTTAGAGGATTGCATATAAGGCTGTTTTTCCCCTCTATGGAGGAGGCCATAAGAGGGATCGAAAGAGGTGTTTAGAGGCCAAAACTGATCGTAGGTGGTGACATGGTGGTCCATTGCACTTGATAAAAAAGAAAGGCCAAAAATGACGGGGCTCAAGACAGACCTTCCAGAGGGCTGAAACAAAGGCAAAAAACTCGAAAATCGACTGCGATAGCCGTAAAGTAAAATATGAACCAAGACCAAAGGATTCAAGGTGAAAAATATCATATGAGGGATTGTAACAAGGCCCTAAGTGATTGTATATAAGGTGTTTTTTCTGCTCTCTAGAAGAGGCCATAAGATAGATGATAGGAGGTGCTTAGGGTGGAAAAAGATCGTGGGGGGTACCGTGGAAGTCAATAGCACGTAGTAAAAAAAATTGGGCAAAAAAGTGATGGGGCCCGGGACGCCCCCTCTTTAGGCCTGAAACAAAGACTATTATTAACTGTTTTTTGGGGTTTCGAAGTCCTGAAAAAAAAAAGCTTTCAAATCGTCAACGGTGGCTGTGAGGTAAAAATAAGAACCTAGACCAAAGGATTCGAGGTGAAAATCTTATCAGAGGGATGATAAGAAGGCCTTAGACGATAGCATATAAGGTTGTTTTTCCCCTCCTTATAGGAGGTCATAAGAGGGATCATAAGAGGTGTTTAGGTGCCGAAAACGATCGTGGAGGGTGCCGTGGAGGTCAATAGCACGTGGTAAAAAAACAGGGCGAAAAAGTGACGGGGCCCGGGACGGCCCCTCTTGAGGCCTGAAACAAAGGCTATTATTTACTATTTTTTGGGGTTCCAGGGTCCTAGAAAAAAAAAATCGAAAATCGATTGGGATGGCTTTAAGGTTAAAATATGAACGAAAACTAAAGGATTCGAGGTGAAAAGGTCATATGAGGGATTATAATAAGCCCTTTAGCGATTGCTTATATGGATGTTTTTACCCTCTCTAGAAGAGGCCATAAGAGGGATCATAAGAGGTGTTTAGGTGCCGAAAAAGATCGTGGGGGGTGCTGTGGTGGTCCATAGAAAGTGGAAAAATAACGGGGCGAAAAAGTGATGAGGCCCGGGTCAATTCCTCCGGAGGCCTAAGATAAAGGCTATTATTCACTGTTTTTTCGGGTTCCGGGGTCCCGGAAAAAAAATCCTGGAAATCGACCGGGATGGCCGTCAGGTAAAAATATGAACCCAAACCAAAGGATTCCGGGTGAAAAGGTCATATGAGGGATGATAAGAAGGCCTTAGACGATAGCATATAAAGCTTCTTTTCCCCTCTTTGGAGGAGGAAATAAGAGGGATCATAAGAGTTGTTTAGGAGTTGAAAACGATCTTGGAGTGTGCCGTGGAGGTCCATAGTAGGTGAAAAAAAACGAGGCTAGAAAGTGACGGGGCCTGGGTCGGTCTCTGTGGAGGCCTGAAACAAAGGCTATAATTCACTTTTTTTGAGGTTCCGGGTTCCCAGGAAAAAAATCCCGGAAATCATCTGTGGTGGCAGTAAGGTAAAAATATGAACGCAGACCAAAGGATTCGGGGGAAAAGGTAATATGAGGGATGATTAGAAGGCTTTAGAGGATTACATATAAGGTTGTTTTTCCTCTCTACGGAGGAGGCCATAAGAGGTATCGTAAGAGGTGTTTAGGGGCCGAAACTGATCGTAGGGGGTGACATGGTGGTCCATAGCACTTGATAAAAAAGAAAGGCACAAAATGACGGGGCCAGAGGCAGCCCCTGTAGAGGGGTAAAACAAAGGCTATTATTCATTGTTTTTTTGGCTTCCGGGGTCTTAAAAATAGCCCTGAAAATCTACTAGGGTGGTCGTAAGGTAAAAATATTAACCCAAACCAAAGGATTCTGGGTGAAAAGTTCATATGAAGGATTACAACAAGGCCTTCAGCGATTGCATATTAGGCTGTTTTTCCCCTCTTTGGAAGAGGCCGGAAGAGGGACCATAAGAGGTGTTCAGGGGCCAAAAATGATCATTGGGGATACGGTGGAGGTCCATAGCACGTGGTAAAAAAAAAACGGGGCAAAACGTGAGGGGGCCCATGGAGGCCCCTCCAAAGGATTGAAATAAAGGCTATTATTCACTGTTTTTTGGGGTTCCAAGGTCCCGGAAAAAGAAAAAACCCGCAAATCAACTAGTATGGTCGTAAGGTAAAATTATCATCCCAGACCAATGGATTCTGGGTGAAAAGGTCATATGAGGGATTACAGTAAGGCCTTAAGCGATCGCATATAAGGCTGTTTTTCCCCTCTCAAGAAGAGGCCATAAGCGGGATCATAAGAGGTGTTCAGGGGCCGAAAATGATCGTAAGGGGGTGAAATAATGGTCCATAGCAGGTGTTAAAAAAACAGGGCAAAACGTGAGGGGGGCCTAGAAGGCCCCTCCGAAGGACTGAAATAAAGGCTATTATTCACTGCTTTTTGGGGTTCCGGGGTCCCGGGAAAAATAAAACTCGAAAATCGACTGTGATAGCCGTAAGGTGAAAATATGAACCCAGACCAAAGGATTCAGGGTGAAAATGTCATATGAGGGATTGTAACAAATCCTTAAGTGATTGTATATGGTTGTTTTTCCGCTCTCTGGAAGAGGCCATAAGCTGGATCATAGGAGGTGCTTAGGGGCCAAAATCGATTATGGAGGGTGCCGTTGTGGTCCACAGTACGTGGTAAAAAAATAGGGCAAAAAAGTGACAGGGCGCCGGACGACCCCTCTGAGGGCCTCAAACAAAGGCTATTATTCACTGTTTTTTTGGTTTCCGGAGTCCTAGAAAAAAAAATCGCGGAAAACAACTGGGGTAGTCGTGAGGTAAAAATATGGACTCAAACTTAAGTATTCAGGGTGAAAAGGTCATGTGAGGGATTATAAAGAGGCCTTAAGTGATTGCATATAAGGTTGTTTTTCTCCATTCTAGCAGACGCCATAAGAGGGATCGTAAGAGGTGTTTATGGGTCGAAAACGATCGTGGGGGGTACCGTGGAGGTCAATAGCACGTAGTAAAAAAAATGGTGCGGAAATGTGATGGGGTCCGGGATGGCCCCTCCGGAGGCTTGAAACAAAGACTATTATTAACTATTTTTTGGGGTTCCGGGGACCTAAAAAAAAACCCTTACATCGACAGGGGTGGTCGTAAGGTAAAAATATGAACCCAGACTAAAGGATTCGAGGTGAAAATGTTATCAGAGGGATTATAAGAAGGCCTTAAACGATAGCATATAAGGCTGTTTTTCCCCTCCTTAGAGGAGGTCATAAGAGGGATCATAAGAGGTGTATAGGGGCCGAAAACGATCGTGGAGTTTGCCCTAGTGATCAATAGCACGTGGTATTAAGACGGGGTGAAAAAGTAACGGGGCCTGAGACGGCCCCTCCGGAGGCCTGAAACAAAGGCTGTTATTTACTGTGTTTTGACGTTCCAGGGTCCGAGAAGAAAAAAATGAAGATCGACTGGGATGGCCTTAAGGTTAATATATGAACCCAGACTAAAGGATTCGGGGTGAAAAGGTCACATGAGGGATTATAATAAGGCCATAAGCGATGTCATATAAGGCTGTTTTTCCCCTCTCTAGAAGCGGCTATAAGAGGGATTGCAAGAGTTGTTTAGGGGACAAAAACGATCTTTCGGGGTGCTGTGGAGGTCCATAGCACGTGGTAAATAACGGGGCGAAAAAGTGACGAGGCCGGGGTTGATCCCTCTAGAGGTCTGAGACAAAGGCCTGGAAATTGACCGGGGGTGGCCGTCAAGTAAAAATATGAAACCAACCCCAAGGATTCGGGGTGAAAAGGTCATCTTAGGGATGATAAGAAGGCCTTAGATGATAGCATATAAGGCTTTTTTCCCCTCATTGGAGGAGGCCATAAGAGGGATCATAAGAGGTGTTTAGGAGCCAAAAACGATCTTGGAGGGTGTCGTGGAGGTCCATAGCACGTTGAAAAAAAACGGGGTGAAAAAGTGATGGGCCTGGCACAGCCACTCAGGAGGCCTAAAACAAAGGATATTATTCACTCTTTTTGAGGTTCCGGGTTCCAAGGAAAAAAAATCTGGGAAATCGACCGGGGTGGCAGTAAGGTAAAAATATGAAACTTGACGAAAGGATTCGGGGTGAAAAGGTAATATGAGGTATGATAAAAAGGCTTTAGAGGATTGAATATAAGGTTGTTTTTCTCCTCTATGGAGGAGGCCATAAGAGGGATCGCTAGAGGTGTTTAGGGGCTGAAACCGATCGTAGGGGGTGACATGGTGGTCCATAGCACTTCATAAAAAAGAAAGGCACTAAATGACGGAGCCCGAGACAGCCCCTATAGAGGGCTAAAATAAAGGCTATTAATCATCGTTTTTTTGGCTTCTGGGTCTTGAAAAATAGCCCCAAAAATCGACTAGGGTGTTCGTACGGTAAAAATATGAACCCAGGCCGAAGAATTCTAGGTGAAAAGGTCATATGAGGGATTATAACAAGGCCATAAGTGATTGCATATAAGGCTGTTTTTCCCCTCTCTAGAAGAGGCCATAAGAGGGATGATAAGAGGTGTTCAGGGGCTGACAATCATCGTTAGGGGTGCCGTGGTGGTTCATAGCACGTGGTAAAAAAAGAGGCAAATAGTGACGGGGCCCGGGAAAGCCCCTCCAAAGGGCCAGAAAGAAAGGCTATTATTCACTGTTTTTTAGGGTTCCGGGGTCACGGAAAAAGAAAAAAACCCGCAAATCGACTGGGATGGTCGTAAGGTAAAATTATCAACCCAGACCCAAGGATTCTTGGTGAAAAGGTCATATGAGGGATTATAGTAAGTCCTTAAACGATTGCATTATGGCTATTTTTGTAACACCCTGGAATTTCCTAACTTTTTACTTCTTATTTTTCTGAAAAACAGATTATTATTATTATTATTAAGGATTATGGTTATTAAAACAGCTAAATATGGAAAAAAGAAAGTAATACCGCCACCGTGATAACGGGTAAGGCATTTATCAAAGTACTGCAGCGGAACTCTTAAAACCAAAACAATTTAAAACCAAACATCAAAATAATCTTAAAATAAAAATCAACTTTAAACGTATTACACTTCGGAACCATATTAATGGCCCTTAAAAACCAAAACTAAAAGTCTTTAGAATTAAAACAACCATCCAAAATAAATGTTAGTCATCCATAAGCAATAAAATAAAGCAAAGCTGCAAAACACATCAAGCGCTGTCACTCCAGCCCATCTTGAAATGACCTATGCCCACTCTTACTTGCAGCTTTTCCTTTACTAGACAACTACTCACCACAAGTGGGTCATTGTAGGGCCAAGTCCAAGACAAAGCCATGCAAACAAAACAAACAGTCAGCAAAGCTGAGTACATAACTAATAAAGACTATGCAACAACAATAAGAAATAAAACATGCACTCAACTTACCTTTGACAACCTTTTCACCTCAAATAAATTCATTATTATAGTTAAACTTATGGATCCTGCATAAGTTAAATTTATGGATCCTGCATAATTTCAAGGAAAAGATCATCTCCCTATTGGGCACCAACTTGGGAGCAACTCCAAGAAGGTAATACTATATCACGTAAAGTGACGGATATCCAGCCCATTAAAAATATAAAAGAGTACAACGTCTTGTACTCCAATTAGATGTCATAGATCATTGTTCCATATGACTCCCCCCATTGTTCATTCTCACGATATATATGTTCCAAGAGTTTTGATGTAAGTCCTCTTAAACTTTACGTGATTAACCGGTTTAGCTATGTTATGACTCACATGTAACTTCACATAAAGACATGCATCAAATCAAGCAAGACAAATTAATTATCTTCTATTTAAGGTGATTCAAAATTATCTTCATGTGTGTCCTTCAATTGAACTGACCTTCCTTTACCACACATTAACTGTGAGTGGCTAATTACTTACTTTATCCATGACCACACTTTAAATCGTGAGCGGAAACATGCATAAAATAATGGCTCATAACTTCTTTTAATCATGTGAATAAAAATTCACAACTACCTTTCTTGTTGATTAAGTAACTCACCAACTTAAAAATAATTTCCTTTCTTGATTCATATATTATTGGCCAAATTAATATGATCATAACGTTCCAATCCAAACTTATAAGAGTTTGTATTACTATTATCATGAAATGTCAACCTACATTACAAAAATCATGCTCTTAGTAAACTTGCCATGCACATAAATTCATAATTCAACAAGCATAACCTTATGTCATACAATCAAGGAATCATTCAAGCATGAATTCTAGTTCCTGTGTTTGTCTTTAGTACTTACATACCTTGTAAAGTAACGGTGCTCCACCACAACTTCTACAAGTGAACTATTTTAAAGTCTTCTACATAAGGAAAAACCGAAACTAAATTAAAACCTTGTTGACTAAGTTCTACAACAACTACAAACTACTTCTACATTCATCCAAAACATTCCTTATTAATCTCTATTCAATATTATACCACACTTTACCTTTCTATTGTATCATTACTTAGTTTTCGAGACTTATTTTTTATTTATAAAACCTTAGTATGATTTTTATGCCACTTTAGAAAAGTGGACAGCAATATAAAATCACCAAAACTCGTTGAAAAGCTTCAAAAAACACATAAATCAATCATATAATGTATTACTTAATTTATATGATCAATTTATGCTAATTGCATACTTTAAAAGCCTAATTATTCACTTAATAAACTTCATAAAACATACAAAAAAATTATATGCAACATCATAGAATTAATAGGTGATCATACTAGCACAATATGAACACTTAAAACTTACTTTAACTTGTTTTTATAAAAATTACAGATTTATTTATTAACTTTAAAGTTATGAAAAACTCATAAAAATATCATAATTTCAAAGGAAAAGATCATCGCCCTATTGGGCACCAACTTGGGAGCAACTCCAAGAAGGTATTACTATATCACATAAAGTGATGAATATCCAGCGCATTAAAGATATAAAAGAGTACAACATCTTGTATTCCAATTAGAAGTCATAGATCACTGTTCCATACGACTCTCCCCATTGTTCATACTCACGGTATATAAGTTCCAAGAGTTTTGATGCAAGTCCTCTTAAACTTTACGTGATTAACCGGTTTAGCAATGTTATGACTCACATATAACATGACATAAAGACATGCATCAAATCAAGCAAGACAAATTAATTATCTTCAATTTAAGGTGATTCAAAATTATCTTCATGTGTATCCTTTAATTGAACTGAATTTCCTTCACCACACATTAACTGTGAGTGGCTAATTACATACTTTCTCCTTGACCAATCTTTAAACCGTGAGCGGCAACATGTATAAAATAATTGCTCATAACTTCTTTTAATCATGTGAATAAAAATTCACAACTACCAGTTTTGTTGATTAAGTAACTAACCAACTTAAAAAATAACTTCCTTTCTTGATTCATAAACTATTGGCCAAATTAATCTGATCATAACGTTCCAATCAAAACTTATAAGAGTTCGTATCACTATTATCATGAAATGCCAACATACATTACAAAAATCATGCTTCTTGTAAACATGCCATGCACATAAATTCATGATTCAACAAGCATAACAATATTTCATACAATCAAGGAATCATTCAAGCATGAATTCTACTTCCTGTGTTTGTCTTTAGTACTTACGTACCTTGTAAAGTAACGGTGCTCCGCCACAACTCTTCTACAAGTGAACTGTTTCAAAGTCTCCTAAATAACGAAAAACCGAAACTAAATGAAAACCTTGTTGACTAAGTTCTATAACAACTATAAACTACTTCTACATTGGAAATTTGTCCAAAACATTCCTTATATGGTCTCTATTCAATTCCATACCACACTTTAATTACCACTCTATTGTATCATTACTTAGTTTTTGGGACTTATTTTTTATTTATAAAACCTTAGTACGATTTTAATGCCACTTAAGAAAATAGATATCAATATAAAATTACCAAAACTTGTTGAAAGCTTCAAAAACCACATAAATTAATCATACAATGTATTACTTATTTTAAGGCCTGAAACAAAGGTTGTTATTCACTGTTTTTTTTGGGGTTCCAAGGTCCCGAAAAATAAACTGAAAATCGACCGGAGCGGTCGTAAGGTAAAAATATGAACCCAGACCATAGGATTCGGGGTGAAAAGGTCATATGAGGGATGATAAGAGAGCCTTAAGCGATTACATATAAAGTCGTTTTTCCCCTCTCTGGAAGAGGCCATATGATGGATCAAAAGAGGTGTTCAGGGGCTGATACTGATCATGGGGGGTGCAGTGGAGGTCCATAGCACGTGGTAAAAAAACTTGGCGAAAAAGTGACGAGGCCCAGGACGGCCCGCTAAAATCACTGACTTTGGTATCTTATGAACAAAAATGGTGATATTATACCTTCATTGATCAATAAATTCTATTTTTGGAAAGTCTCATGATCATCCAATAAGAAGGCTTTCCGTTTTTTCAAATGAACGATTGAAGACCTATTGATTCTAACAACGGATTGTAGAGTTGATCATTTGGGCCTTTCAATTCATAAATACGGATCTCGGACCTATTAATGGGGATATTCCCAAAACTCACAAAGAAAAAAGGAAGTAAGTTAGACAAAAAGAAAATCAACTTCAACAAAAAGAATCTAAGTGACTTAGACAAATCTTTTGAGGACGCCATAAGACGAATCATAAGTGTTGTTTAGGGGCCGAAACCGATCGTAGGGGGTGTCATGGTGGTCCATAGTACGTGATAATAAAACGGGGCAAAAAAGTGACAGGGCCCGAGAAGGCCCCTCTAGAGGCCTGAAATAAAGGCTATTATTTACAGTTTTTTTAGGATCCGAGGTCCCGGAAAAAAATCAGCAATCGGTCGTGGTGGTCGTAAGGTAAATATACGAACCCAGACAAAAGGATTCAGGATGAAAAGGTCATATGGCGGATTATAATAAGGCCTTAAGCGATTGCATAAAAGGTTGTTTTTCCCCTCTCTGGAAGAGGGCATAAGAGGGATCATATGAGGTGTTTAGGGGCCGAAAATGGTCTTTAGGGGTGCCTTGGAGGTCCATAGCGCATGGGAAAAAATGGGGCGAAAAAGTGAGGGGGCCCGAGACGGCCCCTCCGGAGGCCTGAAACAAAGGCTTTTTTGGTTGTTTTTCCCCTCCCCAAAAGAAACTATAACAGGGATCATAAGATGTGTTTTTGGGGCCTGATGTGAAATTTCGTATGAATTTAAAAACTCACAAAGTAAGACTAAATTCTCGAATTTCTAAAGGCTATGCCACCAAATTTTTCGAATTTAGGTTGATCGATTAGTCTTTGATTAAAGCCTAAGCACCCTCAAAACCACTAATTAATCTCACAGGAGTATAAAAGATTTAACCTTCAACTCAACAAAATTTTCGGATTTTTATTTAGAGTAAAACAAACAAACTTTTTTTTATTAAACTTAAAAACTGATTTTTACAAGCTAATGTTGTGACTATTTATAGGAATAATCATCAACAAAAATCCTAACTAAAACACTAAAATACACACATAAAACAAAAGGATATTCGCCCCCCCCCCCCACACACACACACAAGATAAGAATGCCACCTCATCATTGCATGTTGATCTTATCTTGCTAACAAACTCTAACAAACTTTTCTAAACAAGAAAATATCCTAAACTTCTTATCAACCTACAAATAAAAGATAATCAACAAATTACAACCAGAAATACATAAAAAAATGAAAGAACCCAAAACTCTAAAAAATTGTTAAAAATTCTGCAAAAAAAATGTGCTTCAATTTTTGCGCATTTTCAAGATTTTGTTTCAAATTTTTAAGATTTTGCTTCAAATCTTCAAGAAACCATTCAAGATCCAATCTCTTATTCAAGAAACCTTCAAGAAGTCATTTCCCATGTCTTTAAGGCTATAGATAATGATCAAGAGTCATCAAGAAATAAAAGACTCAAAGCCTAAAATGAGAAAAAACCCTAGCAAATGCAGTGGGAAAAAAACCATAGGCAAAAAACCATATTGTTCTCCAAAATACATCATTCTTTCCTTGATTTGGGTGCCACCGTAGGTGTGTGTGATCATACACACGCAAATCCCAACCCTTGATGCACCCATATGGCTTGTATCCCCATATGCAATTAATTCACCTATGATTGCATCCTTGGCTTTGACATCCAAACCTTTGAAGTTGATTGCATCTTTGTTAATCTTGTCATTGTTGTTCAAATTGATTACATTGTCATTCTTGTCATTGATGCTTCAATTAGGGCTGAAAATGATCGTGTAGGGTGCCGTGGAGGTCCATAGCACGTGGGAAAAAAACAGGGCGAAAAAGTGATGAGGCCAGGGTCGGCCCCTCCGGAGGCCTGAAACAAAGGCTATTATTCACTAATTTTTGGGGTTCCATGGTTGCAGAAAAAAAAAATCCTAGAAATTGACCGAGGTGGCCATAAGGTAAACATTTGAATCTAGACCAAAGGATTCAGAGTGAAAAGGTAATATGAGGGTTGTTAAGAAGGTTTTAGACGATTACATATAAGCCTGTTTTTCCCCTCTATGGAGGAAGCCATAAGAGGGATCGTAAGAGGTTTTTAGGGGCTGAAACCGATCATTGGTGGTGACATGGTGGTACGTAGCACGTGATAAAAAAACAGGGCGAAAAATAAACGGGGCCCGAGACGACCCCTCTAGAGGCCTAAAACAAAGATCATTATTCACTGTTTTTTGGGTTCCGAGGTCCAGGAAAAAAAAACCTGGAAATCGACTGTAGAGCTCGTAAGAAAAATAGGAACCCAGACCAAAGAATTCGGGGTGAAAAGGTCATATGAGGGATTATAACAAGGCCTTAAGCGGTTGCTTATATGGCTGTTTTTCCCCTCTCTAGAAGAGGCCAAAAGAGTGATCATAAGAGGTATTCAGGGGCCAAAAACGAGTGTGGGGGTGCTTTAGAGGTCCATAGCACGTGGTAAAAAAATAAGTCGAAAAAGTGAACGGGCCCGGGATGAACCCTCTGGAGGCCTAAAACAAATGCTATTACTCATAGTTGTTTGGGGTTTCAGGGTCCCGGAAAAAGAAAATCCGAAAAAACGACTGGGGTGTCCGTAAGGTGAAAATATGAACCTAGACCAAAGGATTCGGGGTGAAAAGGTCATATGAGGGATGATAAGAAGGCCTTAGACGATTGCATATATGGTTGTTTTTCACCTCTATTGAGGAGGCCATAAGTAGTGTTTAGGGGCCGAAACTGATCGTAGGGGACGATTCCATATATGCACATGATAGAAAAATGGTGCGAAAAAGTGATGGGGCCCAAGACGGCCCCTCCCCCTGAAACAAAGGCTATTATTTAATGTTTTTTTGGGATTCGGGGTGCCGAAACAAAAACCCGAAAATCGATCGGGGTGGCCGTAAGGTAAAAGTTTGAACCCATACCAAAGGATTTGGGGTGAAAAGATCATATAAGGGATTATAACAAGGCCTTAAGCCAATGCATATAAGGTTGTTTATCCCCTCTCTAGAAGAGGCCATAAGAGGGATCATATGAGGTTTTTAGAGACTGAAAATGATCATTAGGGGTGTCGTGGCTGTCCAGAGCACGTGGTAGAAAAACAAGGCAAAAAGGTGACGGGGCCCGAGATGACCCCTCTGGAGGCCTGAAACAAAGGCTATTATTCAATGTTTTTTTGAAGTTTCCCGAAAAAAAAACACCCGAAATTCGACTGCGGTGGCCATAAGGTAAAAATATGAACCCAGACCAAAGGATTCGAGGTGAAATGGTCATATGAGGAATTATAACAAGGCCTTAAGCGATTGCAAATAAAGCTGTTTTTCCCCTCATTAGAGAAGGCCATAAGAGGGATCATTATTGTTGTTTAGGGGCCGAAACCGATCATAGGGGGTGTCATGGTGGTCCACAACACGTGATAAAAAAACGGGCAAAAAGTGACAGGGCCCGACACGGCCCTTCTAAAGGCCAGAATAAAGGCTATTATTCACTGTTTTTTGGGGTTACGGGTTGAAAAGGTAATATGATGGATGATAAGAAGGCTTTAGACGACTGGATTTAAGGTTGTTTTTCCCCTCTATGGAGGAGGCCATAAGAGGGATCATAAGTGCTATTTAGGGGCCGAAACCGATCGTAGGGGATGTCACAATGGTCCATAGCACGTGATAAAAAAAGGGGCGAAAAAGTGATGGGCCTCGAGACGGACCCTCCATAGGCATGAAACAAAGTCTATTATTTACTATTTTGATGGGGATCCAGGGTCTCGAAAAAAAAACCCAAAAATCGACCGGGATGGCCCTAAGGTCAAAATACGACCCCAGACCAAAGGATTCGGGGTAAAGAGGTCATATGAGGAATTATAGCAAGGCCTTAAGCGATTACATATATGGCTGTTTTTCCCATCTCAATAAGAGGCCATAAGAGAGATCATATAAGGTGTTTAGAGGGCCGAAAATGATCTTTAGGGGTGTCGTAGAGGTGCATAACACGTCGTAAAAAAATTGGGCGAAAAAATTATGGGGCGTAGGACGACCCCTCCGGAGGCCAGAAATAAAAGCTATTCGCTATTTTTTGCAGTTCTGGGGTCCCGAAAAAAAAAACCCGAAATACGATTAGGATGGTCGTTAGGTGAAAATATGAACTTAGACCAAAGGATTCGGGGTGAAAAGGTCATATGAGTGATTATAACAAGGCCTTAAGCGATTGCATATGAGGCTGTGTTTTCCCTGTGTGCATATAAGAGGGATAATAAGAGGTGCTTAGGGGCCGTAACCGATCGTGGGGAGTGTCGTGGAGGTTCATAACACGTGGTAGAAAACGAGGCGAAAAAGTGACAGGGCGCCGGACGGCCCCTCCGGGGGCTTGAAACAAAGGCTATTATTCACTTTTTTTTGGGTGAGGGTCACCGAAAAAAAAATCCCAGCTATCGACCGGGGTGGCTGTAAGGTAAAAACATGAACCCAGACCAAAGGATTTGGGGTGAAAAGGTAATATCAGGGATGATAAGAAGGCTTTAGACGATTGCATATAAGGTTGTTTTTCCCCGCTATGGAGGAGGCCATAAGAGGGATCGTAAGAGGTGTTTAAGGGCCGAAACCAATCGTAGGTGGTGACATGGTCCGTCATAGCACGTGATAAACGAAACAGGGTGAAAAATTGACGGGGCCCAAGACAGCCCCTCCACAGGCCTCCTGAAACAAAGGCTACCATTCACTGTTTTTTGGGGTTCCGGGATCCTGGAAAGAAACCCGAAAATCGACCGGGGTGGCCGTATGGTAAAAATATGAACCCAAACCAAAGCATTCGGGGAGAAAAGGTCATGTGAGGCATTATAACAAGGCCTTAAGTGATTCCATATAAGGGTTTTTTTCCCCTCTTTGGAAGAGGCCGTAAGAGGCCTCATCAGAGGTGTTTAGGGGCTGAAACTGATGGTGGAGATGTCGTGGTGGTCTATAGCACGTGATAAAAAAAACAAGGTGAAAATGTGACGGGGCAGGAGACTGCCCCTCTTGAGGCCTGCAGCAAAGGCTATTATTCATAATTTTCTGGGGTTCGGGGGTCTTGGAAAAAAATAACCAAAAATCGGTCGTGGTGGCTGTAAGGTAAAAAATATAAACCCAAATCAAAGGATTAGGGGAGAAATGATCATATGCGATTGCGTATAAGGCTATTTTTTCCCTCTCTTGAAGAGGCCATAAGAGGGATCATAAGATTTGTTCAGGGGCTGATAATGATCGTTAGGGGTGTTGTGTAGGTCCATAGCACGTGGTAAAAAAACGGGGCAAAAAAGTGACGAGACTCGGGAAAACCCCTACGGAGGCCTGAAACAAATGCTATTATTCATTATTTTTTGGGGTTCGGGGTGCCGAAAAAAAACCTCGAAACTCAACAACGATGGTCGTAAGGTAAAAATATGTACCTATACCAAAAGATTCGGGGTGAAATGGTCATATGAGAGACTATAATAAAGCCATAAGCGATTGCATAAAAGGTTCTTTATCCCCTATCTAGAAGAGGCCATAAGAGGGATCGTAAAAGGTGTTTAGGGGCCAAAAACGATCACGGAGGATGCTATAGTTGTCCATAACACGTGGTAAGGAAATGGTGCAAAAAAAGTGACGGGGGCCAGGACTGCAGGTCTGGAGGCATCAACCAAAGGCTATTATTTAATATTTTTTAGGGTTCCGGGTTCTCGGAAAAAAATATCCCGGGAATCGAAATGGGTCTGGCCGTAAAGTAAAAATTTGAACCCATACCAAAGGGTTCGGGATGAAAAGGTCATATGATGGATTTTAAGAAGGCTTTAAGCGGTTTCACATAAGGTTGTTTTTCCCCTCTTTAGAAGAGGCCATAAGAGGGCTCATAAGAGGTGTTTAGGGGCCGAAATCGATCTTGGGGGCTATCGTGGTAGTCCATAGCACGTGATAAAAACAGGGCAAAAAAGTGACCTTGTGGCATTAAGGTAAAATTATGAACCCAAACCAAAGGATTCAGGGTGAAAAGGTCTAATATGGGATTATAATAAGGCCTTAAGAGATTTCATAAAAAGCTGTTTATCCCCTCCCTAGAAGAGGCCATAAGAGGGATCATAAGAGGTGTTTAGGGTCCGAAAACAATCCGGAGTGTGCTGTTTAGGTCCATAGCACGTGGTAAAAAAAAATGGGGTTAAAAAAGTGACGGGGCCCGGGAAGACACCTCTGGAGGCCAGAAACAAAGAAATTTATTCACTGTTTTTTGGGGTTCCGGGTTCCCGGGAATAAAAATCCCGAAAAAAGATTGGGCTTTGGCCGTAAAGTAAAATATGAACACATAACAAAGGATTCAGGGTGAAAAAGTCATATGAGTGATTTTAATAAGGTTTTAAGCGATTGCAAAAAAAGCTGTTTTTCCCCTCACTAGAAGAGTCCCTAAGAGGGCTCATACGAGGTGTTTAGGGGACGAAACCGATCGTGGGGGGTGTCGAGGTGGTCCATAGCACGTGGTAAAAAAATGGGGCAAAAAAGTGACGGGACCCGGGACGACCCCTACGTAGGCCTGAAACAAAGGCTATTACTCAGTGATTTTTGGGGTTCTAGGGTGCCGAAAAAAAAATTGAGGAAATCGATCGGGGTGGCCTTAAGGAAAAAATATAAAACCAGACCAAAGGATTCGGGGTAACGGGGCCCGAGACGGTCCCTCCAGAGGCCTGAAATAAAGCTTATTATTCACCGTATTTTGGGGTTCCGGGGTCACGAAAAAAATTCCCGGAAGTCAGCTCGGGTGGCCGTAAAGTAAAAATATGAACCCAGACCACAGTATATGGGGTGAAAAGGTAATATGAGGGTTTATAATAAGGCCTTAAGCGATTGCAAAAAAGGCTATTTTTCCCCTCACTGGAAGAGGCTATACGAGGGATCATAAGAGGTGTTCAGGGGCCGAAAATGATCGTTAGTGGTGCCGTGGAGGTCCGTAGCACGTGGTAGAAAAATGGGGCAAAAAAGTAATGGGCCCGAGACGGCCCCTCCGGAGGCCTGAAACAAAGGTTATTATTCACTGTTTTGTGGGGATCCTTGGTCCCGAGAAAAACAAATCCGAAAATTGACTAGGATGGCCTTACGGTAAAAATATGAACCTAGAGCAAAGGATTTGGGGTGAAATGGTTGTATGAGGTATTATAATAAGGCCTTAAGCGATTGCATAAAAGTCTATTTTTCCCCTCTTTAATAGAGGCCATTAGAGGGATCATAAGAGGTGTTTAGGGGCCGAAACCGATTGCACAGGGTGCTGTGGAGGTCCATAGCACGTGTTAAAAAAATGGGGAGAAAAAATGACAGGACCCGAGACGACACCTCCTGAGGCCTAAAATCAAGGCTATTATTCACTGTTTTTTGGTGTTCCGGGATCCTACAAAAAAAATCCCGGAAATCGACTGGGGTGGCATTAAGGTAAAAATATGAACCCAGAAGAAATGATTCGGGATAAAAAGGTCATACGAGGGATTGCATGTAAGGTTGTTGTTCCCCTCTCTAGAAGAGGCCATAAGAGGGCTCATAAGAGGTGATTAGGGGTCGAAACCGATCGTGGGGGTATCATGGTGGTCCATAGCACGTGATAAAACACGGGGAAAAAAGGTGACGTGGCTCGGGAAGACACCTCTGGAGGCCTAAAACAAAGGCTATTATTCATATCAAAAGGTCATACGAAAAGCTCCAATATATTAGTCGATTCACATCAAAATTAACTATGGTTTGTGAGCCCATGTTCAAGAAATTAAAGAAGGAAGAAAAGGTGGAATGAGATGACAAATGTCAAGAGGCTTTAGAAAAAATAAAAGAATATCTTCTCAAGCCTCCGATACTTGTACCACCAATACCTGGAGTCCCTTTAAGGCTATATTTAACTATCACTGAAACTGCTGCCGGAGCCATGCTCGCGCAAGAAATAAATGGAGAATAAAAGGCCATATATTACTTAAGTAAAAAGTTCATCCAATATGAAACTCGGTATTCACCGTTGGAGAAAAAATTCTTGGCCTTGGTATGGGCATCTAAAAAGCTTAGTCATTACTTGCTTTCCCATTATGTTCATGTTTTGTCCCATTTGGACCCATTAAAATACCTTTTTGGCCAGCCAACACTAAATGGTCGCCTCTCGAAGTGGCTTGTTATGTTGTCGAATTTGACCTTCAATTTGTCCCTTCAAAAACAATTAAAGGACGAGCAATGTCAGATGTCTTGGCTGAGTTCCCTCCTAATGAGGAAAAGACGGAAGCATATAACTTCCCAGATGAAGACCTCTTAATGACGGAAGACAATAGTTGGGCCCTCTACTTTGACGGTGCTTCTAACCAAAAAGGGTGCGGAGTAGGGGTCCTTCTAGTTAGTCCAGATGGTGCAAATGTTTTGATATCAGTCAAATTAGACTTCGAAGTCACTAATAATGGTAGTAGTGGATCGATTTTCCAAGATGGCACACTTTTATGCCATGAATAAAACTGCTGATGCACAACATGTTGCTGACTTATATTTTCGGGAGATTGTAAGAATACATGGAATACCGAAGAGTGTAGTCAGTGACAGGGATTCGAACTTCTTAAGTCACTTTTGGAAAAGCCTATGGAAGATGGTTGGTACGAAATTACTCTTTAGTACTTCTCATCATCCCCAAATAGATGGTCAGACGGAAGTTACAAACAAAACTCTGGGTACATTGTTGCGTGGTTTAGTGAGCAAAACTTAGAAAGATTGGGATAGTCGTCTATGTCATGCCGAGTTTGCCTATAATCGTGTTGTATCTTCAACTACAGGCCACTCACCATTCGAAGTTGTCTATGGCATTAATCCATACATGCCTATTGATTTAATTCCTTTAGAAAAAGATGAGATACACACAGATGCTAAGAAGAGGTTAGAAGTGTTCCAAAAGACTTGTGAAGCTGTGAAGAAACAAATTTCAAAAATGAATGAGGTCTACAGGACACGATCTAACAAGGGGAGGAGAAAACGTATATTCAAACCAGGGGATATGGTATGGATACACTTGAGGAAAGAACATTTCCCTCTGAGGCGCAAAAATAAATTTATGCCAAGAGCAGATGGTCCTTTTGAAGTACTTGAAGCTTATGGTGACAAAGGTTATAAGATTGATCTACCTAGTGAGTATGGAGATGTCAGTGCAACATTCAATATTGGAGACTTATCACAATACTACAATGATGTAAATTTGAGGGAAAATTCTTTTCAAGAGGGGGAGAATGATGTGAATTTGAATGAGGATTCAAGCAAGGTGGACGAATCTATAAACTTAATGCTTAATCCTATGGGCTTGAACGTGGATATAAGGCAAATGGGTTACAAGACCCTCATGGGACGTGCTCATAGAGGAATAATAGCCTTTGGATGCAAAGAAGGAAAGGTAGGGCTAAGTGTGTTTGTTGAGCCTATGGTTTTTTCCCACTCCACTTGGTAGGGTTTTTCCATATGGTGTTTTGTGATTATCTTGGTAAGTCTATGAGTCATGGTTGATTGAATCCAGCATGAAGAATAGTTTCGTGAAAGTTTATTGATTAAAAGATCAAATCTAGAAGCATTTCTTGAAGTTTCTTGGAGATCTACAAAAATGGCGCAAAATTGACGAAGCAAATAGCCAAATATTGGTTGGAATTTTGACGATTTTCAATGATCTTGGGCACCAAGTTAATTCGTTATTTTTAGTCTTAATTCTGTTAATTATCTTGTTCATTAATTATTTAGTCAAGTTTTTAGGATAATTTCATGATTAGTTAGTTAGTTAGAGTTTGTTAGGAAAGATAAGATCAAAGTGCAAGTTGCATGATGATGTGGCAATCTTACATTTAGTTTGTTATGCAAGTTGCACACAAGTAGGATTTATTTACCTATCTTGTGCGTGATTCTTAAGTAGATTTTAGTAAGGATTTTTTTGTTGATTATACCTATAAATAATCTCAACAATAGGATGTAATTAATTAAGTTTTGATTCACAAAAATAAAGATACACTAGTTTGCGTCAAAAATTTAGGCGTGACTTTTTTTCTTGCTACTTTGTGATTTTGGATTGAATTACATTGTCAGAATCCTAATTAGTTATTCTCTGGATTGGTTTAATTAATTAGCATTCAATCAAAGTTATTTGGATTTGA
Organism: Suaeda aralocaspica; assembly: GCA_016808085.1. Classification (NCBI taxonomy): domain Eukaryota; kingdom Viridiplantae; phylum Streptophyta; class Magnoliopsida; order Caryophyllales; family Amaranthaceae; genus Suaeda; species Suaeda aralocaspica. The sequence continues at coordinate 1,256,142 of PYUH01000082.1, read as the reverse complement.
TAACTAAGGTTGAATATTTTCGTGAGTTTTGAGTGTTATTTACGAGTACCACTTAAAATCCACATCACCGGGGTAAGGGAAAAATGTTCTTGAAATCGATCGGGGTGCCCGTGAGATAAAAATATTAACCCAGACCAAAGGATTCAGGGTGAAAAGATCATATGAGGGATTATAACAACGCCTTAAGCGATAGCATAAAAGGATGTTTTTCCCCTCTCTGTAAATAAGAGGGATCATAAGAGGTGTTTAGGGGTCAAAAACGATCATGGACGGTGCCATGGAGGTCCATAGCATGTGGTAAAAAAACGGAGCGAAAAAGTGACGGGGCCTGGGACGGTCCCTCCAGAGGCTTGAAACAAAGGCTATTGTTCACTGTTTTTTGGGGTTCCATGGTCTCAAAAAAAAAACCCGAAATAGAACATGGAGGCCGTAAGGTAAAAATATGAACCCAGACCAAAGGATTCGGGGTGAAAAGGTAAGATGAGGGATTATAAAAAGGCCTTATGCGATGACATATACTACTGTTTTTCCCCTTTGTGGAAGAGGCCATAAGAAGGATCAAAAGAGGTGTATAGGGGCCGATAACAATTGTGGAGGGTGCCATGGAAGTCCATAATATGAGGTAAAAAAGGGGCGAAAAAGTGACGGGGCTTGGGATGACCCCTCCGGAGGCCTGAAACCGATCGGTGGGGGTAAAAATGGTGGTCCATAGCACGTGATAGAAAAAACAAGGGAAAAAGGTGACGGGGCCCAAGACAACCCCTACAGAGGCCTGAAATAAAGAATATTATTCATTGTTTTTTGGGGTTCCAAGGTCCCAGGAAAAAAACCCGAAAATTGACAGGGGGTGGCCTTATGGTAAAAAATATAAACCCACACCAAATGATTCGAGGTGAAAATAACATATGAGGGATTATAACAACGCCTTCAGCGATTACATGTAAGGTTGTTTTTCCCCTCTCTCGAAGAGGCCATATGACTATATGAGGGATCATAGTAGGTGTTTATGGGCCGAAAACGATCAAGGCGGGTGCCGTGGAGGTTTATAGCACAGGATAAAAAAAAAACGGGGCGAAAATGTGACCGGGCCAGAAATGGCCCCGAGGGAGGCCTAAAACAAAGGCTATTATTCACTTTTTTGGGGGTTCCGGGGTCCCGAAAAAAGAAACCCGAAAATCGACTGGAGTGGCCGTAACATAATGATATTTACCCAGACCAAAAGATTCAGGGTGAAAAGGTCATATCAGGGATTATAACAAGGCCTTCAGCGATTTCATATGAGGTTGTTTTTCCCCTCTTTAGAAGAGGCCATAAGAGGTATCATAAGAGGTGTTTAGGGGGCCGAACACGATTTTGGAGGGTGCTGTGGAGGTCCATAGCACGTGGTAAAAAAAAAAAACGGGGCAAAAAAGTGATGGGGCCTGGGATGGCCACTCCAGAGGCCTTTAACAAAAGCTATTATTCATTTTTTTTTGGGATTCCGGGGTCCCGGAAAACAAAATCCCAAAAATCGACTGGGGTGGCCTTAAGGTAAAAATTTGAACCTGGAAGTAAGGATTCTGGGAGAAAAGTTCATATGAGGGATGATACGAAAGCCTTAGTCGATTCCATATAACGCTATATTTCCCCTCTCTGGAGGAGGCCATTAGAGGGATCATATGAGGTCTTTAGGTGCCGAAACCGACCGTGGGAGGTGTCATGGTGGTCCATAGCATATGATAAAAAAATCTGGGGCAAAAAAGTGACAGGGCCCGAGACGTCCCTTCTAGAGGCCTAACAAAAGGCTATTATTCATTGTTTTTTGGGGTTCTGCGTACGGGAAAAAAAATCCTAGAAATTGACCGGGGTGCCCCTAAGACAAAAATAGGATCTTAGACCGAACGATTCGGTGTGAAAAGGTCATATGAGCGATTATAACAAGGCCTTAAGCAGGGTGAAAAGGCAATGAGAGGGATCATAAGAGATCTTTAGTGGCCGAAAATGATCGTGGGGGGGCCTATGAAAAAGTGACGGGGCCCGTGGGAATCACAAGCGGTGTGAAACAGTGACGGGGCCTGTGACGGCCCCTCCGAATGCCTAAAACAAAGGCTATTAATCACTATTTTTTGGGTTCCGAAGTCCAGAAAAAATAAAATCGAAAATCAATCAGGGTGGCCTTAAGGTAATAATATGAACCCGTACCAAAGTATTCGGGGTGATAAGGTCAGATGAGGGATGATGTGAACGCCTTAGATCATTGCATATAAGGCTGTTGTTCCCCTCTCTAAAAGAGTGATGTGAATTTTGTTATAAACAAACGCCACTCACACAAAGAAACTTAGACTTCAAATTTGATAAAGCCACGCACCACAAATCTGAACTTCTAAGGCGAATAATTGGTAGAATTTGATTAAAGCAAAGCACCCTCAAATCCTAAGAACTATCCTCACGTGAGATAAAGCAAAAGCACCACTCACTCAATCGAATTTCTCACAAGAAACTCTCAAAATTTTGTTTTCTTCGTGAAACAATAAAAACCGGAAACACTTTGTGTTTAATTACTCAAATCTGAATTTTATTGATGTATTTTACATCCTATTTATAGGCTAAACATATCACATAATATTTCAGAAATCTAAACATATCCTAACTACCTTAGATATATGGTATAACAAACTAAGATTAGGATAACAAGAAAATCTTATCAAAACCGGATACACATCTTGCACCATATATTTTGTAATCTGATTTCTAGTCTAAATCTTAGATATTTTGCAAATCAAATCTAGCCACCATATTTCCGAATAACAAACTTAGGTTGACAAAGTCAAACAACACAAAATCCCGCGTTGACAACGTTGCCCAAAACTTCAAAAATCTTCCAAAAATCCCGCCATATGCATTGCTTGATTTCTCGTTGATTTTTGTTGGACTTGCGATTTCAAGAACTTCAAGAAACTCTTCAAGATTCAATCTTTATTTCAAGAAACCTCCATTTTTGTGTTTCTCATGCTTGATTCCATCAACCTTGACTCATAAACTAATCAAGAAAATAACAAAACACCATATGGTAAAACCCTATCAAATGACGTGGGAAGAAAACCCATATAGCTCAACACTTCTAAACTACTAACTATACTTGCTTTACATTTACGTGAATAAGCTTGTGCATGTCACCATGCACACGTAAAAATCCACCCTAGTCAACCCAAGAAGCCTTGTGTCTCCATAAGCCACTAACTCCCCCAAGGTTGCTTCTTGTTTTCCACCTTCAATCAAACCCAAACCCTCGAAGTTTTGCTCATTGATATGCGTATCAAAGAGGCCATAAGAGGGATAGTAAGAGGTATTTAGGGATCGAAACCGATCATGGGGGGTTCTGTGGAGGTCCATAGCTCGTGGTAAAAAAACGGGGCGAAAAAGTGACAGACTCGGAACGGCCCCTCTGGAGGACCGAAACAAAGGCTATTATTCACTGTTTTTTGGGGTTCTGGTATCCGGGAAAATAATAATGGAAATCGACCGGGGTGCCCGTAAGATAAATAGGAACCTTGTCCAAAGGATTCGGGGTGAAAAGGTCATATGAGGGATTATAACAAGGCCTTAAGCGATTTCATATAAGTCTATTTTTCCCCTCTCTTGAAGATGCCATCAAGGATCATAAGAGGTGTTTTTGGGCCGAAAACGATTGTGGGGGTGTCGTGGAGGTCCATAACACGTGGTATTATTCACTTTTTTTTGTTGTAGAAGATTTAATCACTGTACGGGGCCCGGGACGGCCACCCCACAGGCCTGAACAAAGGCTATTATTCACTTTTTTTTGGGGTTCCTGGGTCACAAAAAAAATCCGAAAATAGACCGGATGGCCTTAAGAGGCCATAAGAGGGACCATAAGAGGTGTTCAGGGGTCGAAACGAACCGTGGGGGCGGTCGTGGTCGTCCATAGTACGTGATAAAAAACGAAGAAAAAAGTGACGGGCCCGAGACGACCCCTTAAGAGGCCTGAAAAAAAGGCTATTATTGACATTTTTTTGGGGTTCTGGGGTCCCAAAAAAAAATCCGAAAATCAACCGGGGTGGCCTTAAGGTAAAAATTTTATTTCAGACCAAAGGGTTAGGGGTGAGAAGGTCATGTAAGAGATTATAACAAGGCCTTAAGTGATTGCATATAATGCTGTTTTTCTCCGCTCTAGAAAAGGCCATAAGAGGGGTCACAGGAGGTGTTTAGGGGCCGAAAACAATCGTGGGGGGACGCCGTGGAGGCCCATAGGATGTGGTAAAAAAAACGGGGCGAAAAAATGACTGGGCTCGGGACGGCCCCTCCGGTGGGCTAAAATAATGGCTCTTATTCATTTTTTTTGGGGTTCTAGGGTCCCTAAAAAAAAAAAAAAAACCCAAAAATAAACTGGGTGGCTGTAAGGTAAAGATATCAACCCAAACCAAAGGATTTAGGATGATAAGGTCTTATGAGGGATTATAACTTCGCCTTAAGCGATTGTGTATAAGGCTGTTTTTCCCCTCTCTAGAAGAGGCCATAAAAGGGATCATAGCATGTGGTAAATAAACGGGGAAAAAAGTGACAAGGCGCTTGAGGGCCCCTTCGGGGGCATGAAACAAAGGTTATTATTCACTGTTTTTAAGGTTTCTGGGTCCCGGAAAAAAAATCCCAGAAATTGACCGGGGTGGACGTAAGGTTAAAAGATGAACCCATTCCAAAGGATTCGGGGTGAAAAGGTCATATGAGGGATGATAAGAAGGCCTTAGACCATTGCATATAAGGTCGTTATTCCCCTCTCTAGAAGAGGCCATAAGAGGGATCATAATAGGTCTATAGGGGCCGAAAACGATCATGGGGAGTGCCATGGAGGACCATAGCACGAGGTAAAAAATTAGGGCAAAAAAGTAACGAGGCCCGTGATGGCCCCTCCGCAGGCCTGAAACAAAGGCTATTATTCACTGCTTTTTGGGGTTCCGAAGTCCCAAAAAAAAATCAAAAATCAATCGGGGTGGCCTTAAGGTAAAAACATGAACCCGTACAAAAGTATTCGGGGTGATAAGGTCATATGAGGGATGATGAGAACGCCTTAGACCATTGCATATGAGGATGTTTTTCCCTTGTCTAGTGGAGGCCATAAGAGTTATCATAAGAGGTGTTTAGGGCCAAAACCGATCGTCGGGGGTTTCGTGGTGGTCCATAGCACGTGATAACAAAATGGGGCGAAAAAGTGACGGGACCCGAGAAGGCCCCTCCAAATGTCTGAAACAAAGCCTATTATTCATTGTTTATTAGCGTTCCAAGGTGAAAAGGTCATTTGAGGGATTATAACAACGCCTTAGACGATTGCATATAAGGCTATTTTTACCCTCTCTTGAAGAGGCCATAAGAGGGATAATAAGAGGTATTTAGGGGTCAAAACTGATCGTGGGGGGTGCCATGGAGGTCCATAATACGTGGTAAAAAAATGGGGCGAAAAAGTGACGAGGCCCGGGACGGACCCTCCGGAGGACTGAAACAAGGGCTATTATTCATAGTTTTTTGGAGTTCTGGGGTAGGAGAAAAAAATTCCTGAAAATCGACCAGGGTGCCCGTAATATAAAATAAGAACCTACACCAAAGGTTTCGGGGTGAAAAGGTCATAGGAGGGATTATTACAAGGCCTTAAACGATTCCATAAATCTATTTTTCCCCTCTCTGGAAGATGCCATAAGAAGGATCATAAGAGATGTTTATGTGTCGAAAACGATTGTGGGGGTGTCGTGGAAGTCCATAAAATGTGGTAAAAAATCGAGGCGAAAAAGTGAAGGGGCCCAGGATGGCCACTCTGGAGGCCTGAAAACGATCGTGGAGGATGCCATGGTGGTCCAAAGAACGTGGTAAAAAAACGGGGCAAAATAGTGACTAGGACCGGGATGATTCCTACGGAGGCCTGAAACAAAGGTTATGATTCACTTTTTTTTGGGTTCCAGGGTCCCGGAAAAAAAAATCCGAAAATCGACCGGGTAGCCTTAAGGTAAAAATATGGACCTAGACCAAAGGATTCGGGGTGATGAGGTCAAATGAGGGATGATATCAACAGCTCAGACCAAATACCATAAGAGGTGGCCTTAACAACATATAAGGCTGTTTTTCCCCTCTTTGGAAGAGGCCATAAGAGGGATCATAAGAGGTGTTTAGGGGCCGAAATCGATGATTGTGGATGTCGTGGTGGTCCATAATACTTGATAAAAAAAATGCGGTGAAAAAGTGACGGGGCCCGAGACAGCCCTTCCAAAGAGATGAAACAAAGGCTTTTATTCAACGTTTTTTGGGGTTCTAGGGTCCCGGAATAAAAAAAAATCCAAAAACCCACCGCGGTGGCCTTAAGGAAAAAATATGAACCCGGACTAAAGGATTTGGCTTGAGAGGCCATAAGAGTGATCATAAGGGGAGTTGAGGGGCCAAAAACGATTGTACATGGGCCATGGAGTCCCATAGCACGTGGAAAAAAAATGGGCCGAAAAACTAACGGGGCCCAAGACGGCCCCAACGGAGGCCTGAAACAAAGCATATTATTCACTTTTTTTGGGGATTCTGTGGTCCCGGGAAAAAATCCCATAAATCGACCAAGGTGTCCGTAAGGTAAAAATAAAAACCAAGACAAAAGGATTCGGGCTGAAAAGGTCATATGAGGGATGATAAGAAGGCGTTAGACGATTGCATATAAGGTTGTTTTTCCCCTCTCTCGAGGAGACCATGAGACGGATAATAAGAGGTTTTTAGGGGCCGAAACCGATCGTGGTGGGTGTCGTGGTGGTCAATAGCACGCGATAAAAAATGGGGCGAAAACATGACGAGGCCCGGGAAAGCCCTTCCGGAGGCCTAAAACGTAGGCTACTATTCGCTGTTTTTTGGGGTTCCTGGTCCCAAAAAAAAAAACCCCCGAAAATCGACCGGAGAGGTCGTTGGGTAAAAATATGAACCCAGACCAAAGGATTGGGTGTGAAAAGGTCTTATGAGGGATGATAACTTGGCCTTAAGCGAATTTATATTAGGTTGTTTTTCCCATGTCTGGAAAAGGCATAAGAGGGATCATAAGAGGTGCTACGGGGCCAAAAACGATCGTGGGGTGTACCGTGGAGGTCCATAGTACGTGTTAAAAAACGAGGCGAAAAAGTAACAGGGCCCAAGACGGCCCCTCCGGAGGCCTGAAACAAAGGCTATTATTCAATGTTTTTTGTGGTTCAAGGGTCCGGGAAAAAAAATCCTGGAAATGGACCGGGGTGCCTGTATGATAAAAATAGGAACATAAGGTTGTTTTTCCCCTCTCTGGAGGAGGCCATAAGAGGGATCATAAGAGGTGTTAACGGGCCGAAACCGATCGTGGTACGTGTCGTGAAGGCCCCTCCGAAGGCCTGAAGCAAAGGCTATTATTCGTTGTTTTTTGGGGTTCCGGGTCCTAGGAAAAAAAACTCGAAATTGACCGAGGTGGCCTTAAGGTAAAAATATGAACCCAAACCAAAATATTCAGGGTGCAAAAGACATGAAGGATTATAACAAGGCGTTAAGCGATTGCATATAAGGCTGTTTTTCCCCTATCTTGAAGAGGACATTAAAGGAATCATAATAGGTGTTTAGGGGCCGAAAATGATCGTTAGGGGTGCTGTGAATGTCCAAATCACTGTTTTTTGGGGTTCCGGGATCCCAGAGAAAAAAAACACTCGGAAATCGACTTGGCTGCCCTTAAAATTAAAAATATGAAACAAGACCAAAGGTTTCTGGGTGAAAAGGCCATATGAGTGATTATTACAAGGCCTTAAGACCGTGGGAGGTGTTGTGGTGGTAAATAACACTTGACAAAAAAATTTGACGAAAATGAGACGTTGCCCGGGACGGCTCCTCAAGAGGCCTGAAACAAAGGCTGTTATTCACCGTTTTTTTTGGGTTCCGGGGTCCGGGAAAAAAATCCTGGAAATCGATTGGGGTGCCCGTAATATAAAAATATGAACCCAAACAAAAGGATTTGGGGTGAAAAGGTCATATGAGGGATTATAACAATCCTTAACTGATTGCATATAAGGTTGTTTTTCCCCTCTCTGCATATAAGAGGGATCATAAGGGGTGTTTAGGGGTCGAAAATGACCGTGAGGAGTGCCATGGAGGTCCATAGCATGTGGTTAAAAAACGGAGAAAAAAAGGGACGAGGCCCGGGACATTCCTTTTGGAGGCCTGAAAAAAAGGTTATTAATCACTGTTTTTTGGGGTTCCATGGTCTCGCAGAAGAACAGAAAAAAAAAAAAAAAAAAAAAAAAAAAAAAAACCAAAATCCACTGGAGAGGCTATATGGTAAATACAAGAACCCAGACCAAAGGATTCGGGGTGAAAAGGTCAGATAAGGGATTATAAAAAGGCGTTAAGCGATTGCATATAATATTGTTTTTCCCGTTTGTGGAAGAGGCCATAATAGGGATCATAATAGGTGTTTAGGGGCCGAAAACAAACTGGAGGGTGCCGTAGAGGTCTATAGCACGTGACAGGTCTATAGCGAGGCGAAAGCATGACAGGGCGTCGGACTGCCCCTTTGGCGGCTGGAAACAAAGACTATTATTTTCTATTTTTTAGGGTTCCGAGATCTTGGAAAAAAAAATCCCGGAAATCGACGGGGTGGCCGTCTGGTAAAACTATGGACCCAGAGTAAAGGATTTGGGGAGAACAGGTAATATGAGGGATGATACGATGTCTTTAGACGATTGCATATAAGGTTGTTTTCCCCCTGTCCAGAAGAGGCCATAAAAGGGATCATATCAGTTGTTTTGGTGCCGAAAATGATCTTTTGCAGTGCTGTGGAAGTCCATAGCACGTGGTAAAAAAATGGGGCGAAAAAGTAACTGGTCCTGGGATGGCACCTCCCGAGGCCTGAAACAAAAGCAATTGCTCACTGTTTTTTGGGGTTTCGGGGTCGCGGAAAAAAATAAAATCCGAAAATCGACTCGGATGGTCGTAAGGAAAAAATTTGAACCCAGACCAAAGGATTCGGGGTGAAAAGGTCATAGGAGTGATTATAACAAGGCCTTAAGCTATTGCGTATAAGGCTGTTTTTTCCCTCCCTACAAGAAACAATAAGAGGGATCATAAGAGGTGTTCTGGGTCAAAAATGATCGTGGAGGGTGCCGTGGAGGTCCACTGTAGGTGGTAAAAAAAGGCCGAAAAAGTGACGTTGCCTACGACTGCCCCTCCGGAGGCCTAAATCAAAGGCTTTTATTTACTGTTTGGCCGTAAGGTAAAAATATGAACCCAGACCAAAGGATTCAGGATGATAAGGTAATATGAGGGACGATAAGAAGGCTTTAGACGATTGCATATAAGGTTGTTTTTCCCCTCTATGGAGGAGGCTATAAGAGGGATCTTAAGAGGTGATTAGGGGATGAAACCTATCGTAGGGGGTGACATGGTGGTCCATAGCACGTGATAAAAAAAAACAGGCGAAAAGCTGACAGGGCTCGAGACGGCCCTTAAAACGCTTATTATTCACTGTTTTTCAGGGTTCGGGGTCTCGAAAAAAAAAACCCGAAAATCAAACGAGGTAGAAATAAAGTAAAAATATGAACCCAGACCAATGGGTTCAGGGTGAAAAAGTAATATGAGGGATGATAAGGAGTCTCTGGACGGTTGCATATAAGGCTGTTTTTTCCTTCAATGTAGGAGGCCATAAGAGGGATCACAAGAGGTGTTTAGGGGCTGAAAACGATCGTAGGAACTGGCATGGTGATCCGTAGCACGTGATAAAAAACAGGGCGAAAAAGTAACGTGGCCCGAGACGGCCCCTCCAGAGACTACAAACAAAGGCCTTAGAAGAAACAATATGAACCCAGACCAAAGGATTCGGGGTGAAACGATCATATGAGTGATTCTATGAAGGCCTTAGACGATTGAATATAAGGTTGTTTTTTCCCTCTTTACAAGAAACAACAAGAGGGATCGTAAGAGGTGTTTTGAGGCCGAAAACGATTATGGAGGGTGCCGTGGAGGTCCATAGCACGTGACAAAAAGAATGTTGCGAAATCGACCGTGGGTGGTGTTGTGGTCCGAAAACGATTGTAAGGGTGCGATGCAAGTCCATAGCATGATGTAAAAAAACATAGCGAAAAAGGGACAGGGCCCGGGACAGTCCCATCGAAGGCCTGAAATAACGGATATAATTCACTGTTTTTTGGGGTTCCATGGTCTCGGAAAAGGAACCCGAAATCGACCGAAGAGGCCGTAAGGTAAAATATGAACCCAGACCAAAAGATTCCTAGTAAAAAAAGATCATATGAGGGATTAGAAAAAGACCTTAAGCGATTGCATATAATGTTGTTTTTCCCCTCTGTGGAAGAGGCCAGAAAAGGGATCACAAGAGATGATTAGGGGCCGAAAACGAACATGGATAGAGCGCCGGACGGCCCCACCGGGGACTTGAATAAGTCTATTATTTATTTCTTTTAGGGGTTTTGGAGTCTTGGAAAAATAAAACAAGAATTCAACCGTGGTGGCCGTAAGGTATAAATATGAACCCAGACGAAAGGATTCGGGGTAAAAAGTTAATATGAGGAATGAGAAAAACGCTTTAGACTATTGCATATAAGGCTTTCTTTCCCCTCTATGGAGGAGGCCATCAGAGGGATCAGAAGTGGTGTTTAGGGGCCGAAACCGATCGTAGGGGTTGTCATGGTGGTCCATAGCATGAGATAAAGGAAGGCGGCGAAAAGGTGACGAGGCCCGAGATGACGCCTCCAGAGGCCTAAAACAAAGGCTATTATTTACTGTTTTTTATGGATCCAGGGTCCTAGAAAAGATACCCGAAAATCGACCATGGTGGTCGTAAGGTAAAACCCAAACTAAAGGATTCGGGGCGAAAAGGTCATATGAGGGATTATAATAGGACCTTAAGCAATTCCATATAAGGCTGTTTTTCCCCTCTTTCGAAGAGGCCATAAAGGGGATCATATGAGGTGTTTAGGGACCGAAAATGATCTTTAAGGGTGTCGTGGAGGTCTATAGCAAGTGGTTAAAAAATTGGGCGAAAAAGTGACGGGGTTCGGGACGGCCACTCCATATCCCTGAAACAAAAGCTATTATTCATTGTTTTTTGGGGTTCCGAGGTTCCATACTAAACGATTCGTTTAAAAAGGTCATATGAGTGCTTATAACAAGGGCTTAGGCGATTGCATATAAGGCTATTTTTCGCCTCTGTAGAAGAAACAACACGAGGGATCATAACAGGTATTTTGGGACCGAAAAGATCGTGGAGGGTGCCGTGGAAGTCCATAGCACGATGCAAAAAAAAAGGGCAAAATCGACCGTGGGTGGTGTTGTAGTGGTAAATAGCACCTAACAAAAAAATAGGCTGAAAAAGTGAAGAGGCCCGGGACAACCCCTCTAGAGGCCTGAAACAAAGGCTATTATTAACTGTCAGGGTCCGAGAAAAAAAATCCTAGAAATCGATCGGGGTGCCCATAACATAAAAATAGGAACCCAGACAAAAGGATTTGGGGTGAAAACGTCATATGAGGGATTTTAACAAGGCATTAAGCGATTGCATTTAAGGCTGTTTTTCCCCTATCTAAAAGAGCACATACGACGGATCATAAGTGGTGTCTAGGGGCCAAAATTGATCGTGAGGGCTGTCGTGGTGGTCCATAGCACGTGATAAAAAAACGGGGCAAAATATTGATGGGGCCCGGGATGGCCCTTTAGAGGCCTGAAACAAAGGCTATTATACACTGTTTTTTGGGTTCTGTGGACCGGGAAAAAAAGAATCCTGGAAATCGACTGGGGTGCTTGTAAGATAAAAATAGGAACCCAGACCAAAGAATTCTGGGTGAAAAGGTCATATGAGGGATTATAACAAGCCCTTAAGCGATTGCATGTATGGCTGTTTTTCCCCTCTCTTGAATAGGCCACAAGAGGGATCATAAGACGTGTTTCGGGGCCAAAAACGATCGTGGGGCGTACCGTGGAGGACCATAGCACGTGGTAAATAAAATGGGGCGAAAAAGTGACCCGGCCCGGGAAGGCCCCTCTAGAGGCCGAAAACAAAGACTATTATTCACTGATCTTTGGAATTCTCGTGTCGCTAAAAAAAAAAAAACAATCCCAAAAATCGACTGGGGTGGCTGTAACGTAAAAATATGAACAGAGACCAAAGGATTCGAGGTGAAAAGGTCATAAGAGGGATGATAAGAAGGCCTTAGACGATTGCATATAAGGTTTTTTTTCCCATCTATGGAGGAGGCCTTCGGAGGGATCGTAAGTGGTGTTTGGGGGATGAAACCAATCGTAGTGGGTGTCTTGGGGTTCAGGCGTGAAACAAAGGCTATTATTCACTGTTTATTGGGGTTCAGGGGTCCTGCAAAAACAAATATCCCGGAAATCGACCAGGGTGGCCGTAAGGTAAAAATATGAACACAGACCAAAGGATTCTTGGTAAAAAGGATATATGAGAGATGATAAGAAGGCTTTAGCCGTTTGCATATAAGGTTGTTTTTCCCCTCTATGGAGCAGGCCTTAAAAGGGATCGTAAGAGGTGTTTAGAGGACGAAACCGGTTATAGGGGGTGACATGGTGGTCCATAGCACGTGATAAAAAAACAGGGCAAAAAGTGACAGGGCCTGAGATGGCCCCGCCAAAGGCTTGAAACAAAGGCTATTCACTGTTCTTTGGGGTTGAGGGGTCCCGAAAAAAAAACCCGAAAATTGATTGGGATGGTCGTAAGGTAAAAATTTGAACCCAGACCAAAGGGTTCGTGGTGAGAAGGTCATATGAGGGATTATAACTAGGCCTTAAGCGATTGCATATAAGGTTGTTTCTCTCGTCTTTAGAAGAGGCCATAAGAGGGATCGTAAGAGGTATTTTGGGGCCAAAAACGATCCTGGAGGGTGCCGTGGTGGTCTATAGCACATGGTAAAAAACAGGGCAAAAAAGTGACAGGGCCCGGGATCACCCCTACGGAGGCCTGAAACAAAGGTTATTATTCACTGTTTTTTGGGGTTCTAAGGACCTGGAAAAAAAATTCCGGGAAATAGACCGGGGTGGGTGTAAGGTAAAAATATGAACCCAGACCAAAGGATTTGGGGTGAAAAAGTCATATGAGCGATGATAAGAAGGCCTTAAGCGATTGCATATGAGGCTGTTTTTCCCCGCTCTGGAACTGGCCATACAACGGGCCGAAACCGATCGTGAGGAGTGTCGTGGTGGTCTATAGCACGTGATAGAAAAACAGAGCGAAAAAGTGACAAGGCCCGGGTGGCCCCTCCAGAGGCCTGAAATAAAGGCTATTATTCACTATTTTTTTTGGGGGTTCCAAGGTCCGGGAAGATAATTCCTGGAAATCGACTGTAGTGCTCTTAAGATAAAAATAGGAACCCAGACAAAAGAATTCGGGGTGATAAGGTCATATGAGGCATTATAACAAGGCCTTATGCGATTGCATATAGGGTTGTTTTTCCCTCTCTAGAATAGGCCACAAGAGGGATCATATGAGGTGTTTAGAGGCCGAAAACAATCGTAGAGGGTGCCGTGGAGGTCCATAGCACGTGGTAAAGAATATTAGGCGAAAAAGTGACCCGGCCCGAAACGGCCCCTCTAGAGGACTGAAACAAAGGCTATTATTCACTGATCTTTGGGGTTCTCGGGTCTAGTAAAAAATAATTATGGAAATCGACTGGGGTGGTCGTAAGGTAAAAATATGAACACAGACCAAAGGATTCGGGGTGAAAAGGTTATATGAGGGATGACAAGAAGGCCTTAGACGATTGCATATAAGGTTGTATTTCCGCTCTATGGAGCAGGCCATAAGTGGGATCAAAATTGGTGTTTAGCGGCGAAAACCGATCATAGAGTGTAATGGTGGTCCATAGAATGTGATTAAAAATAGGGGCGAAAAAGTGTCGGTGCCCGAGACAACCCCTCTAGAGACCTGAAACAAAGGTTATTATATACTGTTTTTTAGGGATCCGGGGTCCCAAAAAAAAAAATCCCGAAAATCGACCGGGGTGGCCGTAAGGTAAAAATACGAAACTAGACCAAACGATTCAGGGTGAAGAGGTCATATGAGGGATTATAACAAGGCCTTAATCGATTGCATATAAGGCTGTGTTTCCCCTCTCGAGAAGAGTCCACAAGAGGGATCATATAAGGTGTTTAAAGTCCAAAAATGATCTTTAGGTTTGCCGTAGAGGTCCATAGAAAAAAAAATTCCGGAGATCGACTGAGGTGGCCGTAAGTTAAGAATTTGAACCCAGACCAAAGGATTCTAGATGAAAAGGTAATATGAGGGTTGATAAGAAGGCTTTAGACGATTGCATATAAGGTTGTTTTTCCCCTCAATGGAGGAGGCTTTTAGAGGGATCGTAAGGGGTGGTCCATAGCACGTGATAAAAAAGCAGGCGAAAAAGTGACGGGGCCTGAGACAGCCCCACAAGAGGCTTGAAATTATTCACTGTTTTTTGTGGTTCCGGGGTCCCGAAAAAAAGGCTATTATTAACTGTTTTTGGGGATTCCGGGGTCTCGGAAAAAAAATCCCAGAAATCGACCATGGTGTCCGTAAGGGAAAAATTATGAAGTAATACCAAAGGATTGGGGGTGAAAAGGTCAAATGAGGGATGATAAGAAGTCGTAAGACGATTGCCTATAAGGCTACTTTCAACTCTTTGGAGGCGGCCATAAGAGGGATCATAAGAGGTGTTTAGGGGCCGAAACCGATCGTGGTAGGTGTCGTGGTGGTCCATAGCACGTGATAAAAAAATAGGGGGAAAACGTGACGGGGCCCGGGTCCCAGAAAAAAAAAAAAAAACACGAATTCGGCATGGGTGGCCGTAAGGTAAAAATATAAACCCAAACTAAAGATTCAAGGTGAAAAGGACATATTCCAGAGCCCTGAAATAACGGCTATCATTCACTGTTTTTTCAGGTTCCAGGGTCCCGGAAAAAAAAACTCCGAAAATTTACTGTGGTGGCCGTAAAGTAAAAATATCAACCCTGTCCAAAGGATTTAGGGTGATAAGGTTTTATGAGGGATTATAACTAGGCCTTAAGGATTGTATATAAGGTTGTTTTGGGGCCTAAAACGATCGTGGAGGGTACCGTAGAGGTCCATAGCACGTGGTAAATAAACAGGGAAAAAGGTGTTAGGGCGCCGGACGGACCCTCCGGGGGCATGAAACCGAGGTTATTATTCACTGTTTTTAAAGGTTTCGGGGTCGCAGAAAAAAATCCCGAAAATTGACCGGGGTAGCCGTAAGGTAAAAATATGAATAGACTAAAGGATTCGGGGTGAAAAGGTAATATGAGGGATGATAAGAAGTTTTTAGAGGATTGCATATAAGGCTGTTTTTCCCTTCTATGGAGGAGGCCATAAGAGATATCGTAAGAGGTGTTGAGGGGCCGAAACCGATCATAGGAAGTGTCATGGTGGTCCATAACACGTCATAAAACAACGGGGTGAAAAAGTGACGGGGCCCGAGACGGCCCCTCTAGAGGCATGAAACAAAGGCTATTATTTACGTTTTTTGGGGATCCGGGCTGCGGGAATAAAACCCGAAAATCGACCGGGGTGGCCGTAAGGTAAAAATACGAAACCAGACCAAAGGATTCGGGGTGAAAAGGTTATATGTGGGATTATAACAAGGCCTTAAGCGATTGCATATAAGGTTGTTTTTCCACTCTATGGAAGTGGCTATTAGAAGGAAAACGTGATAAAAAATAGGGGGAAAACGTGACGGGGCCCGGGTCCCAGAAAAAAAAAAAAACACGAATTCGGCATGGGTGGCCGTAAGGTAAAAATATAAACCCAAACCAAAAGATTCAAGGTGAAAAGGACATATTCCAGAGCCCTGAAATAACGGCTATCATTCACTGTTTTTTCAGGTTCCAGGGTCCCGGAAAAAAAAACTCCGAAAATTTACTGTGGTGGCCGTAAAGTAAAAATATCAACCCTGTCCAAAGGATTTAGGGTGATAAGGTTTTATGAGGGATTATAACTAGGCCTTAAGGATTGTATATAAGGTTGTTTTGGGGCCTAAAACGATCGTGGAGGGTACCGTAGAGGTCCATAGCACGTGGTAAATAAACAGGGAAAAAGGTGTTAGGGCGCTGGACGGACCCTCCGGGGGCATGAAACCGAGGTTATTATTCACTGTTTTTAAAGGTTTCGGGGTCGCAGAAAAAAATCCCGAAAATTGACCGGGGTAGCCGTAAGGTAAAAATATGAATAGACTAAAGGATTCGGGGTGAAAAGGTAATATGAGGGATGATAAGAAGTTTTTAGAGGATTGCATATAAGGCTGTTTTTCCCTTCTATGGAGGAGGCCATAAGAGATATCGTAAGAGGTGTTGAGGGGCCGAAACCGATCATAGGAAGTGTCATGGTGGTCCATAACACGTCATAAAACAACGGGGTGAAAAAGTGTCGGGGCCCGAGACGGCCCCTCTAGAGGCATGAAACAAAGGCTATTATTTACGTTTTTTGGGGATCCGGGCTGCGGGAATAAAACCCGAAAATCGACCGGGGTGGCCGTAAGGTAAAAATACAAAACCAGACCAAAGGATTCGGGGTGAAAAGGTTATATGTGGGATTATAACAAGGCCTTAAGCGATTGCATAGAAGGTTGTTTTTCCACTCTATGGAAGTGGCTATTAGAAGGAAAACGTGATAAAAAATAGGGGGAAAACGTGACGGGGCCCGGGTCCCAGAAAAAAAAAAAAACACGAATTCGGCATGGGTGGCCGTAAGGTAAAAATATAAACCCAAACCAAAAGATTCAAGGTGAAAAGGACATATTCCAGAGCCCTGAAATAACGGCTATCATTCACTGTTTTTTCAGGTTCCAGGGTCCCAGACAAAAAACTCCGAATATTATGAACTAATACCAAAGGATTCGGGGTGGAAAGGGCAAATGAGGGATGATAAGAAGTCGTAAGACGATTGCATATAAGGCTGCTTTCAACTCTTTGGAGGCGGCCGTAACAGGGATCATAAGAGGTGTTTAGGGGCCGAAACCGATTGGGTATGTGTCGCGGTGGTCCATAGCACGTGATAAAAAAACGGGGCAAAATATTGATGGGGCCCGAGATGGCCCTTTAGAGGCCTGAAACAAAGGCTATTATACACTGTTTTTTTGGTTCTGTGGTCCGGGTAAAAAAGAATCCTGGAAATCGACTGGGGTGCTTGTAAGATAAAAATAGGAACCCAGAACAAAGAATTCGGGGTGAAAAGGTAATATGAGGGATTATAACAAGCCCTTAAGCGATTGCATATATGGCTGTTTTTCCCCTCTCTTGAATAGGCCACAAGAGGGATCATAAGACGTGTTTAGGGGCCAAAAACGATCGTGGGGCATGCCGTGGAGGTCCATAGCACGTGGTAAATAAAATAGGGCGAAAAAGTGACCCGGCCTGGGACGGTCCCTCTAGAGGCCGGAAACAAAGACTATTATTCACTGATCTTTGGAATTCTCGTGTCGCTGAAAAAAAACAATCCCAAAAATCGACTGGGTGACTGTAACGTAAAAATATGAACAGAGACTAAAGGATTCGGGGTGAAAAGGTCATAAGAGGGATGATAAGAAGGCCTTAGACGATTGCATATAAGGCTTTTTTTCCCATCTATGGAGGAGGCCTTCGAAGGGATCGTAAGTGGTGTTTAGGGGCCGAAACCAATCATAGTGGGTGTCTTGGTGGACCATAGCATGTTGTAAAAAAACGGGGCGAAAAAGTAACAGGGCCCGAGACAGCCACACAAGAGGCCTGAAACGAAGGCTATTGTGTACTGTTTTTTGGGGATCCGAAGTCCAGAAAAAACTCAAAAAACGACATCAGTGGCCATAAGGTAGAAATACAAACCCAGAACAAGCGATTCGGGGTGAAAAGGTCATATGAGGGATTATAACAAGGCCGAAAATGATCTTTATGGGTGTCGTGGAGGTCCATAGCACAGGGCAGAAAAGTGACAGGGCCCTAGACGGCCCCTCTGGAGGCGTGAAACAAAGGCTATTATTCACTGTTTATTGGGGTTCAGGGGTCCTGCAAAAACCAATATCCCGGAAATCGACCAGGGTGGCCGTAAGGTAAAAATATGAACACAGACCAAAGGATTCTTGGTGAAAAGGATATATGAGAGATGATAAAAACGCTTTAGTCGTTTGCATATAAGGTTGTTTTTCCCCTCTATGGAGCAGGCCTTAAAAGGGATCGTAAGAGGTGTTAAGAGGACAAAACCGGTTATAGGGGGTGACATGGTGGTCCATAGCACGTGATAAAAAAACAGGGCAAAAAGTGACAGGGCCTGAGATGGCCCCGCCAAAGGCTTGAAACAAAGGCTATTCACTGTTCTTTGGGGTTGAGGGGTCCCGAAAAAAAAACCCGAAAATTGATTGGGATGGTCGTAAGGTAAAAATTTGAACCCAGACCAAAGGATTTGTGGTGAAAAGGTCATATGAGGGATTATAACTAGGCCTTAAGCGATTACATATAAGGCTGTTTCTCTCGTCTTTAGGAGAGGCCATAAGAGGGATCGTAAGAGGTATTTTGGGGCCGAAAACGATCCTGGAGGGTGCCTTGGTGGTCTATAGCACGTGGTAAAAAACAGGGAAAAAAAGTGACAGGGCCCGGGATCACCCCTACGGAGGCCTGAAACAAAGGTTATTATTCACTGTTTTTTGGGGTTCTAGGGACCAGGAAAAAAAATTCCGGGAAATCGACCGGGGTGGCTGTAAGGTAAAAATATGAACCCAGACCAAAGGATTTGGGGTGAAAAAGTCATATGAGCGATGATAAGAAGCCCTTAAGCGATTGCATAAGAGGTTGTTTTTCCCCTCTCTGGAACTGGCCATACAACGGGCCGAAACCGATCGTGAGGGGTGTCGTGGTGGTCTATAGCACGTGATAGAAAAACAGAGCGAAAAAGTGACAAGGCCCGGGTGGCCCTCCAGAGGCCTGAAATAAAGGCTATTATTCACTATTTTTTTTTTGGGGGGGTTCCAAGGTCCGGGAAAAAATTTCCTGGAAATCGACTATGGTGCTCTTAAGATAATAATAGGAACCAAGACAAAAGAATTCGGGGTGATAAGGTCATATGAGGGATTATAACAAGGCCTTATGCGATTGCATATAGGTTGTTTTTCCCCTCTCTAGAATAGGCCACAAGAGGGATCATATGAGGTGTTTAGAGGCCGAAAACAATCGTGGAGGGTGCCGTGGAGGTCCATAGCACGTGGTAAAGAATATTAGGCGAAAAAGTGACCCGGCCCGAAACGGCCCCTCTAGAGGACTAAAACAAAGGCTATATTCACTGATCTTTGGGGTTCTCGGGTCCAGTAAAAAATAATTATGGAAATCGACCGGGGGCGTCGTAAGGTAAAAATATGAACACAGACCAAAGGATTCGGGGTGAAAAGGTTATATGAGGGATGAAAAGAAGGCCTTAGACGATTGCATATAAGGCTGTATTTCCGCTCTATGGAGCAGGCCATAAGTGGGATCAAAATTGGTGTTTAGCGGCGAAAACCGATCATAGAGTGTAATGGTGGTCTATAGAATGTGATTTAAAATAGGGGCGAAAAAGTGTCGGTGCCCGAGACAACCCCTCTAGAGACCTGAAACAAAGGTTATTATATACTGTTTTTTAGGGATCCGGGGTCCCGAAAAAAAAATCCCGAAAATCGACCGGGGTGGCCGTAAGGTAAAAATACGAAACTAGACCAAACGATTCAGGGTGAAGAGGTCATATGAGGGATTATAACAAGGCTTTAATCGATTGCATATAAGGCTGTGTTTCCCCTCTCGAGAAGAGTCCACAAGAGGGATCATATAAGGTGTTTAAAGTCCAAAAATGATCTTTAGGGTTTCCGTAGAGGTCCATAGAAAAAAAAAATTCCGAAGATCGACTGAGTTGGCCGTAAGTTAAAAATTTGAACCCAGACCAAAGGATTCTAGATGAAAAGGTAATATGAGGGTTGATAAGAAGGCTTTAGACGATTGCATATAAGGTTGTTTTTCCCCTCAATGGAGGAGGCTTTTAGAGGGATCGTAAGGGGTGGTCCATAGCACGTGATAAAAAAGCAGGCGAAAAAGTGACGGGGCCTGAGACAGCCCCACAAGAGGCTTGAAATTATTCACTGTTTTTTGTGGTTCCGGGGTCCCGAAAAAAAGGCTATTATTAACTGTTTTTGGGGATTCCGGGGTCTCGGAAAAAAATCCCAGAAACCGACCATGGTGTCCGTAAGGGAAAAATTATGAACTAATACCAAAGGATTGGGGGTGAAAAGGTCAAATGAGGGATGATAAGAAGTCGTAAGACGATTGCCTATAAGGCTACTTTCAACTCTTTGGAGGCGGCCATAAGAGGGATCATAAGAGGTGTTTAGGGGCCGAAACCGATCGTGGTAGGTGTCGTGGTGGTCCATAGCACGTGATAAAAAAATAGGGGGAAAACGTGACGGGGCCCGGGTCCCAGAAAAAAAAAAAAAAACAAATTCGGCATGGGTGGCCGTAAGGTAAAAATATAAACCCAAACCAAAAGATTCAAGGTGAAAAGGACATATTCCAGAGCCCTGAAATAACGGCTATCATTCACTGTTTTTTCAGGTTCCAGGGTCCCGGAAAAAAAAACTCCGAAAATTTACTGTGGTGGCCGTAAAGTAAAAATATCAACCCTGTCCAAAGGATTTAGGGTGATAAGGTTTTATGAGGGATTATAACTAGGCCTTAAGGATTGTATATAAGGTTGTTTTGGGGCCTAAAACGATCGTGGAGGGTACCGTAGAGGTCCATAGCACGTGGTAAATAAACAGGGAAAAAGGTGTTAGGGCGCTGGACGGACCCTCCGGGGGCATGAAACCGAGGTTATTATTCACTGTTTTTAAAGGTTTCGGGGTCGCAGAAGAAAATCCCGAAAATTGACCGGGGTAGCCGTAAGGTAAAAATATGAATAGACTAAAGGATTCGGGGTGAAAAGGTAATATGAGGGATGATAAGAAGTTTTTAGAGGATTGCATATAAGGCTGTTTTTCCCTTCTATGGAGGAGGCCATAAGAGATATCGTAAGAGGTGTTGAGGGGCCGAAACCGATCATAGGAAGTGTCATGGTGGTCCATAACACGTCATAAAACAACGGGGTGAAAAAGTGTCGGGGCCCGAGACGGCCCCTCTAGAGGCATGAAACAAAGGCTATTATTTACGTTTTTTGGGGATCCGGGCTGCGGGAATAAAACCCGAAAATCGACCGGGGTGGCCGTAAGGTAAAAATACGAAACCAGACCAAAGGATTCGGGGTGAAAAGGTTATATGTGGGATTATAACAAGGCCTTAAGCGATTGCATATAAGGTTGTTTTTCCACTCTATGGAAGTGGCTATTAGAGGGATCATATGTGGTGCCCAGGGGCCGAAAATGACCTTTAGGGGTGCCGTGGAAGTCTATAGAAAGTGGTAAAAAAAATGGGGCAAAAAAGTGACGGGGCCTGGGACGGCCAGTCCGTAACCTTTAAACAAAAGCTATTATTCACTGTTTTTTGGGGTCTCGGAAAAAAAACGAGAAAATCGACTAGGACGGTCGTAAGGTATATGAACCCAGACCAATGGATTCGGGGTGAAAAGGTTTGATGAGGTATTATAGAAAGGCCATAAGCTATTGCATATAATGTTGTTTTTCCCCTCTGTGGAAGAGGCCATAAGTGGTGTTTAGGGGCCGAAAACAAAATTGGAGGGTGTTGTGGAGGTCCATAGCACGTGGTAAAAAAACGAGGGGAAAAAGTGACAGGGCGCAGGACGTCCCCTCCGGGGCTTCAAACAAAGGCTATTACTCACCTTTTTTTGGGGTTCTGGGATCCAGGAAAAAAAATCCCAGAAATCGGTCGAGGTGGCCGTAATGTAAAACTATGAACCCAGACTAAAGCATTCGGGGTGAAAAGGTAATATGAGGGATGATAAGTAGTCTTTAGACGATTGCATATAAGGTCGTTTTTCCCCTCTATGGAGGAGGCGATAAGAGGGATCTCAAGAGGTGTTTTGGGGCTGAAACCAATCGTACGAAGTGTTATGGTGGTGCATAACACGTGATAAAAAAACGGGGTGAAAAAGTGAGTGTGCCCAAGACGGCCCGTGGCCCCTCTAAATGCCTGAAACGAAGGCTATTATTTACTGTTCTTCGGGGATCCGGGGTCCCGAAAAATTAACCCGAAAATCGACCGGGGTGGCCGTAAGGTAGAAATACGAACCCAGACCAAAGGATTCAGGGTGAAAATGTCATATGAGGAGTTATAACAAGGCCTTAAGCGATTGCATATAAGGTTGTTTTTCTCCTCTCTAGAAGAGGCAGCAAGAGGGATCATATGTGTTTTTTAGGGGCTGAAAATGATCTTTAGGGGGGCCATGGAGGTCCATAGCAAGTGGTAAAAAAATAAGGCAAAAAAGTGACCGGGCCCGAGACGGCCCCTCCGAAGGCTTGAAACAAAAGCTATTGTTCACTGTTTTTTGGGAAAGGATGTCGTAAAGTAAAAATATGAATCCAGACCAATGGATTCGGGGTGGAAAGGCCATATGAGTGTTTATAACATTGCCTTAAGTGATTGCATATAAGGCTGTTTTTCCTCTCTCTACAAGAAACAATAAGAGGGATCATAAGAGGTGTTTTGGGGTCAAAAACGATCGTGGAGGTCGATAGCACGTGCTTAAAAAAACGGGGCAAAAAAGTGACGGGGCTCGGGACTGCCCCTTCGTAGGCCTGAATCAAAGGCTATTATTCACAGTTTTTTGGGGTTCCGGGGTTTCGGAAAAACACAACCCGAAAATCGACCGGGTTAGCCATAAGGTAAAAATATGAACCCAAACTAAAGGATTCGGGGTGAAAAGGTAATATGATGGATGATAAGAAGTTTTTAGACGATTCCATATAAGGCTGTTTTTCCTCTCTATGGATCATGTCATAAGTGGGATCATAAGAGGTGTTTAGGGACAAAAAACGATCGTAGGAATTGTCATGGTAGTCCATAGCACGTGATAAAAAACAGGGCGAAAAAGTGAGGGGGCCTGAGACGGCCCCTCTCGAAGCCAGAAACAAAGGCTATCATTCCTTGTTTTTTGGGGTTCTAGGCTCTTGGAAAAAAAACCTGAAAATCGACTAGGATGGCCGTAAGGTAAAAATATGAACCTAGACTGAAGGATTCGGGGTGAATAGGTTATATGGGGGATGATAAGAAGGCCCTAGACGATTGCATATGAGGCTCTTTTTCCCCTCTCTGGAGGAGGCCATAAGAGGGATCATAAGAGGTGTTTAGGGGTCGAAAACAATTGTGGGTGATGGCGTGGTGGTTTGTAGCACTTGATAAAAAAAAGGGCAAAAAAGTGACGGGGCCCGAGACGGCCCCTCACGAGGCTTGAAACCGACCGGGGTGAAAAAGTGACGAGGCCCGGGTCAGCGCCTCCAGGGGTCTAAAACAAAGGCTATTAGTCACTATTTTTTTGGGTTCTGGGGTCCGGGAAAAAAAAATCCTGGAAATCAAACGGGGTGCCAGTAACATAAAAAAACGAACCCAGACCAAAGGATTCGAGTGAAAAGGTCATATGAGGGATTATAACAAGGCCTTTAGACGATTACATATAAGGCTGTTTTTCCCCTCTTTGGAAGAGGCCATAAGAGGGATCATATGAGGTGTTTAGGGGACGTAAATGATCTTTCGGGGTGCCGTGGAGGTCTATAGCACGTGGTAAAAAAATGGGGCAAAAAAGTGACAGGGCCCGGGACGGCCACTTCGTAGCCTAGAAACAAAAGCTATTATTCATTGTTTGTTGGGGTTCCGGAGTCCCGGACCAAAAAAAACAAAACTGGAAAATCAACAAGGATGGACGTATGGTAAAAATATGAACCAAGACCAAAGGATTTGGGGTGAAAAGGTGATATGAGTGCTTATAACAAGGCCTTAAGGGATTGCATATAAGGCTGTTTTTCCCCTCTCTAGGAGAAACAATAAGAGGAGTTGTAAGAGGTGTTTTGGGGCCGAAAACGATCGTGGAGGGTGCCATGGAGGTCCATAGCACGTGGTAAACACCACGTGGCAAAAAAATGGGGCGAAATCGACCGTGGGAAGTGTTGTGGTGGTAAATAGCATGTGACAAAATAATGGGGCGGAAAAAGTGGCGAGGCCCGGGGCGACGTCTCCAGAGGCCTGAAACAAAGAGTATTATTCACAGTCATTTTGGGTTTCGGGGTCTGGGAAAATAATCCTCGAAATTGACTGGGGTGCCCGTAACAAAAAATATAGGAACCCAAACCAAAGGATTCGGGGTGAAAAGGTCAAATGGGGGATTATAACAAGGCCATAAGCTATTGCATATAAGGTTGTTTTTCCCCTCTCTATATATACGAGGGATCATAAGAGGTGTTTGGGGGAAGAAAACGATCATGGGGGGTGCCGTGCAGGTCTATAGCATGTTGTAAAAATATGTAACGAAAAAGGGACGGGGCCCGGGACGGTCCCTCCGGAGGCCTGAAACAATGACTATTATTCACTTTTTTTGGGGTTCCATGGTCTCGAAAAAAAATCAATCGACCAGAGTGGTCTAAAGGTAAAAATATGAACCCAGACCAAAGGAATCGGGGTCAAAAGGTCATACGAGGGATTAATACAAGGCCTAAGTGATTACATATAAGGCTATTTTTCCCCTCTTTGGACGAAGCCAGAAGAGGGATCATATGAGGTGTTTAAAGGGCCGAAAATTATCTTTAGGGGTTCCGTGGAGGTCTATAGCACGTGGTAAAAAAATGGGACGAAAAAATGACATAGCACGGGACGACCACTCCGTAGCCCCGAAACAAAAGCATTATTCATTGTTTTTTGGGGTGCCAGGGTCCAGGACAAATAAAAAACCCGAATATTGACTAGGATGGTCGTAAGGCAAAAATATGAACCCAGACCAAAGGATTCAGGGTGAAAAGGTCATATGAGTGCTAATAACAAGGCCTTAAATGATTGTATATAAGTTTGTTTTTCCCCTCTCTAGAAGAAATAGTAATAGGGATTATATGACGTGTTTTGGGGTCGAAAAAGATCATGGAGGGTGCTGTGGAGGTCCATAGCACGTGGCAAATAACATATGGCAAAAAAAAGGGGCGAAACCGACCGTGGGAGGTGTTGTGGTGGTAAATAGCACGTGACAAAAAAATAGGGAGAAAAAGTGACGAGGCCCAGGACGGCCCCTCTAGAGGCCTAAAACAAAGGCCATTATTCACTTTTTTTTGGGTTCCTGGGTCTGGGAAAAAATCTTGGAAATTAACCGAGGTGCCCATAACATAAAAATAAGAACCCAATCAAAAGGATTCGGGGTGAAAATGTCATATGAGGGATTATAACAAGGCCTTATGCAATTGCATATAAGGTTGTTTTTCCCCTCTCTACAATTAAGAAGGATCATAAGAGGTGTTTGGGGGCCGAAAACGATCGTGGGGGAGTGTTGTGCAGGTCAATAGCAAGTTGAAATAAAACGTAGCTAAAAAGTGATGGGGCCCGGGACGGTCCCTCCAGAGGCTTGAAACAAAGGCTATATTATTCACTGTTTTTTTTTTTGTTCCATGGTCTCGGGAAAAAAAAACGAAATCGATCGGAGAGGCCGTAAGGTAAAAATATGAAGCCAGACCAAAGGATTCCGGGTGAAAAGAACAGATTGGGGACTATAAAAAGGCCTTCAGCGATTACATATAATGTTGTTCTTCCCCTCTTTGCAAGTGGCCGTAAGAGGGATCATAAGACATGTTTAGGGCCGAAAACGAACGTGTAGGGTGTCGTGGAGGGACATAGCACGTGGTAAAAAATGGGGGAAAAAAAGTGACGGGGCTCGCAACGGCCCCTCCGGATGCCTGAATCAAAGGCTATTATTCACTGTTTTTTGGGGTTTCTGGGTCCTAGAAAAAATATTGTCGGAAATCGACCTGGGAGGCCTTAAGGTAAAAATCTAAAGCCAGACAAAAGGATTATGGGTTAAATATTAATATGAGGGATGATAAGAAGGCTATAGACGATTGCATATCAGGTTGTTTTCCCCTCTATGGAGGAGGCAATAAGAGGTACCGTCAGAGGTGTTTAGGGGATGAAACAGATCATAGGGGGTGACACAGTGGTCCATAGCACGTGATAAAAAAAAATAGGGCGAAAAACCGTCGGGACCCGAGATGGCCCCTAGAAAGGCCTAAAAATAAGGCTATTATTCACTTCTTTTGGGGTTCCGGGTAACTGAAAAAAAAAACTCGAAAATCGACCGGGGTGGCCATAATGTAAAAATATGAACCCAGACCAAAGGATTCTGGGTGAAAAGGTCATATGAGGGATTATTAGAAAGCCTTAAGCAATTGTATATAAGGATGTTTCTCCGCTCAATGAAAGAGGCCATAAGAGGGATCATAAGAGGTGTTTAGAGGCTGAAAATGATCGTTAGGGGTGCCGTGGAGGTCCATAGCACGTGGTAGAACAAAGGGGCAAAAAAGTGACAGGGCCCCGGGACGGCCCCTCCAGACGCCTGAAACAAAAGATATTATTCACTGTTTTTTGGGGTTTAAGGGTCCTAGGAAAAAAACTCTCAGAAATCGACCTGGGAGTCTATAAGGTGAAAATATAAACCCAGAACAAAGGATTTTGGCTGAAAAGGTAATATGAGGGATGATAAGAAGGCTATAGACGATTTGCATATTAGGTTGTTTTCCCCCTCTATGGAGGAGGCTATAAGAGGTATCGTAAGAGGTGTTTACGGGATGAAAAAGATCGTAGGGGGTGACACGGTGGTCCAAAGCACATGATAAAAAAATAGGAAAAAAAATAACGGGAACCGAGACGGCCCGTAGAAAGGCCTGAAAGAAAGGTTGTTATTCACTTTTTTTGGGGCTCCGAGTAACGGGAAAAAAAAAACTTGAAAATCGACCGGGGTGGCCATATGGTAAAAATATGAACCCAGACCAAAGGATTCTGGGTGAAAAGGCCATATGAGGGATTATTATAAAGCCTTAAGCGATTGTATATAAGGCTATTTCTCCCCTCACTGGAAGAGGCAATAAGAGGGATCATAAGAGTTATTTAGGGGCCGAAAATGATCGTGGAGGGTGCCGTGGTCGATCATAGTACACGGTAGAAAAACCAGGCAAAAAATTGAAAGTTCGTCGGACGGCTCCTCCGGGGGCTTGAAACAATGGATATTATTCATTGTTTTTTGGGGATCCAAGGTTCCGGAAAAGAAATCCAAGAAATCGATAGGGCTGGCCGTACGGTAAAATATGAACCCTAACCGATAGATTCAAGGTGAAAAGGTCATATAAGGGATGATAAGAAGGCCTTAGGCGATTGTATATAAGGCTATTTTCCCCTCTCTTGAGGAGGCCATAACAGGAATCATATGAGGTCTTTAGGGGTCGAAACCGACCGTGGTAGGTGTTGTGGTGGTAAATAACACGTAATAAAAAAAATGGGGCGAAAGAGTGACGAGGCCCGGGACGGCCCCCCTAGAGGCCTTAAACAAAGGCTATTATTCGCTGTTTTTTGGGTTTCGGGGTCCGAGAAAAAAAATCCTAGAAATCGACCGTGGCGCCCGTAAGATAAAAAAAAGAACCCAGATTAAAGTATTTGGGGTGAAAAGGTCATATGAGATATTACAAAAAGGCTTTAAGCAATTGCATATAATGTTGTTTTTCCCCTCCGGAGAAGAGGCCATAAGAAGAATCATAAGAGGTGTTTAGGGGCCGAAAACGAACGTGGAGGTGCCGTGAAGGTCCATAGCACGTGGTTAAAAAACGAGGCTAAAAAGTGACAGGGCGCCGGACGGCCCCTCCAGAGGCTTGAAACAAAGGCTATTCACTGGTTTTTAGGGTTCCGGGGTCCCGGAAAAAAATCCCGAAAATCGACCGGGGTGGCCGTAAGGTAAAAATATGAACCCAGGTCGAATGATTAAGGGTGAAAAGGTAATATGAGGGATGGTAAGAAGGCTATAGACGATTGCATATAAGGTTGTTTTTGCCCTTTACGGAGGAGGCTATATAAGGGATCGTAAGAGTTGTTTTGGGTATGAAACCGATCGAAGGGGGTGACATGGTGGTCCATAGCACGTGATAAAAAAAACAGGGAAAAAAACTTACGGGACCCGAGACGTCCCGTCCAAAGGCTTGAACAAAGGGTATTATTCACATTTTTTTTTAATTCAGGGTACCCAAAAAAATAACCCAAAAATCACAACCAGGGTGGCCGTAAGGTAAAAATATGAATCCAGACCAAAGGATTCAGGGTGAAAAGGTCATATGAGGGATTATAGCAAGGCCTTAACCGATTGTATATAAGGCGATTTCTCCCCTCTCTGGAAGAGGCCATAAGAGGGATCATACAAGGTGTTTAGAGGCCGAAAACGATTGCGGAGGGTGTCGTGGTGGTCCATAGCACACGGTAAAAAAACATGGAGAAAAAGTGACAGGGCGCCGGACAGCCCCTCCGGGGGCTTGAGACAAAGGATATCATTCACTGTTTTTTGCGGATCCGGGGTTCTGGGAGAAAGAGCCAACAAATCGACGTAGGTGGCCGTAAGGTAATAATATGAACCCAGACCAAAGGATTCGGGGTGAAAAGGTCATACGAGGGATGATATATGTATGATAAATAACTTAATTTCCTTGTCATCCATAATTAGTTCATCTCTAAAATCTTAAGCTTTATAGTGAATCTATAAACGTTCATACCACTTACATTGTATCTAAGACTTAAGAGTTAGACTCTATGAGGTAGGTCTTCATGCAAACTTCAAGACTTGGCTTCATGAGCTTTATCTTGTCATCATTGAACTTGTTTCTTTAGTACCTGCACATGCAAACAGAAACTTGCATACGATATATTAGTTTAATGTAGTTTGTCATCATTCAAAACAAAAGTTAGGAACTCAACAAATTCCCCCTTTTGATGATGACAAACCATGATGGTCCCCGCTGCAAATAATATCATTTAATATTGGAACTTTTAAAAATAATTTGAATTTTCTAGAATTCAATGGACTAGTTTCAAATTGTTCCTGTAGATTAAGCATCATATTGAAGTAAACCAGTTCAAAACTAACTGACAATAATTTAAGAAAGAGTTTCTAAGTACCCAAGGTAAATACTAATTAGACTCAGAGCTCTTAGACTTAAACATGTATTGGCCATAAGAACATCAGTAAGTTCATTAGAATTGTTTTCAAGCAAACAAGTTGTTGGGATGATAAGAGGTAAAATGTTTTGAATACATTCCAGACCACGTAGGTCTGTCACCACAAGCAAGACTATCAATCTTGCTTCCAGTTGTTGCAACACACACAGATTAGTAATATTGGCGTGCTTCCCCCTGAATTAGGTAGAAGTGATCAGAACTTCACACCAACTTCCCCCTTTTGGCATCATCAAGACAGTCAATGCATAAAAGTTTGTAAACAAATAAACTAACACAATCAATAGTCAAACTACTAATTATATAAAGTTCAGCTAATATAGGTAGCTCTAACATCATTCTAGAGATACTGATTCTACCAATTGTTCCTGTCAAAGTACCAAACCTACTTGTCCTGAATAGTTATTACAGACTAACATCAAACCAAATGACTGGTTAACAATGTCTTTGAGAATGGAAAGGGAAAACCAGAATTAGAGTTCAATAAAAGGAGAGGTTAGCAGCAATAGGATAAAATAAGAAGAAAGAAAGGAAATCAATCAGCTCCAGAGTCTTGTTCAGTCTCATCATCTTCTTCTTCCTAGACTCCCTCGAAACTCATCTAGCGGCTCTCGCTCATGCCTTGACTAATTCCGCCTATTATTCAGTGGTCTTATTGTGGTATTCTTACCTCTTGCCATCATATTCGACAATTATAAAAATTACAACTAAACTTGCGCACAATTCAATTGTAAGCAAACTAGCCAATAATACGAATTTGACTACTAATTTCAAAACCAAAACAATCCAAGTTAATTAGTCCATTAATTATTCAAGGCTTCCCTAACCATAGAAATATAACTACTCACTCATGATCATAAAAAATAAAGAAACTATAGGAAACAAAACTAAAAACATGATCATAACTAATGAATTAAAAATAATCATCAAGCTAGATTTAGAACAAGAAATTAGGGCATACAAGCACCAGGAACTAAGCATACATGAAAAGAAATAAGCATATAATAATGTATGCAGCTCAAATCCTCCCGTTAACACAGTTCAAGCCTCTACTCTACACATGGCTATAATGGCATGATAAGAAACTGTTTCAAGCTAAGTCAAGTTCAAGTCCGAGTTGGCAATTCCCGAAGCATAACTCATCACATGCCCAAATTAATCAAAACACTTTTTAAATGAAATGCGGGCCACAGGGAAGTCACCATTCATAAAGATTTCATCAATACTCGTTAACCAACAATTTTACTAAAAGCAAAGCAAAAATCTAAACTATGAAAGCAGTACCTTTTTTTGGTCATATGTAAACTCCTACTTCTAACAAGTAGTACAAATCATATGACTAACCTAAGAAAGCAATAATAAGTACACTATAAAGCAGTAAAAACTATAATAAGAAAGCAATAAAAGTACCTCCCCCAAGCTCTTAGCGATGTCCTAATGTTGTAGGAAGTATAAAGGAGCTAACTACTCCTCAATCAGAGCTCTTCATGAACTCATCCGTGTCAGGACCATCATCATCCTCATCATCATCATCACCAGCAGCATCAGCACCGGCAGCATCAGCAACAGCTCCTCTACTGGACCCCTCTCCAGGGTTAAAGGTGTATCAAGAAGAGTGAGGCCCAGTAGAAGCTACAGCACCAGAATATACAAAATAATCATAGATTGGATACATAGCTCGAGTATGATCCTGCTGAAAAGTTTCAAACCGCCGGATAAGCTGGTTCTGCTGGATCTGGAAATTGTCGAACTGACTATGTACCTGGCCCATGGCATAACGCCATGACTCGTCACCTCCTGCATTAGGCTCCCAAGGATGAGAGGTAGGGGGCTGAGCAGTAGAGGGTTGAGAGGTAGAAGGGTGAGGAGGCCCCCTCCTCATGTAGGTCCGCTGGCTAGCTGTAGTAGCACTGTGGTGCCCATTAAGGGGCATAGTCCATGACTCTTGGTCGGGAGTCAAACCTGAAATGGCGGGGTTTAGAAGAATAACAGAAGACCTCCCCCTACCAATGTACTACCTAAACCGCTGCCCTTCAATTCTAGCATTGTCATCCAATCACAGTTTGAAAAGTAGTATAAATCTAATCGCCTAGAGCCAACAACGGGTGTACGGTGCTGCTCAAAATCCACCCAATATCGCCTTGCAATCAAAGTGATCAGACCTCCAAAGTCCGACATTGTGTTTGTAAATGAATAGCAAAATGGTGAACTACAAGAAGACGGTATGGACAAGTACCCTTATCTAAGCGTTACCCCAAAAAGGCAATTTCCCTAGTAGAAACTGAATTGCACTCATGGCGACCAAAAATCGTCCATCCCATAAACTTATGAACTATTCTTGCTGAAGGTTGGTGAATCAGATTAGAGTAGTTGTGTTGCCAAGTATTAGTTTCTAAGCCAGCTAATGCATTCAAAATAGCAACATCACTAAATTCATATGTTATATCGGTATATGTTAGACAATCGATGGTAGAAAACAATTCTAGACCCATATTTTTCAAGCAAAGTCTAGTCTCATCCACAATACCCAAAGCATGAAGTAATGCATGATCTAAAAATCTAGTAGCAACAATAGGCCTATGCTTAAGCTTTGGAAATTTATCCTTTTGCTCCATAGAAGAGAAACTTACCATTGGATAGTTCGGATCTCTCTCAATCTCGTTGTTTGGAGGTTGCCTCCTCCTTGTTGCACAACTTGATTCACCCCTAGACCTTTTTGGAGGCATATTTGAAGTATTAGTGAAATTAAGGTTTTTGGGTGATGATGAATTTGGGGGTTTTGATGGAATTTCTGGTGAGGAAAGGAAAGAGTGGAAGAAATAAGGAAGATTAGTGAAAATTTGAGTGAATTTTGTGGAGTAATGAGTTACTTATGGAGAGTAAAAGATTTGGAAGAGGTAGAGTTAATGGTGAAATTGGGGGTTTTTGTAGTCAGAGAAAGTAGAATAGAGGTAGGAAGAAGAAGAAGTGAAGGAAGTGAGGCAGAAAGGGATTCGCGTGTATTTGTGTGGGAGAAAGCAGCCCGCCTGGGCTGGATACAGTGTGCACGGTCTGGGTGCATTCCGTCCGGGCTGACCGGGCATAGTGCAAGGGGCAAATTTTTCTAAGTGTTGGGATTCGTCATTCCAACACGGGCAATCGTCACTCCGCCCGGTCTGATGTCAGCCTGCCCGGGCTGATCGAGCATGTTGCCTTGTTGTGTTTCTTCTGATGTTTGAACTCGTGCCAGTGCGCCCGAATCGAGTGCAACTTGCCCGGCTTGGCGTCACTCCGCCCGGGCTAACTGAGCATACTGCAAACTTCAATTTTTTCAAGAAAACACTAAATGTCCAAAAACGTCATGTGCGCTCGGGTAAAGTGCATCGTGCCCGGACACCCTTCATTCCGCCCGGCCTGACCAGGCATATTGCAACGTGGCCTTTTCTTTTCTTATTTATTCCTTATTAGCTCCCCTAAGCCTGCAAATCTCTCAAAACTCCATACAACCATTAGTCCCTCGCGCTCTCTCACTAAAAAAAACTTAGTTAAACTAATGTAAACTACTAAGCAAAAGAAAAAGAATTAAAACACCTACGTACGGGTTGCCTCCCGCAAAGTGCTTCTTTAAGGTCATTAGCTTGACCGTGGTCCCAGTGTGGTCAATGGGAGTCGGGATCGTGGAAATGCACCTCTTCCAGTAATCCAACCGCTTCACCTTCATAATAGAGCTTTAATCGTTGTCCGTTGACCTTGAACTTTTCACCTTTATCATTTTGAACCTCAACGAATCCGAATTTGCTCACCATAGTTACCGTAAAAGGACAGCACCACCTGGATTTCAGCTTTCCAGGAAATAATCTGAGACGAGAGTTGAATAGAAGTACTTTATCAGCAACTTGGAACTCTCTTCTCATGATTCTCTTGTCGTGCCACCTCCTAGTCTTCACTTTGTAGATTTTGCCACTGTCATATGCTGCTAAACGGAATTCATCGAGCTCATTCAATTGAAGAAGTCGCTTTTCTCCCTCAAGTCTAGCATCCATGTTCAGCTCCTTTACAGCCTAATACGCCTTGTACTCTGGCTGAATCGGAAGATGACACGCTTTACCATAGACCAACCGAAACGGTGAAGTGCCAATTGGAGTTTTGAAAGTCGTTCTGTACGCCCATAGATATCATAGAGCTTGTTAGTCCAATCCTTCCTCGATTTTGCAACCGTCTTCTCTAGGATAGCTTTGATTTCTCGATTCGAAACCTCCACTTGACCACTTGTTTGTGGGTGATATGTCAGTCCCGTTCTTTGGTAAACACCGTACCTCTCCAGCAGCTTATCTAACCTCTTCTCATGGAAATGCTTTCCCGCATCATTGATGATAACTCTAGGGACTCCGAACCTAGGAAAGATAACCTGCTTAAACAATCTCAATACGGTGTTAGAATCGCAATGGGGAGTAGCAAGAGCTTCCACCCATTTAGAAACATAATCCACAGCAACTAATATGTAACGGTTTCCATTAGAAGATGGGAAAGGCCCCATATAATCGATACCCCATACGTCAAAAATCTCAACTTCCAATATACCTGTTTGAGGCATTTTGTGCCTTTGTGAGATATTACCTATTCGCTAGCAAGAACCACACGACATAATAAAAGCTCTAGTATCCTGTAGAATAGTGGGCAAATAAAAATCCGATTCGCGGACCTTGAACATCGTCTTAGAAGGTCCAGCGTGACCTCCGTATGGTGATGAATGGCAATGGTGAAGTACACCATAAACATCCGAAACACACTTCCTGCATAAACCATCTGGACACTCACGAAAAAAGTTAGGATCATCCCAAAAGTATAGCTTAACAACTTGCAAAAACTTCTTTTTCTGCTAGTACGTCAAAACAGAGGGTATTACACCTCCTACAATATAATTTGCAACGTCAGCAAACCAAGGAGAATTTACACAAACCACAAACAAGTGTTCATCAGGAAAAGAGTCATCGATGAGGGTAGAGATCTCCCCATCATCATACCATGATGAAAGCACCAGTGACAAGATTGATAATGATAGTGGAAAGATAAACAGTGTTGCAAACAACTTCGAAGATGGTGGTAAGGATGCAACCATTGGTAAATTAGTTGCTTATGGAAATATCAACCATATGGGTGCATCCAAGGTAGGGATTTGCGTGTGCATGGTCACATGTCAATAATGTGGCATGCAAATTAAGGCAAAGAATGGTGGATTGGGGAACAAGATGGTTTTTGCCTATGAGTTTTTTTTTCCATTGCATTTGCTAGGGTTTTTCTCATTTTTGGCATTGAGTCTTTTAATTCTTGGTGAGTCTTGATCATCATTATTATGCTAAAATTCATGGAAGAAAGATTCTTGAAAATTTCTTGATTAAAAGATTGGATCTTGAAGCATTTCTTGAAGTTCTTGAAAGGTTCTTGAAAATTGACGCAAAAATGGACGTTACTTGGGGCGTGTATTTTGCGATTTTTTCCAAGTACTTGGGCAGCAAGGATTCTTGTAATTTTTAGCTTAAAATCTGATGATTATCTTGTTAATTAGTTATTTAGATAAGTTATTAGGATATTTTCTTGATTTGGTAGTTAGTTAGAGTTTGTTAGACAAGATAAGATCAAGTGCAAGTTACATGATGAGGTGGCATGCTTATCTTTATCTTGTTGCGTGTGTGTGTGTGTTGTAAGAGACGAAATTCCTAGTCTTAGGCGTGTTTATTTGGTCTATTTTAGTTAGGATTTTGTTGTTGATTATACCTATAAATAATCTCAACATTAGGATGTAATTAATGAAATTGGAGTAGAATAAAGAAAACAGTTTGTTTGTTTACTTGAAAACAAAAATCCGAAAAAAAATTGAGAGTTAGTGATTAATTTCTTTATGCTCTTGTGATTTAGTTAGTAGCTTTGAGGGTTCTTAAGATTTAATCAAAGGACTAATTGATGTGAATTTGAATATCTGTGATGAAACACCAACAGTAGATGAGCCAATTAGCCTATTGATAAATCCCATTGGTTTTATTACATATAAATGACATGTTTGGGTGACGATGGTAAATAATGTGGTAAGCACTGACAACGGTGATGGCTCCCTAGCCAACACATTTGGATGATGATCATTGATATTGTTGTCACTGGTGGAGTGAGTCATTAGTTAAGTTAAGTGATAATAACTATAACTACTGAAATCACAGGATGGAAACACATGGTGGTTACAGGGAACAAGTTGGTTTGGTCCATGAGTTTTTCCCATTTCACTTAATAGGGTTTTCTCATTTTTAACATTATTATTATTAAGTCTTGTGGAGTCTTGTTCATCATAAATATGCTAAAATACATGAAGAATGGTTTCTTGAAGGTTTCTTGATTAAAAGATTGAATCTTGAAGCATTTCTTGAAGTTCTTGAAGAATCTTGGAAAGTTGCGCAAAAATGGACGGTTCCTTGTGGCGAGAATTTGCGTGATTTTTTGCAATTTTGGGCACCAAGATATTTTCGTGATTTTAGGATAAATTTTGATGATTATCTTGTTTGTTAATTATTTAGTCAAGCTGTTAGGATAATTTGTTGATTAGTTAGTTAGTTAGAGTTTGTTAGGAAAGATAAGATCAAAGTGTAAGTTGCATGATGATGTGGCAATCTTTATAATTAGTTGTAGTTTGTTGAGCAAGATTAGGACTTATCTTCCTATTTTAGGTGTTATTCTTTTGTAGATTCTAGTTAGGATTTTGTTGTTGATTATACCTACAAATAATCTCAACAATAGGATGTAATTAATTAAATTTATACATTGAAAATTCAATACATTGAATTCCGAAATTTACGCAAGTTTGTGAGTAAACTTTGTTCGAATTTTTTCTTCATAAATTTGTGAGTCAGAAGAGATAAACAAATTTAGATCCTAGTTAATTAATTGCAGGAGTGTATTAATTAATTAGCCTTCAATTAAATAATTCAAGAGTGGAGAGTTTAATTGATAAACAACACGTGAGTTTTAGGTTGTATTTGCGAGTACCACTTAAAATCCACATCAATTTGGTATCAGATTTCGAGTTTTTTTCGATCCAACATGGATGATTCAACTTTGACACAACTTATGCAAAGCATGATGGCAAAAACTAGAAGCTATGGACGTGAGACAAAAGCAAGATACTGTTTGAATTGATGTTTTGGCTCAACAATTCCAACGAAAACTTGATCCTCAATCCATACACTATTTTCGTGGTGATGATGATGATGAAGCAGATTCACACTCGTCTTCTTCTTCTGACTCCCCTAGGAGACGTTCAAAAGGCAAGCACAAGTTGAATGGGAACTTGATGACTTCACAGGCCAAGGTTCTCTAGATGACTATCTTGAATGGGAACACCAAGTAGAAAAAATTGCTGAATATAAAGGTTTTGATGATAGAAAGACCTTTAAGATTGCATATATCAGATTGACAAAAACTGCTGGATTGTGGTATGAGGGCATCAAGGCCAAAAGAAAATGCCAAAACAAAGCCAAAATAGTTTCCTGGTCTCACCTCAAAAAGAAGTTGCGTGACAAATATGTCCCTTTTGATTTTGATCAACAAAATTATGTCAAGTTGACTTCTCTATATCAGGGCACTATGAGTGTGCGTGATTATATTGTAGAATTTGAAAGGTTATCTTTGCTTTGTGATCTTGAGGAAAGGGAACACATGAAAATGGTGAGATTTTTGAAGGCATTGAACAGAAATATTGATAAGGAACTTGATCTGGCTCAATATCATACCTTTGATGATCTCTGCAAGTTGGCTTTAAAAGTGGAAAAGCGTACCAAGGGAGACACCACACGAAATTCCGTGCCTACCACTTGTAAAGCACCCTATACTCCTCAGCATACTAATGCCAAAGCAAATCAACCACCACAAACATCACAAACATCTGCAACCCCAAGCCCTTCTGGGGAAAAACCAAAGAAAGTGGTTTCTAAAGCAGAATATGAAGATCGCCGGAGATGTTTTAAGTGTAAAGGCTTAGGTCACATTGCTTCTGGTTGTACATCCAAACGCACCTTAATTAACAATGGAACAGGCCAGATTATGGGCCACTGAGGACGAAATTTATCACATTGTGGTCGAAGATGATGAGGACAACATTCAAAACAAGGGTGGGGAGGATTCTGATGATGACATCCTAGAAACTGTGAACCAACCTCCATTGATTAAAGGGACATCCTACAGCATTGCATACAGCTGTGGAACCACATGCAACTCAGAGGGAGAGTCTATTTCATAGTGTCTGCAAAATTGGTCCCTACCTTTGCAATTTGATCATTGACAGTGGATCCTGCACCAATGTAGCTTCCAAAGATCTGGTGAAAAGATTAAAATTGACACACAGAGATCATACCAGTCCTTATAAGTTAAATTGTCTTGATGATACAAAAGGAATTGAAGTAAGGAAACAAGTGTTGATAAATTTTATCATTGGCCTGTACAATGACGAATTATGGTGTGATGTTAGGCCAATGACTGTGTGCCAATTGCTCTTGGGAAGACCCTGGCAATATGATAGGAAGATGCAACATAATGGAGAATCGAATATATATACAGTTCTGAAGGATAGGAAACGAATTAATCTCTTACCATTGACTCGATCTGAAGGAAAAGACCAGAAACAGACTAGCTTATTCCTTTTTGCTAAGGAATTTGAGGAAGAAGTGGAGCAAGGGAACCCTGCATTTATTCTCTTTGTAAAGGAAGCAACATCAAGTAAAGTATCCTCTGGTTTGCACCTCACACCTTTACTAGAGGAATTTGCTGACGTATTTCCCGATGAATTGCCTGATGAACTACCCCCAGTCAGAGGAATTGAACAAGCAATTAACTTCATACCTGGCGCACCAATTCCTAATAAACCTGCATATAGATGTGATCTTGAGGCATCGAAAGAACTACAACGCCAGATTGACGAGTTAATGCAGAAAGGGTTAGTTCGAGAATCAATGAGTCCATGTGCAGTCCCAGCCTTGCTAGTGCCGAAAAAGGATGGCTCTTAGAGGATGTGTATTGAATCTAGGGCAGTGAATAACATAACCATCAAGTACAGATTTCCTACGCCTAGAATTGAGGATATGTTAGATGAATTGCATGGTGCAAGTGTGTTTTCGAAAATAGATCTAAGAAGCGGCTATCATCAGATAAGAATTCAAGAAGGGGATGAATGGAAGACTACTTTTAAGACTAAACAAGGTCTTTATGAGTGGTTGGTAATGCCTTTCGGTCTATGCAATGCACCAAGTTCGTTTA
The DNA here is from genome assembly GCA_016808085.1 of Suaeda aralocaspica. Classification (NCBI taxonomy): domain Eukaryota; kingdom Viridiplantae; phylum Streptophyta; class Magnoliopsida; order Caryophyllales; family Amaranthaceae; genus Suaeda; species Suaeda aralocaspica. Next base: position 1,217,718 of record PYUH01000082.1, on the reverse strand, counting down.
TGAGATTGATGAATGAGGTATTAAGGCCGTTTCTGAACAAATTCATTGTTGTCTATCTAGATGATATTGTTGTTTACAGTAAAGACGTTCATGAACATCTAAACCATCTAAGGCAACTATTTGAAAAGTTACGTGAACGGAAACTTTATGGAAAACTCGAAAAGTGTGACTTCTTGCAGGATGAGATTGTTTTCCTGGGGTACATTGTAAGTGGAGCAGGTATAGATCCATCTAAAGTTAAAGCTGTTAAACCTTGGAAGATACCTACCAATGTTCATGAAGTTAGGAGTTTTCATGGTCTAGCATCATTCTACAGGAGATTCATTTAAAATTTCTCTACTATCATGGCTCCAATTACTGAATTGATGAAAAAGGGAGAATTCAATTGGAATCAACGAGCACAGGAAGCGTTCAATGAGGTGAAAGAGAGACTTTGCAAAGCACCAATCCTTGTGTTGCCTGCTTTTGATAAACTATTTGAGGTTGAATGTGATGCAAGTGGTGTAGGCATTGGGGCGGTATTAATTCAAGAAAGGAAGCCTGTTTTCATATTTCAGTGAGAAGTTGAGTGGCGCCAAACTGAACTACTCTGATTACGATCGTGAATTTTATTCCATTGTTCGAGCACTTGATCATTGGTCTCATTATTTGCGCCCAAAACCATTTATTTTGCATTCCGATCATGAAGCTTTGAATAATATCAATGGACAACAGAAACTCAACCACAGACATGCCAAGTGGGTGGAATTCCTCCAATCTTTCACTTTTTCATCCAGGTACAAAGAAGGCAAGAATAATGTGGTAGCTGATGCATTGTCAAGGAGAGCATATCTACTTGCTATGGTTGACACTAGAGTCCTGGGATTTGAGCACTTGAAGGAATTATATGTTAGTGATTAGGATTTTGCTGCAGAATATCAACATCCGTCTAGGAACTACACAATTCAAGATGGTTTCTTATTCAGGAACAACAAACTTTGTATCCCTAAGAGTGGAGTTCGTGAATTACCGATTCGGGAAGCTCATAGTGGCACACTTGCTCGACATTTTAGGATTCACAAGACTTATGATATGGTGAGTGAATATTTTTATTGGCTTAGAATGTTGAGAGATATTCAATCACTGGATTCCAAGTGTGCCACATGTCAAATGGCAAAATCAACTTTTGTCAAGGGGCTCTACACTCCATTACCAGTTCGTGATACACCCTAGGATAGTGTGAGTATGGATTTTATAATTAGTCTACCTAGGACACATCGGGGACGTGATTTTATAATGGTAGTAGTTGACAGATTCTCAAAGATGGCGCATTTTGTGGCCATGAATAAAACTAATGATGCTCAACATGTTGCTGATCTATACATTAAGGAGATTGTGAAGCTGCATGGAATTCCCAGAAGTGTTGTGAGTGACAGGGATTCGAAATTTTTGAGTCACTTTTGGAAGTGTTTGTGGAAGATGGTGGGTACAAAGCTGCTATTTAGTACTTCTCATCACCCTCAAACAGATAGGAAGACTGAAGTTACAAACAGAACATTGGGCACCTTGTTACGTGGGCTTGTGAGTAAGACACAAAAGAATTGGGATGTGCGCCTATGCCATGCTGAATTTGCTTATAACAGGGCTGCTTCATCCACCACAGGACATTTCCCATTAGAAATTGTGTATGGGATTAATCTATATATGCCCATTGATCTGATTCCTTTGGCTAGAGATGAGATACATGTAGATGCGCAAAAGAGGTTGGAAATTTTCAACAAAACGTGTGAAGCAGTTAAGAAGAAGATTTCTAAGATGAATGAAATCTACAGGAGGCGGTCTAACAAGAAAAGAATTCAGCATGTTTTCCAAACTGGTGATTTGGTATGGATACATCTCAGAAAGGAACGTTTTCCCCATGAAACGAAGCATAAATTGATGCCTAGAGCTGATGGTCCTTTGAGGTGATTGAGGTATATAGAGATAACGCCTATAAAATTGATTTGCCTGATGAGTATGGTAATGTGAGTGCTACATTCAACATTGGAGATCTCTCACCATACTATGATGATGTGAATTTGAGGGCAAATTCTTTTCAACCAGGGGAGAATGATGTGAATTTGAATATCAGTGGTGAAACACCAACAGTGGATGAGCCAATTAGCCTAATGATAAATCCCATTGGTTTTATTACATATAAATCACAGGTTTGGGTAACGATGGTAAATAATGTGGTAAGCACTGACAACGGTGATCGCTCCCTAGCCAACACATTTGGATGATGATCGTTAATATTGTTGTCACTGGTGGAGTGAGTCATTAGTTAAGTTAAGTGATAAGAACTATAACTAATGAAATCACTGGATGGAAACACATGGTGGTTATAGGGAACAAGTTGGTTTGGTCTATGAGTTTTTCCCATTTCACTTAATAGGGTTTTCTCATTTTGGACATTATTATTATTAAGTTTTGTGGAGTCTTGATCATCATAAATATGCTAAAATACATGAAGAATGGTTTCTTAAAGGTTTCTTGATTAAAAGATTGAATCTCAACAATAGGATGTAATTAACTATAAATAATCTCAACAATAGGATTTTTTTGTTGATTATATTTAGGATTTTTTTGTTGATTATACCTATAAATAATCTCAACAATAGGATGTAATTAACTAAGTTTTACACATCGAAAATTCAATACATTGAATTCCGAAATTTGCGCAAGTTTGTGAGTAAACTTTGTTCGAATTTTTTCTTCATAAATTTGTGAGTCAGGAGTGATAAAAAAATTTAGATCCTAGTTAATTAATTGCAGGAGTGTATGAATTAATTAGCCTTCAATTAAATAATTCAAGAGTGGAGAGTTTAATTGATAAACAACTCGTGAGTTTTAGGTTGTATTTGCGAGTACCACTTAAAATCCACATCACTAATTGATCAACCTAAAATTAAGAATCTTGGTGACTTGGTCTTTATAGATTCAAAATTTTAGTCAATACCCTTGTGAGTTTTTGTTTACACGAAAATTCACATCAAATTTGGTGCTTTCGTTTAGAGATATTTTATATTCAAGTGCTCATTAATTAATCAAAACACTTGAAACAACATTGTTATGGCAAGTGGTGATGAAGTTCCTGCAAATTTTGAAAATGGATTGTCCTTAGAACAAGCCAGAGAAATCAGGAGGGACAATGAAGTTAGAGAATTGCGAACCATGTTGGAAGAAGTAATGAATTTTGTATCAGGAAATTCGAAAAACAAGAAAAAGGGTCACGCAATTGATGAAAGTGAGGCAAGTTCGAGTGATAAAAATACAAGAAAGAGTGCACGCAAGCCTAAACATGAATATGACACCAGTTCAAGTGAAGAAGATGACCGAAACAGGCATAGGAGGAGTGACAGACAGAAGGATGATGATCGTAGTTTAAAGTTGGACGTTCTTGAGTATAACGGCAGTTTAGATCCAGAATTTTTCCTTAGATTTTTAATTACAAGGAGTATGATGATCATAAAGCCTTCAGAGTGGCAGAATTAAAACAAACATCTTATGCTAGTTTGTGGTATGAAAGATTACAAAGAAAACGCAAAAAAGAAGGAAGATCGAAAACTTGTTCTTGGCGCAAATTGAAATGGGAATTGAGGAAAAAATTTGTACCACATGAATATGAGCAGAACCATTTCCTAAAGATGAACACCCTGAAACAAGGACAGAAAAGTGTTGAGGAGTATATCAATGCTTTCGAAAAATTGCTGATATTGTGTGATCTAGAAGAAAAGGATGATCACAAAGTTGCTCGGTTTGTGGCAGGGCTGGATGGATCCATTAGGGAAAAGTAGGATTACAACCCTACTGGACCTATGATGAGATCTGTAAAGTGGCACTTAGGGTGGAAAAACATGGGAATTCAAAGAAGCCAAAAGCATTCTTTAAATCCTATGAGTCCAAGAAGGAAGTGGTGTATTCCCAACCAGCTAGTGCTAAACCTAAATTCGACAATGATAAAAGGGCAGCCACTCCAATCAAACCACTGACAATCCCTGAAGACAACAGGAAGTGTTTTAAATGTCAAGGAGTAGGACACATACAAAGAAATAACAACAGGAGGTAATTTTTGAGAACTGCCTGAGATCAATTCATCAGGTATGTTGAGGTAAATAAACTTGTCAATTTGTGGTCTCTTGTTTTGGCTAATGGAGTATGATGAATGTTTACTAGCATCAATGTGCTATGAAAGAGAAGTTATGGAAACTGGTAAATTGTTGAAAGAACTGAACTGTACAGACAATTAGAACTGAACTGTAATGGGCTTCATCATTTGATCTAATTGTCTGCAGTGCTAGAATTTATGGAAACTGGTAAATNCAAGGGTTTTTGTCAAGGGTTCTTGGAAGAGTTGGTGAGAAAAAAGCCTTTAAGTACCATCCTAGATGTAATGGGCTTCATCATTTGATCTAATTGAGAACTTGTCAATTTGTGGTCACTTTTTACATCATATAATATTTTAGTAGTTGTCTCTCTTTATGGTGAACGAATTTTGACAGAATTGTGCTATGACCTTGGTTGGTTTTGTTATACAATTTTTGGCTCTCTGATTGTAGATATATATATTTTGATTGTACAGGAATGGCAGGTAGCTAGTGGAGATTGACTATTAGAATGGATGAATTATATATGTGCAGCGCTACGTCCACAAGAACCAATTGTAACTAGGTTAAGACTTCTAATATTAGTTAGTTATATATGTTTTCCTAATTTGTATTCGCAAAATCAAATAGGTCTTGGTTGTATTTGCTCGACAAAGTCATTGTGACACTTGAACTTTTTCTTGATATTAGTTGATCGATTTATGCTTTTATGATCAAATGTAATGTCATTGAGCTTTCAATAGTATTATTATTGGAATATATGGTAATTTCCTCCACAGGCTTCATCCAATGAATTATCTTGGCTAGGAGCATATTGTGCTCATATTCATGATTATATTTTACGTTGTCGAAGCATCTTTTGTTGTCTATAAGGTGATTAAATCGTTGCACAAAACAACATAGGCAACCATATTAATTTTGGTGCAAAAAAAGTTTAGGACCTTTGGGCGACGAAATCTTCGTTGCACAAAAATATAACGATATGGGCATCACATATTTTCGTGGCACAAAAAGAGCAATAGGCAACTAAATCAATCCATTGCACAAACAGCTTAGCCTAAGGGCAACGATAACAGTTGTTGCACAAAATTATTTGGGCAACCAAAGTAATAGAGTTTAAGCTACTAAAGATTTGGTAGCACAAAACACACTTTGTGCAACGACTTCAATTTTCGTCGCCCAAAACCCATTGGGCGTCGAGCCTTGGGCGTCGACCCCACGACGAGTTTTAACTCGTTTCCGTATCCTTTGGGCGACGAAAATCAGTGTTTGGGCGTCGAATTTTTTCATTGCCCAAACTAAATTTTCTTGTAGTGAGGCTAAAACGAGTCAAAATGTGCTTGCCTCGCGATACGTGCCAAGTTACGAGTAGCCACGAACGAGATTCGAAGAATCGAGCGAAGAAATAAGCCCGATTTTTCTTTTCGTGCGATTTTTCTTCGTGGGATTTAATTAATTAAAAACCCAAATCCTATATACACTCTATGTAAAGGGGGCACGAACCTACCTAGTTTTTATTATACTTTTAGATCTAGGAATCCAAAATTCACTATTCTGTCTAGAATTTTAGAATTAATTACTTTGTTCAACAATTTGAGCTTTCGATTAATGCAATTCAATCATTATTTTGGTAATTTCTTTCCTTATGCTTTTCAATTCCTTTAATTTCATGATTCTCCTTAGTTTCTTAGTTCTTAGTTTAGATTAATTAAATTGCTATTTTTGTTTCTTAATTTAGTTTTGTTAGTAGTTATTTTAGTTTTAATTCTAGTTTTAATTAGGTTTTTGTTCATGATCATGTTGTTTGATTTCAATTTTGTTTTTGTTCCCTTAATTATGAGTGGGTAGTCGTTTTCTCTAGGGTAAGGGGATCTATGATCATGGTTTGAATTTAATTTATGTTTTCTAATTAGTTCTTGGCTTCTAATTGAATTCCAATTATTGGTTTCTAGTGATTGCAATTAAATTGTGGCCAGATTTAGTTGTAAGTTAGGTTATTGTTGAAATCGAGGCCGAGAGGTAAGATTACCACAATTAGACCACTGAATAATAGGCAAAAACGAATTTATGCGAGCGAGAGCCGGTAAAGGAGTTTTGAGGGAGTCTAAGTNAGGGAGTCTAAGTTCAAGAGAATTAGTGAGCCCTAGTTCAATGAATGCCAATGAATTTATTAGTGAGCGTTAATTGAGTTTGTTGATTGATCATAGTGAACCGATAGCCCTAGGTTCTCATTAATAGAGTTTAATCCATAATTTCCCGTCATTTCCCTAGTTTTATTCTTAGTCTTCTTAGTTTTAGAAATCATTTACCGAAATTTCCACCAAAGCCCCTTACGCACTTTAGGCTTTTTAGAACTAGGAGAATTTAATAGCTTCCTTGAGGATTCGATCCCTACTTCCCTATCTATATTAGTTAGAGGTTTTCGGTTATTTTTGAGAGGTGTGCGATAGCCTGTTCAATTATGATGACCAAGACTCCAAAAGAAATGAAAGCAATGACGTCCAAAATGAAAAAAACCTATCAAGTGAAATGGGATAAAACTCATGGACCAAAGAAACTTGTTCCCTGTTACCATCATTTGTATCCATCCTGTAAGTGCTTAAATTAATAATTAATCACACATATTTAATGATGGACTAACATATTAATATGAACACCTACTCCACCAGTGCAATGTATAAGTGACTAATGGTGTTAGCTTAGGAAGCCACCACTTTCATCCACAGTGTCATCAATCTTCACCATGGTCACCCATACCTGTGATTTATCTTTATCAAACCCAATAGGATTTATTATAAGGTTAATTGGTTCATCCACTGTTGGATTGATATAGGATGTCTCACTTGTACTCAAATTGACATCATACAAAGAAGACAGATGCGTGATCTTGAGGTATCCCCTTTCTACTTGACTTCTTTTCACTTCATAATTGGTAATACCCCTCTTTTTTTACAACAAATGGATACATTTTAAAAAAACGTATATCAATCTAACCGTTCGGGTAGTTAACCACAAATAGATGGACGTTGAAAAGATTTTATTCGACCTACCAATCCAGGAGTTTGACCATGAATGGTTAGATTATGAAAATCGTTTATAAATCTACCTATCCGGGAATTTGACCACGAATGGATGGATTTTGAAAAACGTTTTTCAATCTACCCACCCGGGTGATTAACCACGAATGGGTAGATTTATAAAAGATTTTTATCAATCTACCTATCCGGGAATTTGACCACGAATGGATAGATTTTGAAAAACGTTTAACAATCTTCCTATCCGGGTGATTAACCAAGAATGGGTAGATTGATAAAATATTTTTATCAATCTACCTATCCAGGAATTCGACCTCAAATAGGTAGGTTTGAAGAAATTTTTTATTGATCTACCCATTCAGGTGATTTACAGGTAATGGTGGACTTTGACAATTTTTAATTTAACTACTCATCCGGGTGATTAACCCCGAATGAGTAATTTTTGAAGCGTTGATATTACGCTACCCATTCGGGTGTTTGATCACGAATGGGTAGCTTTTGATCAAATTTGAGTGAGATACCAATCAGGGTATTGGACCCCGAATGAGTAGCTTTTGGTCGACCTAGACTGAGCAACCCATCCGGGTATTGTGCCCCGAAAAAGTAGCGTTAGTCCACTTTTTGTCAAGCTATCTATCTGGGTATCTGACCACGAATGGGTAGCTTTTGAACAACTTTGCTCAAGCTACCCCTACTATTCGGACAATTATCTCTATTGGGGGTTGGATTCAACACTAAGATTTTCACTAGTTCGGAATTTTCACTCGATTGAGGGTGTTGCATTCAACACCAGAATTAGGATTGACACGGAATTTTTATCCGAATGGGAACTTCGGTTTTAACCCTGAAAATTTCAATTCATACTGAACTTTTATTCGAATGGGGGTCTCAATTTCAACCCTTAAATTTCGATCCATACGGAATTTTTATCCGAATGGGTGTTTGGATTTCGATACTGAAATTTCCATCCATTCAGAATTTTTATCCGAATGGGGTGTTTTGATATTACACCAAAATTTTGATCTATTCAAAAATTTTTACCGAATTTTTTTAGCATTATCCAGTGTTCCTTGTTTTTTAACTAATTTTGTCCATCTTCAGACTAATGTGGCTCCTTCTGATGTGGCTAAGAAGGGAAAAAACAAACGTCCTGCTTTACCTACTTTTTCCAGAAGTAAGAAGTCTGCCAGCAAAGATACAAAAGAGGAATTCAAGGAAGTCACTCTTGCCTGTCAATCTCCTAGTACCAAATTCACCCCCTTATAGTCTAAGGGGAAAAGCACCAATCGGGGCTTGAGGCTGACGTAACCACCTCAGTCGTGGACCCCCTAGCCAAGATTCCAGAGGGTATTCGAAAGAACATTCCTATTTCGGCTCAAGAACTAGCTCAAAATTTTCAACTTAAAGTGGGAGGTAAATTTTATACCAACCGAGTAAGGACTCTTTATTCGTTCTCTAGTAGTACTCAATCTTCAAATCCCACCTCCCCTCATGCTACTGTTCTTCATTTAGCAGATCCTAGTAATAAGGAAGAAGATGAGGCTGAATCATCTCTTCCCCCTCTTCACAGGCTATCCGGATTGGAGAAGCCTAAGCTTGTAAAGGGAATGCTTAAATGCTTTCCTCCTGCTTATGCTCAATCACTCCCTGGGTACTCAAAGGGGCGTTTGAATCAAGCTCAATATGCCCTTACAGAGGTAATTCCTATTCTCCCTGATTGTGACCGTTTCTACTCTTACCAACGTCTTGTCATTGATCTACAATTTCGTGACTTGAAGACCCTCATCTGGTTTGAGGGGTTTAAGGAATATCATAGTGAAATGGAGAACAAACTTTAAAATGCTCAAGACGAGGTAACCACGGTGATCAATACTGCCATGTATACCACCATGAAAATGAGGAACTAACTCAAGCCACTGTGACTGCACATGCGGCTCAAATTGTTAATCTCCAAGCGGAGAATGCTCAGATGAAGAATCGATGCAGTCAACTTACCCAGGAGAAAGAGACTGCTGCAAAAGAAACGGAAGAGGCTCAAAATATAGCCAAGGAGATGAAGGAGAAGGCAAGCAATGCTATCTAGTTGAAAGAGGAACGTGATCTCCTTATTCATGAAAAGGATCAGCTTACTGCAGCTCTTTTAGAAAAAGAGAAAGAAGCATCTCTTTTCCGTGGCCGTCTGAAGGTTGCTATTAGTCAAGGAGAAAACAACATGCGGGAGCGAGTGCAAGAGGCCTGGAACAAAGCCTTCAAAGGTGAAAACTTTCCATGGTTTGAGAAATACCTTGACTGGGCAATTTTTAAAGCTATTGCTGAGGCTCTAGGAAAGCTTATCTTTAAGATCTCTGAGCCTGAGGATGAGGATGAAATGATGAGCCCGCCGATGACGCTACTTACTAGACTTCTCAACTGGAGCCCTTACAATTAGAGCTTTTATCTATTTTGCTGCCTTGAACTATCTTTGAAAATTTTGCCCTTTTGAATATTATATTTAATTATGTAAGTATGGATGTTGTACCTAAGTACTTTATGTTGAATATTCTTAATTATGGAATGAATGTATCTAAGATTATTTCACTCATCTATAGTCTCTTTTGTGCTTATCATTTACTTTGTTAGACTTCCCTTAAAATTGGTTAAGTGTAGGTAGATTTTGTTTATTTTGGACATTGGAGGTGGTTTTATTTTAAGTTATGATTGCTTTGATCAGTAAAAGATCTGTCCAATCTCTTACTAATTGAAGCAATCAATTACTATGGTAATTGCCCTTAAAACCAACTCCTCTGTACTTCTATGTAGAGTTCACTTAGCCATTTTAACTCATAACATAACCAACATGCATGCCTCTTTTTATTAGGTTTAGAAGTTGAGGATCAACTATTTGGAGTCCAATTGTCTTGGATTTTTCCCGGATGTAGAGATTACAAAACATCCAAGCTTTGTGAATTAGGGTTTTAATGACAACATCTCCACATCTAGAGACTCACCCATTAATCCGGGATAGAGATGTTGATAACAATATCTCAAGACCCAGGAATTCGGGATTTCTTCCCGGATGAGAGCGCTGACAGCAAAAACTCAAGATCCAGAAGTTCAAAATTTCTTCCCGGATGAGAGTGTTGATAGCAACATCTCAAAAATCCAGGCATTCGGGATTTCTTCCCGGATGAGAGTGTTGAGTCAACTACGTTGTAGCCTCCACATGACCATATACGATGTTCATTGACTCTAGAATGAGGGGCATGGGTGACCATCCTCTTTAAGTTTGGAGTTGATGAGGGAGGGCCCTTCCCCTACTCTCTTTGTTATTGAAAAAAAGGGGGTTTCGTATTGTCTAAGTTGCTCACTTTGAGTGGCTTCGAAAGACAATGTATTTTCTAAGAATCAAACTCTATGCATTAAACATGCATGAACAACCACTAACCCAATAGCCACATAACATAGATCTCTTCATTTATATTATATAGATCAGATTACATGGCCTGCCTAGCTTCCTAAACAACATCTAAGGCACTCATTACAAGATAAAAGTTAACAAGATTACTCAAGTGTTCATTACAAAAACAGTTCTCTTAGAAATAAAATTTCTTTAGATTGTCTGCATTCCAAGTTTTCGATATCGGTCTACCATCAACATTCTGCAGACCGAATGTTCCATTTCTCACTTCCTCCACTATTACATGTGGTCCTTCCCAATTCGGTGTGAGCTTGCCTTCCTCGTTTGCTCTTCCAATTGCCTCCATCTTTCTTAAAACAAAGTCCCCCTTCCTTAATGGGCGCTCCTTGACCCTCTTGTTGTACTCCCTGGTCATCCTCAACCTATAGAGTTCATTGCGCAATAAAGCATTGCCCCTGCTTTCCAGAAGAAAATCCAAGGCCAGCTTCATGGATTCCCAATTTGCATTCTCTTCATACAACATCACGTGTAGTGTTGGTTCACATAGCTCAATTGGAAGCATTGCCTCTGCGCCATACACAAGCATGAAAGGGGTTCTCCAGTGGAGTTCTTTGCAGTAGTACGAATGGACCACAGAACGTTATGTAGTTCATCAGCCCATAAACCCTTTGCCTTCTTTAGCTTCTTCTTAATACCCTCAATGATGATCTTGTTGAACGACTCTACTTGACCTTTTGCTTGTGGTCGTCGAACTGATGAAAAATTGCTGGCTATTCCCTGATCTGCCAACCAAACAATCAACTTATCAGTTTTGAACTGCCTACCATTATCAAACACCATAGAGCGTGGCATCCCATAACGTGTAAGAATAAACTTCCAGATGAAAGTTTTCACACCAGTCGTCTTTATGCCCTTGCCAGCTTCGGCCTCCACCCACTTGGTGAAGTAATCCACTGCCACAAAAACATATCTTCTTTGACCTGATGCCGGAGGATAAGGGCCTAGAATATCCATCCCCCACTTAGCAAAGGGAAGTGGGCTTTTAATCGCTGAAAGTCCTTGAGTTGGGAGGTGAATTAATAGAGAAACCTTTGACATTGTTCACATGTTCTAGCTATGTTCATAGCATCCTCTTTCAAAGTACCCCAATAATAGCCCAATCTCATTGCTTCTTCTGCTAACGCTCTACCGCCAATGTGACTGCTGCAAATACCTCTGTGAAGATCATCCAAGATTTCCCTTCCAGCCTCAGGGGTGACACATTTCAAGTAGGGTTTTTGAAAAGCTTTTTTATACAAGGACTCGTTGAGCATCTCGAACCAGGATGCCTCGTTTACCAACTTCATAGCTTCAGTTTTGTCATCTGGTAAAGCACCAGTTGTCTTATAATCTACTATGTCATCCATCCACATCTTTATTCTATCCAAGACCTTCACTTCTTCTCTGTCAATACTTAGCTCAGCTTTTACTTCCCAAAACACTGACCGAGGCGTATATGAAAGTGCTGAGGAGGCAAGCTTGGATAGGGCATCAGCTTGATGGTTTTCAGACCTTGAAACTTGTATGAGAGAAAATTTTGTAAGCTTGGTAATTTCCTCTTTAACCATTTTCAGGTACTTAGACATATTAACATCTCTAGCTTCATACTCCCTTTTCACCTGACTTACCACTAACTGAGAATCAGAAATAACTTCAAACTCCATTGCACCTTCTGCTATACACATTCTTATACCAGCAAGCAGTGCTTCATACTCCGCCTCGTTGTTGGAAGCTTGAAACTTAAACCACAACGCATACTCATACTTATCTCCTTTAGGAGAGGTAAAAATTATTCTAGCTCCACAACCATTTTGTGTTGATGAACCATCCACATATACCATCAAACAATTGAGATCATTCTTAGGAAAACTTGGCCTTGTCAGCTCTGCTTTGAAGTCAGCCAACGCATGTCCCTTGATAGCCTTTCTGGACTCAAAAACCAAGTCGAAAGCCCTTAAAGCAATTGCCCATTTAAGCATTCTTCCAACTGACTCAAGCTTTGAGAATGGCAATTTCAACGGTTGGTTAGTATAAACAACTTTCCGATGTGCAGCGAAGTATGGTCTCAGTTTCTTAGAGGCCATAAATAAGGCCAGTCTGAATTTCTCTACTTGTGGGTATCGTAATGCTGCATTTCGCATCACATGACTGACAAAGTAGACGGGCATCTGCACCCCATTGCTTTCAGCGAGCAAAACTGCATTCACAGCCCAAGTGGATACCGCCAAATACATATATAAGGTTTCTTTTGGAAGAGGGCTCACCAAGCAACGTAGAGTGTGCAAATGTTCCTTTAGTTGTGCAAATGCCTCTTCAACCTCCTCTGTCCACTCATATTTTGCCCTTTTCTTGATGGTGTCGAAGAAAAAATGGCACTTGTCTCCAGACTTTAAAAGAAATCTACCAAGAGCGGCCAGGCATTCGGTGAGCCGTTGTACTTCCTTTATAGATCCAGGGGAGCTGAGGTCATGCTAGTGATTGCTTGAACTTTAGCAGGGTTGGGTTCTATTCCTCTCTGATCAATAAGAAATCCAAGGAACTTCCCATTTTCCACCCCAAAAACACACTTTTTAGGGTTTAACTTTAAATTATACTTTCTAAGATTAACAATTGTTTCTGTTAAATCTGCAACCTGATCTTCTCTCTTCTAACTCTTCACAATGATGTCATCAATGTAAGCCTCAACATTTCTTCCCAATTGCTCCTTGAAGACTTTGTCAACTAAACGCTGAAAAGTAACTAGAGCGTTCTTCAACCCAAATCGCATCACCTTATAGCAATATAAGCCATACTCAGACGAATACAATCTTCTCTTGATCATCAGACCAAAGTGGAATTGGGTGGAAACCAGAATTCGCATCCATGAAACTCATCAACGCATGCCCTGCCATTGAATCGACCAAATAGTCAATCTTTGACAATGGGAAACTGTCCTTGGGGCATGCTTTTGTTGAGATCCGTGTAATCCACACACATCCTCAACGTTCCATTTGGCTTTGGCACTAACAATACATTGGCTAACCAATCCGGGTATGAACAAGCCCTAATGAAACCTGCGTCCAGAAACATCTGAACTTCTGCGAATGCGGCCTTGTTGCGGGTATCACCCTAGTTTCTCTTCTTTTGTCTCACTAGTTTTGCATCTGGGTGAACCTCCAACTTATGCACGGCTACTCCAGGATTAATCCCCGGCATCTCTGTTACATAGGATGCAAAAACATCCTGAAATTGTTGTAGGAGAGAAATCACACGGGAATTCTCTTCTCCTTGCAACGTTTGCAATATTTTGATAGTTTGAGTGGAGTCCTCTTGGCTTAGACAGATGTCTGTAAACTCGCCTGAAGGTTATGGCCTCAATTCCTCAGAGAAGGCCATATCCCGGATTGCCAAAACCTCCACCTCTTTTTTCTGATTTGTCTTTCTTCTTTTACCACCTTGAGTTTCCATAGACTCTCCGGTTACCGACGTCTTCAGAGTGGTCAGATAACACTCACGTGCTATTTGCTGATCTCCATACACTATCCCCACCGATCTATCATTACAAACAAATTTCATGAGAATTAAATGTGGAACAACCAGTGCTTTGATAACATTCAGAGTGGGTCGTCCGAGGATAATATTTTAATCCATCATTTCTTGTACTACTAAAAACTTCATGAAAAGATTCTTTGATTTCTCTTTTGTGCCAACTCGCACAGGCAGAGATACAATACCCACCGGGTGAATGATCCCTCTACCAAACCCTATGATAGGATGAGTGACGGGTTGCAGGGCTTCATCATTGAACTTCAACTTCTCTAGATAGGCCATGCTTATGATGTCAGTTGAACTCCCTGTATCAATGAGTATCCTCCTAACCCTCAAGTTTTCCACCTTTAAATCTACCACCAAGGGATCATCGTGTGGGGTTCTTATGTCAACTCGATTCTTCTGGCAGATCATAACCTCTAGAATTCCTCCTCCTTAACTTTTGGATCCGTTGCCATCACCTGGGACAAACTCCTAAGATACCTTTTAGTTCCTTTGATGGTTGGACCTCCTGAGGCAAATCCCTCTGAGAAAACTGCTACCACCTTAGTATCAGCATCTAGATCATTTGCTTGCTTTGACGTCTTGTTAGTCCTCTGAAACTTATACTTAGATTTCATTATATAAGGTTCTAACATCCCCTTGCTAGCCAACTTATCTAACTGTCTCTTCAAGTTATTACATTCGTCAGTATCATGTCCTACATCCTTAAGATAATGAGCGTACTTGTTAGGGTTTCGAAACCTGGCTGGACCCCGCATTGGTTGTGGAGCTTCGAACTCAAACTTATCCTTTATTATTATGAGAATGGAATAAGAATCTTTATTGAATTCATAAGAAGATTCATAAGGTCGTGCTCGCTTCTGAGAGTCGGAAGGTCGACCGCCAACTACCTCACCCCCAATGGTCCAGACTCCTTTCTTCTTTTCATCCTTCATCTTCACTGGGGTTACCTCACCTTGCTTTGACTGATCACGCTTGTCTACCTTCTCAGCCTTACTGGTTGAACATATTTCTGTTGCATGGATATAAGCTTCGGCTTCCCTTAGAATCTCTGGGAGTGTGCGAATTCCTTTCTTCACCACATCAAACTTGAATCTCGAAGAATGTAATCCCTTGATGAAATTGTAAAAGCCCCCCCCCCCTCCGAGAGATCTGGGATTTGCATAATCTCTAAATTAAATCTTTTCACATATGACCTAAGAGTCTCATTAGATCCTTGAATTATCTTTCCCAAATGCATGCTGGTTTTCCTTTCATGCTTGTTTGCCATGAAATAGTGAGAAAATAACATGCTTAGCTCGGTGAAGTTGTGGATACCACCCTCTGGAAGTGTGCTGAACCATCTCTGTGCCACTCCTTTAAGGGTGGTGGGAAAATACTTACACTAAGTCGCATCATCTGCTGACTGAGCGTACATCAGATGCTTGTAAGTGGACAAGTGGTCATCTAGATCGGTTGTGCTATCATAAGGTTCCATATTCAGGGCCTTGACCTTAGTAGTCTTGGGTGCCATTAAGATGGCCACCGAGAATGGAGACTTCCATCCTACATACATCTGATGAACCTGGGGTTCCAACCTTCCTTGACCAAGAGGATGGGGCATTCCCTAATTAACCTCATCCTCATTAGCCTGAGTTTTGGGGATAGGAGTAGTCTTCTGCTTTCGCACTCATCGTGTTTCATAAACCTCATTTTCATGTACTATAGTGGGATCAGACATCACCTTTGTTGAGCCTTTATCTGACTGCTCTCCTTCCCTAGGTTGTCTCCCCATTCTCTTGGCTCGTAGATAGTCTCTTGCATCTAGATAAGTCTCCGAAACCTCTCTCCGGGGAGGAATAACTTTCCTATTTTCTCTGGTATTTGCCACCACATTTTTCCATTCCACCCCTATTGTTTTCTTCGGAGTCTTTTACTTTAGAGTCTTCACTTGTTGTTTAGCAGCTGCTCTCGAAGGACTTGGGGTGGACTGTTTTACCAACTCGGTCACTTGGGACACCAAAGACTGCCTGAACTCCAACATGAAACCCTGGAGTTGAGAAAGTGATATAGGAGTATCTGATACGGGTGAATGGCCAGACGGCTGAGCCCCTTCTTCCAGAACTTTCTCCCGACGCGGATGTCTCTCTTCCTCATTCCCCGGAGAGTCGTGATCATCCTCCACCCTTAGATCACTGGGCTGGTGGACTACGGGACTCCCAAATGGGTACAGTGTTGCCATTGTATAGTGTTTTTCCCCTCAAACGGCGCCAATGTTTTAGGAAGGTTTTGTAATTAAATAGGAAAAACTCAAATACAATGCCACAACACACAAGATAGTTAAAAGAGAAAACTTTCCTTATTCTTTCTTTTTCCAAATCTTACATGCCCTTAATAGAGCTACAAATGACTCTATTTATAGGTCCTTACAATTAGGGTTTGTAAAGTTTTCCTTTCTAAGATCATGACACTTGTCTTACATCTAAATTAATACCCTTTATTGGGCTTAATCAAGGTTGGGCTTAGATCAGCAAAATAGGAAATTACATAAAGATGTCACTAAAACTTGCTTCATCTCCTTGTACAAGTGTCTTCACCATTGTGGCACAAATGTCGCTTCTTCTACGTGCCACGTGTCATGAACTTATTAGGACACGTGTCACTTCCCCCACTGGTCCATGTGTTATCCTCCCATTGGTCCACGTGTGGTCTTTCTTTTTTACTNTCTCATTAGATCCTTGAATTATCTTTCCCAAATGCATGCTGGTTTTCCTTTCATGCTTGTTTGCCATGAAATAGTGAGAAAATAACATGCTTAGCTCGGTGAAGTTGTGGATACCACCCTCTGGAAGTGTGCTGAACCATCTCTGTGCCACTCCTTTAAGGGTGGTGGGAAAATACTTACACTAAGTCGCATCATCTGCTGACTGAGCGTACATCAGATGCTTGTAAGTGGACAAGTGGTCATCTAGATCGGTTGTGCTATCATAAGGTTCCATATTCAGGGCCTTGACCTTAGTAGTCTTGGGTGCCATTAAGATGGCCACCGAGAATGGAGACTTCCATCCTACATACATCTGATGAACCTGGGGTTCCAACCTTCCTTGACCAAGAGGATGGGGCATTCCCTAATTAACCTCATCCTCATTAGCCTGAGTTTTGGGGATAGGAGTAGTCTTCTGCTTTCGCACTCATCGTGTTTCATAAACCTCATTTTCATGTACTATAGTGGGATCAGACATCACCTTTGTTGAGCCTTTATCTGACTGCTCTCCTTCCCTAGGTTGTCTCCCCATTCTCTTGGCTCGTAGATAGTCTCTTGCATCTAGATAAGTCTCCGAAACCTCTCTCCGGGGAGGAATAACTTTCCTATTTTCTCTGGTATTTGCCACCACATTTTTCCATTCCACCCCTATTGTTTTCTTCGGAGTCTTTTACTTTAGAGTCTTCACTTGTTGTTTAGCAGCTGCTCTCGAAGGACTTGGGGTGGACTGTTTTACCAACTCGGTCACTTGGGACACCAAAGACTGCCTGAACTCCAACATGAAACCCTGGAGTTGAGAAAGTGATATAGGAGTATCTGATACGGGTGAATGGCCAGACGGCTGAGCCCCTTCTTCCAGAACTTTCTCCCGACGCGGATGTCTCTCTTCCTCATTCCCCGGAGAGTCGTGATCATCCTCCACCCTTAGATCACTGGGCTGGTGGACTACGGGACTCCCAAATGGGTACAGTGTTGCCATTGTATAGTGTTTTTCCCCTCAAACGGCGCCAATGTTTTAGGAAGGTTTTGTAATTAAATAGGAAAAACTCAAATACAATGCCACAACACACAAGATAGTTAAAAGAGAAAACTTTCCTTATTCTTTCTTTTTCCAAATCTTACATGCCCTTAATAGAGCTACAAATGACTCTATTTATAGGTCCTTACAATTAGGGTTTGTAAAGTTTTCCTTTCTAAGATCATGACACTTGTCTTACATCTAAATTAATACCCTTTATTGGGCTTAATCAAGGTTGGGCTTAGATCAGCAAAATAGGAAATTACATAAAGATGTCACTAAAACTTGCTTCATCTCCTTGTACAAGTGTCTTCACCATTGTGGCACAAATGTCGCTTCTTCTACGTGCCACGTGTCATGAACTTATTAGGACACGTGTCACTTCCCCCACTGGTCCATGTGTTATCCTCCCATTGGTCCACGTGTGGTCTTTCTTTTTTACTAATAAAATGCCCATAACAATGTAAAATACACCTATTATTTTTCAAAATTCTATAAAACAATTTATTACAAGTAGTATTGATGTGATAATAGGCTTAGATTTTGGTTTTGGTGTTTTATTGTTTTTCAAAATTAGTCGTTTTTATTATATTTCCTAATTAGTCGTTTTTTATTGGTATTTTATTTTGGATAGCCTTAGTTTTAGCTTGTTTGTTAGGGTTTTTTAGGATTTATTTTTTCTAATTTAAATAGGCAATTAAGAAGATAATATAATATTAGATTGGTTTTGTTAAACAGAGAACTTACGTTCTTCTTTCTATCCTCCTTGTTATCACGTTATTCACCCTCCATTTATTCCCACCATGTTCTTTCCATTCCATCTTCCATAAATTTACATAAACTCTAAACCCGTCACACAATTCGTGATCGCCCCTTGTGATCCACATCAAAGTGGTATCAAGATCCATGGCTATAGATGACGAGATTAAGGCTGTCCTCGCTATCGATTTCGCCAAAACCAATGCTAGACTTGACACTAATGATCAGCAAAAATCAGTAGTAGACGAGGCAGTTTTGAAGCTCAAAAACTCAGTGACCTTTCTGGAAAATCCAGACCCAATCACGCCCATCAGAATTTCTGGAGTACCGCCCCAGGAAGAGGAAATTAAACTACAAGATTTGCCTGAGTTTTATGGAGAAATAGACGCGGAACTTTACCTAGACTGGGAAAGAAGGCTGGATAGAATTTTTGACCACAAGAAACTTGATGACAATAAGAGATATGAGTATGCAATCCTCAAACTCACCAAATACGCCTCTCACTGTTTTGACTCAATGCAAAATAAGCGTGAAAGAGAAAATAAATCCCGAGTTCACACTTGGACTGATCTTAAAGCCAAGTTAAAGAAACGATTTGTTCCCCGTAGCTATAAGCAAGATTTGTTTCATAGGCTTAACAATTTGAAGCAAGATAACTTGACGGTTGCACAATACATCAAGGAGTTCGAAAGATTGAGTTTTGCCTGTGATTCAAAGGATGAAGAAGAGCAGCGAATCGCTAAGTTTGTGGCTTTCTTGAATGGGTTGATTCGCAACACAGTAGAGCTGCAGCAGATTTATACGCTCGGCGAAGCATGTAACATTGCATGTAAAGTTGAAAAACAACAACTAGGGGACGTAAAGTTGAAGCCCTTCCGTGGCTATTTCAAGCAGCAAACTGAATCCTACAAGGCTTATGAAGATCATATAATTCCCCTTAATGATGAACAGGCTACGTGTTTGTCACCTTCTACCCCATTGGTTAAAAACAAACTGAATTTGCCTCCTTTAACCCCTACGCAAGTTGCATTAAAAGAGAAAACATGTTTCAAGTGTCTTGGTACTGGACATATTGCTAGACAATGCCCTAATAGGAGTACGGTAACTTTTGAGGATCACATGGCTCACTTGGCTCAACATCACAATGATCCATGAGTTGGTCGTGGGGAGACCAACTTGGCTGAGTTTGAAGACAGATGAGAACTATATTACGATGCGGTTATTCCACCTTCCCCCGATCACGACACCTTATTGATTGGGCGAGTATTACATGTTAACCCTCCTGATGTGAATACAATAAAACATTCACATCCGGGTTATTGGTGGTTTTGCCTATGGGTTTTTTCCCACTGCACTTGCTAGGGTTTTTCTTATTTCAGGATTTTAATTGATTTTAAGTGTTTGTGATTTTGTTTTTCTAGTTATACTTGGTCTACAATGATGGAGAATCACGTTGTTGAAAGTTTCTTTATTAAAAGATTCAATATAGGACATTTCTTGAAGCTTCTAAAGATAGAATTTCAGTTTCGGAGTAGTGCAGTATGTCTGACTTTGAAGATTTTTCATTGACAGTTGGCTATGATTTAGAAGGCATGTGCATATGCATTGGAAATATTATTGAATTTATTTTCAGGGAAAAATATTTCAAAAATTCAGAAAAATATGAAAGATAAGTTTTTATTCATTTTTCTACTCAGCTGTCAAACTGGAAATCAGTTTTTAGTTAGGTTTCTTTTATCTGGAGTCCAAGTACAGTTAGGATTTGTTTGTGATGTGTAATTTAGATAGATTTTAGTGATTATTTTGTTAATTAATTAATTACTCAAGTTTTTAGGATAGAATCTTGTTAATTAGAGTTAGTTAGAGTTTGTTAGCAAGATAAAATCAAGAAGCATGATGATTTGACAATCTTATCTTGAGTTTGTTATGCAACTTGGATAAGAAAGATTAGGTGGCAAATTTACCTTATTTTGTGCGTGAGTCTTATTGTTTTGAGTCATAGGAGGTTGTTAGGATTTAGTCTTTGTTTATTCTATAAATAGCCTTGAGATTTTTTTGTAACAACATAGATTGTTTGAGTAATAAAAATCAACGTTCAAGTTGTACGTTTTTTCCTTATTGCTTCCGTTCAAAAACAATATACTTTATTTTGTGAATTGGTGCATTTGCTTTATATTCACGTGAGGAAAAGAGTGAGTTTGAGGGTGCTTTGGCTTTAATCAAACACAAACTTGTTCAAAAATTCCCTAGTTAAAACTCTTGTTGGATTCTTTATAGAGTGGAAACTAGAACCTTTGATTGTGAGTGGCGTTTGTTCAACAATATTCACATCAACTTTTGGTGACATGAATCAGTCCAACTATGTCAACACAGACAAAGTAATCAACTTCGAAGGTTTGATGGATGCTAACAAGAATAATGCAACCTTAGGTGAATTGGTAGCCTTTGGTGACACAAGGCAATTGGGTGCATCCAAGGCAAGCATTTTTGTGTGTATGGTCACATGCAGGAGATGGGAGTAATAATTATGGTGTTTAGTATAATGTTTTTGCCTATGAGGTTTTTCCCACTGCTGTTGCTAGGGTTTTTCTCATTTCAGGCATAGGTGCTTTCATTTCTTGTTGAGTCTTGGTCATCATAATTATCCTAAAATGCATGGAGAATGGTTTCTTGAAGGTTTCTTGATTAAAAGAAGGGATCTTGAAGCATTTCTTGAAGATCAGAAGAAATCTTGAAATATGCGCAAAAAAATAGTGAAGCAACATGGGCGAGTTTTTTTGACGTTTTTTAAGAAACTTGGGCATCAAGAAAAGTCCATGATTTTTGGTGGTAATTCTGGTGATTATCTTGTTAATTAGTTATTTAGTTAAGTTGTTAGGATATTTCAATAATTAGATAAAGGTTTATTAGAGTTTGTTAGCAAGATAAGATCAAGATGCAGTGATGATGTGGCATTCTTATCTTGTGAGTCATGTGTGTGTCATGTTGTTCGATTTTATCTTTGTTTTTTGCGTGTTTTCTATTATTTTGAGTCCTAGGAAGTTGTTAGGATTTAGTCTCAAGTTATTCTATAAATATCTTTGAGATTTCTTTGTAACAACATAGATTGAATTGAGTAATAAAAATCAACTTGTTAGTTGTACGTTTTTCCTTATTGTTTCGTTCAAAACAATATACCTTATTTTGTGAATTGGTGCAAATTGCTTTAGATTCATGTGAGAACAAAGGTAAGTTTGAGGGTTCTTTGTCTTTAATCAAACACAATTTGTTCGAAAATTCCCTAGTCTAAACTCTTGGTGGATTCTTTATAGAGTGGAAACTAGACTATCTTGTTGTGAGTAACGAATTTCTATCAATATTCACATTAACTTTTGGTGTTCTCGTTGAGAGATTTATAATTCTCAGGTGCTTATCAAATATAAATCACTTTAACAATAAAATAATGGACGGTGGTGATGAAGTTCCTGCAAACTTCACCAAGGAAATGTCATTGCAACAAGAAAAGGAAGTTAGGATGCAGAGTAAAATTGACGAACTAAAGGCGCGTTTGGATGAAGTGTTGAAGGTATTTGCCTCTATTGGTAGCACGCCAACTAAAGGTAAAACCAAGAAGCAAGAATCCTCTGATTCAGAAGAAGAAAGCGTGACTGTTAGGAGTGTGAGAAAGCCTAAAATCACGAAAGAAAGTTCAAGCAGCGAAAGTGAAGATGAGCCTAGATCAAGGCGCAAAAAGAAAGTGAAACCTAAGGATGATGATCGAAATATTAAATTACAAATCCCTGAATTTGAAGGAAGTATGGATCCAAATAAATTTCTTGAGTGGATTCGCAGGGTAGAAAGGATTTTCACTAATAAGGAATATGATGATCATAAATCCTATAAAGCTGATGAACTAAACTCACCTCTTATGCAAGTTTATTTCTTGAAGGTCTGCAGAAGAAACGTAAGAAGGATGGCAAATCTAAAATTGTTTCTTGGACCAAACTCAAAAAAGAGATGAGGAAACGTTTTGTGCCTCAAGATTTCGAGCAAGACAACTTCATTAAGATGCATTCTTTGAGACGAAATCGAAAAACTGTGGAAGAATACATGGTGGAGTTCGAAAATCTTGTGATGGTTTGTGATTTGGAGGAAAAGGAGGATCACAAGGTGGCTCGTTTTGTGGCTATTCTAGATGAGAATATTAAGGAGAAGGTTGAATTACAGCCATATTGGACATTTGAGGAGGTTTGCAAGGTTGCATCTAGGGTTGGAAGGCAGAATGCTCGAAAATCTAGAAGTTTTGTCAAAACCTTTGATCAAAAGCGTTAAACCAAATTAATTTTTGATAAAACATCCAAGGAACCGACCTTTTCTAAAGATAAGGGTTCCTCTTCCAGACCCATGGATACTAAGACTTGCTTCAAGTGCAAGGGTCAAGGTCACTTTCAAAGGAATTGCCCACATGCTAGGGTGACAACCACTAAGGATTGGGGTGATGAAGGAGACTTTGAAGAAGAGGAGCAGGAAGATGTGGATGAAGGGGAAGTGTTGCAATATGATGGGGAAGAGGTGGAAGTCATTATTCCTGAATCCCAGAGATAAAGTTTGGTTCTGAGAAGGGTGCTGCAATCTCAACCAATTCCACCAGCTAAAACCCAAAGGGAGAAAATATTCCTAACTAGATGTAATATGCAGGGAAGGTTATGTGAAATCATTATTGATACAGGAAGATGCATTAATGTCGTGTCTACACTATTAATTGATAAGTTAGACATGCATACACAACCCCATCCACAGCCTTATAAACTTCATTGGCTCAGCAACACCAGTGATGTGAAAGTGACTAAGCAGGCATTGATTGCTTACAAAATTGGGACTTATGAGGATCAAGTGCTTTGTGATGTATGTCCCATGGATGCATGTCATATATTACTAGGGAGGCCTTGACATATGATAGGTTTGCGAAGTTCAATGGGAGGACTAATGTATACATTGTGCGTAAACATGTTAAGGAAAAGCCATATGCATTGAAACCTTTGATGACTTCTAAAACTAAATCAGGCATGGGGAATCCGAAAGGAGCCTTGTTGATTGGCGGAAAGGAGTTAGAGAAGGAAATCAAGGAGAGTGGCGTGGCTTTTGTGCTCGTGGCCAATGAGGAAGAAGAGAAAACACATGCAATTCCACGTGCAGTGGCGCCTTTATTGACTGAATTTGCAGATGTCTTTCCTGAGGAATTGCCTCCAAGATTACCTCCAATTAGAGGTATTTAACACCAGTTTGATTTGATTCCTGGTGCACAAATTCCAAATAAGCCTACATATAGATGTAATCATGAAGAAACAAAAGAAATTTAGAGGCAAATTGAAGATTTGGTGGAAAGGGGCTATGTTAGGGACAGTATGAGTCCATGTGCAGTACCAACATTGATAGTGCCAAAAAAGGATGGGACACGGAGCATGTGTATTGATACACGTGCTGTAAACAATATAACCATCAAATACAGGTTGCATATACCTAGATTGGATGATTTTTTGGATGAATTGTATGGGTCTCAGGTGTTTTCGAAGATTGACCAACGAAGTGGCTATCATCAGATCAGTATGAAAGAAGGT
This sequence comes from Suaeda aralocaspica, assembly GCA_016808085.1. NCBI lineage: Eukaryota > Viridiplantae > Streptophyta > Magnoliopsida > Caryophyllales > Amaranthaceae > Suaeda > Suaeda aralocaspica. The sequence continues at coordinate 1,193,475 of PYUH01000082.1, read as the reverse complement.
AACGAGAGGAAGACTGGTTTCAAAACCAAATTGGGTCTATATGAATGGTTAGTCATGCCTTTTGTATTGACCAATGCACCTAGCACTTTCATGAGATTGATGAATGGAGTACTGAAGCCCTTCATAAGAAAGTTCGTAGTGGTTTATTTAGATGATATCTTGATTTACAGCACTTGTGTGAAGGATCATCTAAATCACTTGAGAAGTGTCTTTGATACATTAAGAAAGCAGAAATTGTATGCCAAACTTGAAAAGTGTTACTTTTTAGTGCCTGGTGTGACTTTTTGGGATACATAGTTTCGAAAGATGGGGTTTTTTTTTATCCATCTAAAGTTGAAGCTATTAAATCCTGGCCTGTACCCAAAAGTGTTACAGATGTTAGAGCTTTCCATGGATTGGCGTCTTTCTATGGGAGATTTGTGAAGAATTTTTCATCTGTGGTTGCTCCTATGAATGAATGTATCAAGAAAGACAAGAGAAAGTTTGAATGAACCCCAGGGGCACAAGAAGCATCCGATCTTATCAAGAAATTGTTGTGCAACACACCAATTCTAGCATTGCCAGACTTTTCTAAGCCTATTGAGGTAGAGACTGACGCAAGTGGTGTAGGAATTAGAGCGGTTTTAGTTCAGGATAAGAGGCCAATTGCATATTTTAATGAGAAGTTGAATGGGGCGAAACTGAATTATTCTACTTATGATAAGGAATTTTATGCCATTGTTAGAGCTGTGGATTATTGGAGTTATTATCTCAGACCCAATCTTTTTATTCTACACTCATATCATGAAGCTTTGAAACATATCAATGGTCAACATAAGTTGAATCCTCATCATGCAAAGTGGGTAGAATTTTTAAATTCTTTTCACTTTTCATCTATGTATAAAACTGGCAAATCGAATGTTGTGGCTAATGCTTTGTCAAGGAGATATTCTCGATGTCTTAAATTTAAGTTGCTTTGTCAAGGGAAGAGGTGGAAGTAATTATTACTGAATCATAGGGTCAAAGTTTGGTTCTGAGAAGGGTGCTGCAATCTCAACCAATTCCACCAGCTGAAACCCAAAGGGAGAAAATATTCCTAACTAGATGTAATGTGTAGGGACGGTTATGTGAAATCATTATTGATACAGGAAGCTGCACTAATGTCGTGTCTACACTATTAATCGATAAGTTAGACATGCATACACAACCCCATCCACAACCTTATAAACTTCATTAGCTCAGCAACACCAGTGATGTGAAAGTGAATAAGCAGGCATTGATTGCTTTCAAAATTGGGACTGATGAGGATCAAGTGCTTTGTGATGTATGTCCTATGGATGCGTGTCACATATTACTAGGGAGGCCTTGGTAGTATGATAGGTTTGTGAAGTTCAATGAGAGGACTAGTGTATACATTGTACGCAAACATGCTAAGGAAAAGCCATATGCATTGAAACCTTTGATGACTTCTAAAACTAAATCAGGCATGGGGAATCCGAAAGGAGCCTTGTTGATTGGCGGAAAGGAGTTGGAGAAGGAAGTCAAGGAGAGTGGCGTGGCTTTTGTGCTCGTGGCCAAGGAGGAAGAAGAGAAAACACATGCAATTCCAAGTGTAGTGGCGCCATTATTGACTGAATTTACAGATGTCTTTCCTGAGGAATTACCTCCTAGATTACCTCCAATTAGAGGTATTGAACACCAGATTGATTTGATTCCTGGTGCACAAATTCCTAATAAGCCTTCATATAGATGTAATCTTGAAGAAACAAAAGAAATTTAGAGGCAAATTGAAGATTTGATGGAAAGGGGTTATGTTAGGGAAAGTATTAGTCCATGTGCGGTACCAACATTGATAGTGCCAAAAAAGGATGGGACATGGAGCATGTGTATTGATTCACGTGCTATAAACAATATAACCATCAAATACAGGTTCCATATACCTAGATTGGATGATTTGTTGGATGAATTGTATGGGTCTCAAGTGTTTTCGAAGATTGACCTACAAAGTGGCTATCATCAGATCAGAATGAAAGAAGGTGACGAGAGGAAGACTGGTTTTAAAACCAAATTGGGTCTATATGAATGGTTAGTCATGCCTTTTGGATTGACCAATGCACATAGCACTTTCATGAGATTGATGAATGAAGTACTGAAGCCCTTCATAGGAAAGTTCGTAGTGGTTTATTTAGATGATATCTTGATTTTACAGCACTTGTGTGAAGGATCATCTAAATCACTTGAGAAGTGTCTTTGATACATTAAGAAAGCAGAAATTGTATGCCAAACTGGAAAAGTGTTTTGGTTCAAGATAGGAGGCCAATTGCTTATTTCAATGAGAAGTTGAATGGGGCGAAACTGAATTATTCTACTTATGATAAGGAATTTTATGCCATTGTTAGAGCTTTGGATCATTGGAGTAATTATCTCAGACCCAATCATTTTATTCTACACTCAGATCATGAAGCTTTGCCACATATCAATGGTCAGCATAAGTTGAATCCTCGTCACGCAAAGTGGGTAGAATTTTTACAATCTTTATACTTTTCATCTATGTATAAAACTGGCAAATCGAATGTTGTGGTTGATGCTTTGTCAAGGAGATATTCTCGATGTCTTAAATTTTAAGTTGCTTGGATTAGAACTTATCATAGAGTACTATGAAAAGGACGAAAACTTTGGACCTATTTTGGCGTAAATGATAAAGGGGGTTTTGGGTTCTTATGTGCTGCATGATGGTTTTCTATTTAAAGGAAATCTTTTATGTATTCCTAAGTGCTTAATCAGAGAGTTGCTAGTGAGAGAAGCTCATGGAGGAGGGCTAGCAAGACACTTTGGAATTACGAAAACTTTGACTATGTTGCTGGAGCATTTTTATTGGCCTAAGATGATTGCAGATGTTGAAGTTATTATTTCTCAATGTGCTACTTGTCAGAAAGAAAAAGCATCTTTTCATCAAGGTTTGTACACTCCATTGCCTGTTCCAGAATTCCGTTGGGAAGATATTTCTATGGATTTCATAGTGGGGTTGCCTAGAACAGCAAGAGGAAAAGATTCTATCATGGTGGTGGTTGAATTGATAGATTCTCAAAGATGGTGCATTTTGTTGCTTGCCATATGACAGATGATGCCATGAATGTAGCTGATCTTTACTTTCGGAATATCATGAAGCTACATGGAGTGCCGAAAACCATAGTCAGTGATAGGGATACTAAGTTCATGAGTTACTTCTGGAAATCACTTTGGAGATTGATAGGGACGAAATTGTTGTTTAGTACATCATATCATCCACAGACTGATGGCCAGACAGAGTTGTGGGTTCTCATAATATCATTCCTTATGAAGGAGAGAACCAAGTTGGTAACTCATCTCTCTCCATTCATAGTCTCAAAAGCAAGTTTAGATCTAGGCGACAATTTCTACGATCAGTCACTAAACCAATGTGATGAAAAATCGCCTTTTAAAGTTAACCAACTTGAGAGAGTTGATACTATCCAGTCAATTGGTATTACTCCTACGGTACAACACTCACCTTTTTATCCCCCATGAGCAAGGAAACATAGGCTTTCGGTCAAGCTTAGACAAAATTGACATAATACAAGGTCTCAATAAGGTCAAGAGAAAGAAGAGAATTGTGAAGAGAAATATCAGAAGGAACAATAGTGCGGAATGTAGGAACTGTCCTTTTTATTCTCCTAACCATTTATGTTCATGCAGGCTCAAAGTTGAAGCTACGATAGATCGTAAAGAGCAATCTCAAGCAAAGAATCTTACCCACCAAAGATATCAAAGTGGCGTTAACCTATTCTCATGCCCGATTTTCTCCAACAACCAAGGAAACTTGTATTTTTAAAAGTCAGTTAGTTGTACTAATTGTTTTTTTAATATGTTGTTTAGTAGTATTTGTATTATGCCCTCACAGGCTCAATGTACTGCTAGGGCTAAGTTATCAACTTTGAGTTGTGCTTAGTTTTTTGTACTATGTAAAAAAAAAAAACTATTAAAACACTTTAATATCTTGTTTGTCCAACATATTATGTTTTATTAAAGTAGCTTATTATAGATCTGATAAAAAAGTACCTTATTATTGATCTAAAAAAAAGTAGCTTATCATTGATTTAAAAAAAAAGGATTTTTCTACATTGTGCCCATGAGATATTGGGTTTTCTACGCTGTGTCCTCCCAAATTAAAACTTCTATGTGGTGCCCTTTAGTTTCAATTAGTTACTATGCCATGACCTTGCAGTTAAAAAAATATAAAATGTTCGTAAATTATTTGTTGTATGAGTCATGGTGCTCTTTAATTACAAGGAAAAATGTAAGAGAATGGGCCATGAACAGAGACGTACGAGCCACAAAATTGAGATTGAAATTGTGACATTTTTAACAAAAAGGACATGACATAGTCACTTAATAAACCTTAGAGGCATTGTGTGGAAGTTTTATTTTGAAAGAACACAACGTAGAAAATCTAATACCTCAAAAGCGCCATGTAGAAAAACCGCAAAAAAATTTATGTGACGAAAATGAGCGTTTATATTGGGATATAGAGGGATAGTGGGATGTACTCATGTACCTAAGTCACTAAGTGTACAATCGTTTTTTCACCAAAGTAACCCTTCTCGAAGTATAGTATCACGCTTTCACATTTCATCATTGACCCCGCAATACTACGGTTGTTCTATGTAACGGTCAGCTTCTTCAACTCACTTCCCCTAAACTCAAATTTCCATTTCAACTAAAACAATCCATCATTCGTATTTCTCGCTTCTTTAATTCGATTTGTTCTTCCGCTGATGCTATTTGGATCTTCAATTTTGGATTTAAGTCAACAATTTTGTTACAAATTAGGGTTTCATTGATGCTTCGATTGATTGACGATGGTGGTAGCAGCACCTACAACGCCGAATTTGAAGGTGACACCTAATTTAAGGTCGCAGTCTAATTCAAGACCGCCATTGTTGCCATCTGAGAGAGATAACAGTAACAACAACAAAAATGTCGCTGTTACTGGTAATAATAATACTAGTTATCGACGTTCGAAATCTAGAGAAATTAATTCACGCTATTTGTCAACGTCGTCATCATCGTCAACATCCGGTTCATCGTCTTCAACTGTTTCGAATTCTTCTTACTTTTCGTCCTCTCCATGCCGATGTCCTTCTCCAATTCCCTTGAAGACGACGAATTTGTCAGTACCAGTTACTCCGTCGATGAATTCTTTGGCGATTAAGCGATCGCAATCTGCTGAGAGGCGGCGTCCGTCGACATCGAAGATGAGAGGTGAGAAATTTCATGATGAAATATCAACTGCGGCGAAAATATTGATGTCGTCGTCAAAAACCTTGTCAACTTCGTTTCAGGGGGGGTCGTTTGCTGTGCCACAATCTAGCAAGAAAATGGCAAAGAATTTGCCTTCTCCTTCTCCAGTAGTTAGGAAAGGGGCTCCGGAAATGAAGCAGAGCTCATCAAGGAATACGCCGTGGCCAGGTAGGTCTTGCCGTCCGCCTTCTGTTAGTTCACTGAGTAAAAGTGTTGATTTGGGGGGTTGTCAGGGTAGAAAATCAGTTAATGGACCGTCTACTAAAGTTGTTAGGGCTTTGCAAGAATCATTGATCAGTGATTGTACAGTTACTGGAAGTATGACTAAAGATGAGGTTGTAAAAGGAATTAGGGATGATAATGAGAGTTGTGTTAATGGGTCGAGTTTGAGTTCCAAATCAGTTGTTTCTGATAGGGAAAGTGTGTCATCTGAGAGTATTTCAGGGTCACAAGATGGTAGAAATAGTGGTGAGGGTGTTGGTCATCACAAAGGTGGAGGTCGGATTATCGTAGTTCCTTCTAAGTATTGGCAAGAGGCTAACAATAGCTTACAGTCAAAGCATGTCTCGGACTCAGGTTCTCCTATGGCTAGAAGTACTTCGTTGAAAGGAACGGTTCCACCTAAACTAATGCCAGCAAAAAGTTTGATGTCGGATAGTAGAGGGGTGACTCCTAGAGCAACCGTTAGGGATAGAGGAATTTCATCCCCACTTCGTGGTTATGGCCTTTCCTCATCTAGGCAACCGGGGGCATCTTTGCGTTCTGTTTCACCTAGTAAATTGAGGTCATCCATGAGGCCGGCATCCCCAAGTAATATGGGGTCGTCATTCAGTTCCTTATCGCCCAATAAAGCGGTGGCTTCTTTGAGTCCTGCATCACCATGTAAAGCAGGGATGTTATCGAGGCCTTCATCACCAAGTAAAGTAGGGAGGCCTGCATCACAAAGTTTGATTAGTTCATCTTTGAGGCCTTCACCACCAAGTAAAATGGGGGTGTCTTTGAAGCCTGCATCGCAAAGTTCAACTGGGTCATCTATGAGACCTGTATCACCAAGTACAATGCGAGGAGCATTGAGGTCTGCATCCCCTAGTAAGGTAGGGGCATCTGTACGACCGTCATCACCTAGTAATGTGGGGACATCTTTGAGGCCTGCATCACCAAATAGGATTGGAAAGTCACTTGCATCTGAGAAGGTTAATCCTTCTGGAGGTATTGGAAGATTTGCGAGTCCATCCAGGGTGCGGAATGCCATAGCTGGGGCATTTCCTGATACAGTGACGAGCATGCCATCAGTTCTTTGCTTTGTTGCTGATGTTAGGAGGGTTAGGGTGGGGGATAATCGCTTTGGTGATGCCCATTTGTTACGTATCTTGCATAATAGGCACTTGCAGTGGCGGTTTGTTAATGCAAGAGCCGAGTCATCTTTGTTCATTCAAAAGTTCAATGCAGAGGTATGCTTTCTATGTAGCAGTGGATTTTTATTTTTTATTGAATGCAAATGTTCTTCTTTTATGCTTTAAATCTTGCTTGGTAACTGAGATTCGACTTGTTTATGTATTTATGCCTTGTTTCTGTGTGCATAATTTTTCTTATGGCCTGTTCAATCCTCGTTATTATATTGTCTGCATTTTCATCAAGAGTTCAGCCAAATTTATGTATCATACTTTGAAATTAGCTATAACCCTTCTCTAAGGTCACCTTGTAAAGCCTATTTGTGGAGACCCTGTAAATTCGAGTTCTCCAAAAACAAGGTGTTCTGGCTGATCAAAGTACTTTTGATGAATCTGTACTGTGGTTATAACTTTGCACCCCATGACATTTTATACAGTAGTGGAACATGCTTAATGTCTGATTAAGCTCATTTGATGATTGGTAGATCTAGTAGTTTGTGGTATTTACTTTACATCAGGGTGAAAATCATTGCCTCAACTCACTTGTTGAGGTGCTTTTAGGACAGGCTTGGCTGGACTTATTAAAGTTTTATGCAATGGTGCAATTTTTAGTAGAAAGAATATTAAAATTTTGATTTGCTATTGAAATGAGAGTCTATCAAAAGTTCAAAGTTTCAACTTGATTATCCTTTTTTGATTTCTTGCTAAATAAAAATTTAATAGGAAAAAAGGAAGATGGCGTGGAGGAGGACCATAAGTTATGGGACAAAATCCATGGATTTGCTGCTTTTAACGCGATAAAATTTGGTTTTTTCTTTACAAGCTATGTATAGGAAAATTAGGTTAGTGCTCGTGCAATGCTTGCATTTATAAACAAAGTTATAGGATATTTTTTTTGGTTATGATGTTCATTAATTTATTTTTTATAATTTCATTGCGAACATGTTTGTCAAAAGATTTAATTGGAGTGAAGCTGTAAAGATAATTTAGTAGAATGTAAATTTTACTTCAAATACTTGTAAACTAGTAGGATGCTATTGAAATTGAATTATGATCATTTTCAAGTTCCTCTAAAATAGAGATAGATGTCAATTTAGGAAAGAAATAGGTACTGAGAAACCAAGCTGAAAAGAATTGTGGGAAAAGCTTACACGTGTTTTATCAACATGTCTCCTACTTATACATGAAAATTAATCTTTAGTGGAAAATGATTTTTCTACCAACCAACAACATCCTAGAAGCAAGACTTATTCTGTTAAGTAGTAAGTAGTAACAAATTAACCACTTGACCTTGGTCTTTAGAAGTACTGGTCCCTTTGTGTTGGGGTGGGGGATATTAGAAACTAGGAAACAGTGTTGTGTAAGAAAACATATGAAAGAATATTGGTCGGTATATTAGGAAGAATATTGTGTGTGCGTTAATTGCACATAGATTCTGGGTTGTACTATGTGCTATATATGAATTGATTAGGGAGTATTGCTTCAATCACTTCCCTAAACTCCAAAAGGATTGTGATCCTCATGAAATGTTGCTTGTTTCCAATAACCGACTCCTAACATAAAATCACATATGAATATTGTCTTCATGAACATCATAACCTTTGAGTTCTTGTACGTGAGTCATGCTTTGGTTTGTAATCTAAACCTCGTGTTGTAGATACATCATCTGTGCTCACATATAGTTGATTGAAAGAGGGCCATATCTTTATAGATTTGTTGTTAGAGTTTTATGTGGTTTTAGTATTGCAATTCTCCGTTTTGGATTTGTAGTTATTTGATGTTTGGATTACTTCTTACTCTTCCATGTTCTTTGATGAATCAGAGGAACCTTTACAATGCATGGAAAACAACTTCGGATTTGCGTGAAACAGTCTCTGTTAAAAGGATAGAGCTGCAGTTGCTGAAGCAGAACTTGAAGCTTTTATCTATCTTGAAGGGGCAAGTAAGACTCAAGCGTCCTTTATATATTTGACTTATTTCTTTTCCCCCACTCTGCCCTTGAAGATGCTAGAATAAGTCTCAGCTTTGTTTATATAATTCACTAGATTAGTCTCATGCGATGCAAGATTTTTGACAAATAATGTTGTTTCATACTTTCATTCATTTGTATTATAAATGATCACATTTCGTAACACTACACAACACATCTATTACTAATAACTAAAGTTGGAACCGGTGACATAAGCATTGCATAGTTACTATGCACATGTCATTTTCTTAAGCAAATTTTGCCATGCAAAAGTTTAGTCTTAGTTTTAAAAAGCGCCCAAGGCGTGACTAGGCGCAAGGCAAGTCTAGGTGATCAGAAAAACGCCTGTGAGCATTTAGTGCAGCGATTTCCTTAAGGAAAAAGCGCGCCCAAGGCGTGACTAGGCGCATGGTGAGTCTAGACGATCAGAAAAATGCTCCTGAGCATTTCGCGTACGATGTCCTTAAGGCTTGCGCCTTTTGCGCTTTCGCCCTAGGAGCGTCTTAGGCACTTCTGAGGCAAAGGCGCTTTTATGCACTTTTTTTGCTGTCCTGTCTCTCTGTTTTTTTTTTTTTTTTTTTATATAATGGGTAAAGGTAAAGGTTCATTTGACTTTTTAAAGCTGTACAGCTGTACCACAGCACTTTTTATGCTTGCTACATGTTTTTTTATTTAAAAAATAAGTTGAAGATAGAGAATGATTTGGCTAAAAAAACCCGAAGATAGAGAAGATGAAGATCGACATAATCAGTAAACCTGTAAACCCTAGCCATTGGTCTCAATTTCTTCTTGAATTGCTGGAATATTATCATCCTTTTTTGGCAATTTACTCTTCTCCGCCACACACTTTCTTTCTATAATCTATATTTCTGCAAACGTGTGTAATTGTAGGATGGAAGCCCAAACTCTTATAATCATTTTGATCAATCTCTCATTAATTAAAGGGAGTAGACCGCTGAAAATACAAGTACAGTAAATAAAGAGGGTAGAAATTTACTTTTACAGTTTTACCGTACAAAGATCAGATTCTTTTTCTTTGATCTTGAGATTTGAATCTAAAGAAAAAATTGCTAAAGTTCTGATTTTTATGAGGACTAATGGTAAAGACAGCTAAGAGTTGAATACGTGGGGATAGTGAGAACTGAAATGGGGTTTGAGGGGGCATGAATGCATGATATTTATTGCACCCATATCATTAATCTTGAGATATGGGTCAAAAGAACAAATTGCCAAAGTTCTTATTTTCTTTCTACCTTTTTAGCTTATTGTTGATTGTTGACTTAATTTAATGTTATTTCACCTTTAAGTGGTAATTTAGTAACAAGCTATGCTTTCTTATGTCGTTTATGCACTTTACATGTTTTAATGTCATTTATGCACTTATAATACAGTTATTATATTGTTTTAAGTAAATTTTAGCCCTGGATATGAAATTTATGCCTTTTTGGCCTCATATGTGTGCACCTTGGCCTTGCACCTAGGCTCCGGGGACCCTTTGCGCGTCGATGCGCCTTGTGCCTTTTAAAACTAAGAGTTTAGTAGCTTGCGAAGAAAAATTTACATAGAAAAGAAATAAACTAGCTATGAAAGTATGTCAGTTGTGGTTGAGAAAGTTGTGGTTGAGAAAGTTGTGGTTGAGAAACTGTTATTATTTCAATAAAAATAAATTCTCCCTCCGTTTTTTAGTTGCAACTTTTGGGTTTTATTTGTGAGAGATAAAATATTCAACAGTTGCAACTAAGAAAAAACACAAAAACGGAGGGACTGAGCGAGCATTATACTATTCCCCTCACGGGTGTTGTATAAACATGGTCATGTTGTCTTTAAAGCATGGTATTATGTACGTGGTGCATGCATATTAAATTAAAATACATTTTCATACTAATATAATTTCTTTTGAAAATATTTGGTAATTAGAATGGTTAATTTCTCTATTCCTTTGACATACAAATTAAACAATGGTCTAGTTTGATATCTCATTGATGTGCGCCCATAAAAAAATTTTGTAAAGTAAGAAAAAATTGTAACGAATATGTCGGTTTAAAAAATTAAAATAATAAAGAATTTTAACGAGATGTAGTTTACATAAATTAATATGCAGAAGTCTAAAATCTTAGTTAAACCGCTAAAATGAAAGATAAGTTCTCAAAATTTTAAGTTGAAATTTCAATTAGAAAGACAATGTTTTTATATATTTTTGTAGAGTATTAAACTCTATTAAATATTTAAATGATTATCAGGAGGTTGTAAACTAATTAGTCTAAAAGAGAATTTTGTTTTAAATTTTTGAAAAATTTTAATAGTCCCATCTTTCACACCTTTAAAAATAACAATCCCACATTACCATTGTCTTGGAACAGTCTCACCTTTATAACTTATTTTCTTTTATTGGTCTTTTTTTATGGGTTACGTGAACTTTCATTTTTTATATATTTTTAATTAATAAAATTACCACCAAAAATGAGACGGCCCCACCAAAAACTACCACTCAAACGCCCAATCAAACCCCCAAATCGGAATGCCTAACCAAACACCAATCGAACCCCAAATGAAATGCCTGATCAAACACTAATTGAATGCCCAAACTCGAACACCCAATCAAACACCAATTGAACGCTCAAATTTGAACACCCAATCAAACACCAATCGAACCCCCAAATTCGAACAACAAAAATTCAACACAAAAAACCACCAAATTCCATTTCATTGAACACGTATTAAGGTTGTTCAATGTCTATACACATGCACACACAAAGGTTAGGCCAACAATGATACAGAGTATTAAAATAAATAATTTTGCGTAACCTTTGTGTGTGCATGTGTATTAAGAGTGGGAGTATTACTACTTCTACTACTACTACTAATTAGGAGGACTAGTCTTTACATGTATTTGAACCAATTATTTGATGATGGTTTATTACATCCTATATCTAGTTTGTCTGAAATGCTACACTTGTTCCGTTTATTAACCTATGTAAGGTCCTAGTCAAGTGTCCGACTATGCAAGGAAGTCATTGTTATATACTAAGGATGCCAATGTTCAATTATTGTTAAGTTTCTTAATTAGTACATTTAAAATGAGTGCAGCTGTTATATTTGGATGAATGGGCAATTATGGTCAAGGATCATTGTAGTTCGTTATCTGGTGCCATGGAGTCACTAACAGCTAGTACTGTTCGCCTTCCACTTATTGGGGGTGCTAAAGTAAGTGCTGTGTTTTTGTTTTTATCTGTATTTTTGTGTATTTTTGTTTATGCCGGTTTAAGACCTTGCAAAGCTTAGCATGTATTCCTGGCATTGTTTCTTTAGGCTGACATTCAAGATGTGAAGGACGCTATATGCTCCGCTGCAGATGTGATGCATGCTATGGCTTCTTCGATTTGTTCTCTTTTGGAAAAGGTACCTTCTAGCTTTGTTTTTGTGCTCTGTCCAATTGTCGAAATTTCATTGGTCTTCTGATTTGCTTTGTTGTATTATTGCATTCCATGGATTACTACAATACTGCATAGCGCATCATAAGGCCTAAAAATACGGGCAAGCTGAGGTACAAAGGACCTACAAATGCTATTTCTTGACAAGTGGGAAGGGAGCATACCCTGTCATGAAATATGGCAAATTGTGATAATTCCTTTCCAACTTGTTTGGATACACTAAAATGGAGGGAAATGAAGGAGAGGGAAGGGAAGGGATGGAGTTTCCTCCATTTGGATAGCAAAATTGATAGATGAGGGAATTGGAAGGAAGGGAAATGGAAGTAATTTGTTTCCTTCTCTTCTTAAGCTACAAGTACTTCCAAAATTGAGAAGATTTGGAAGCAAACGTTGCCTTTGCTACTGTTTTATGTGACTATTGTCTTTTCTGCTATTTGCCACCATCAAAACCACCACTTGTATATCACCGCAACTGCCACCAACCCTTTTTGGTTGGGAGTCTATTTCCCTCACTCTCTTTTCCTTTCCCTTCCTATCGAAATGAATGGAACATTTTTTTTCTTCCCTCCCCTCACTGTAACGTTCCATAATACTGAAACGTTCGTTATTTTAATAGTGAAAGAAGATTGAGTAGATCTAAGCTGAAAAATAATCAAAAACATTAATACCTTTTCGTATTTGAACTTGGCCTTTAGGAATGATTTTCGACCAAAATTCCTAATTTGATTGTTAAGTTACATGGCGAATCCCTAGTTCTGAAATTTGAAAGCAAAAGGAACTATAAACATGGGGATTTTCTTGTTGGAGTTGGGCGAGCCGAATGCCATGACTGATCTGTTGAAGTATTGTCTTCTCTGACGATGGCGGAGGTGTTTAAGTCCACCATTAGAAGGATTTATGGCTTCGAAAACTCCTACAGTCTCTTTTTGATTCTTTCCTTCTTTCTTTCTCTCTCCTCTTTTTTCCCTCTTTCACGTGACATTGGGACAACTTCTTTATTCTTTTTCAATAACTTCTTTTTCTTTTATTGGTTTATCTTTTGTTCTTGCTTTTTTTTAATTAGTGACTTAATTATTGTGTGATGTGAATTTGAGTACAAATGAGATATCCTATGATACACCAATAGTGGATGAACTAATCAACCTATTAATAAATCCTATTGGGTTTGATAAAGATAACTCACAGGTTTGGGTGACAATGATTATGGTTAACACTAACATTGTGGAGACATGTAGTGGTGATGGCTTCCTAGCTAACACTATTGGTTATTAATCATTAATATGCTTTGTCACTTGTGGAGTGAATCGTACATGATTAATGCACTCACAAGATCGATCGCGATGGTGGTTACAGGGAACAAGTTGGTTTGGTCTATGAGTTTTTTCTCATTTCACTTGATAGGGTTTTTCTCATTTTGGACATTATTGCTTTCATTGTTGTGGAGTCTTAATCATCATAATTATGCTAAAATACATGGATAATGGTTTCTTGAAGGTTTCTTGATTAAAAGATTGAATCTTAAAGCATTTGTTGAAGTTCTTGAAGAATCTTGAAAAAGTTGCGCAAAAATTGACGGTTTCTCGTGGCGGAAATTTGCGTGATTTTTGGCAATCTTGGGCACCAAGATTATTTCGTGATTTTTGGTGTAATTTTTGATGATTATCTTGTTTATTAAATATTTAGTCAAGTTGTTAGGATAATTTCTTGATTAGATTAGTTTGTTAGAGTTTGTTAGCTAGATAAGGTCAAGTTGCAATGATGATGTGGCATTCTTATCTTGTGAGTCATAGTTGAGTCATTTAAGCTGAATTTCAGCCCAACTTGTGCGTGGATTAGGAGTCTTAGGGCCTTAGCAAGTTGTTAGAACTTAGTCTTAGGTTGTCTTATAAATAGTTTGTTAATTCCTTGTAAATTAGATAAGTTTTACACATTGAAAATTCAACACATTGAATTTACGAAAATCTGCGCAAGTTTGTGAGTAAACTTTGTTCGAATTTTTCTTCATAAATTTGTGAGTCAAGAGCGATAAACAAATTTAGATCCTAGTTAATTAATTACAGGAGTGTATTGATTAATTAGTCTTCAATTAAATTAATCAAGGAGTGGAGATTTAATTGGCAAAATCGTGAGTTTTAGGTGTTATTTGCGAGTACCACTTAAAATCCACATCAATTTGGTATCAGATTTCAAATATTTTCGATCCATCATGTGGGAATCAAATTTGACACAACTAATTCAAGACATGATGACTAAGTTAGAGGCTATGGACGTAAGACAAAAGCAGGATAAAGTCCGCATTGATGTATTGGCTTAACAATTACAACGAAAGCTTGATCCTCAATCCATACATTATTTTCGTGGTAATGATGATGACGATGAAGGTTCCCACTCGTCTTCTTCTTCTGTTTCCCATAAAAAACGTCCCAAAATCAGGCCAAAGTTTGATGATCGTGGCATTGAACTTGATGACTTCACTGGCCAAGGTTCCCGTAGATGACTATTTTGAATGGCAAAGACAAGTGGAGATGATTGTTGAATATAAAGGTTTTGATGTTAAAAAAACATTTAAGATTGCTTACATCAAACTAACCAAAACAACAAGATTGTGGTATGAGGGCGTCAAAGCCAAGAGAAAACGCCAAAACAAAGCCAAAATAGTTACCTGGTCTCACCTTAAAAAGAAATTGCGTGGTAAATATGTTCCTTTTGGCTTTGATCAACAAAATTATGTCAAGTTGACTTCTTTATATCAGGGCAGTATGAGTGTGCGTAATTATATTTCAGAGTTTGAAAGGTTATCTTTGCTTTGTGATTTGGAGGAAAGAGAGAGTACATAAAGATGGCAAGATTTTTGAAAGGCTTAGAACAAAAATATTGTTAAGGAGCTTGGTCTGGCTCAATATCATACTTTTGATGATCTGTGCAAGTTGGCTTTAAGAGTGGAAAAGCGTATGAAGAGAGACACCACACGCACTTTTGTGCCTTTCACTGGTAGATCACCCTACACTCCTCAGGATAAAAAGGCCAAAGCAAATCAAGCACCACAAACAACACAAACATCTGCAACTCCCAACTTTTCAGGGGACAAACCAAAAAAAGGTGATTTCTAAAGCAGAATATGAAGACCGCAGGAGATGTTTTAAATGTCGGAAGGTTATGGTCACATTGCTTCTGCTTGTACCTCAAAATGCACATTAGCAATGGAGCAAGCCAGATTATGGGCGATTGAGGAAGAAATTTATCAGATTGTGGTTGAAGATGATGATGACATCATTCAAAACCAGAGAGGGGAGGATTTTGATGATGACACCCGAGAAACTATGAATCAGCCTCCATTGCTACAGGGTGGCTTGATGAGACAAAAGGAATTGAAGTAAGGAAGCAAGCAGTGATCAATTTCACCATTGGCTTGTACAATGACGAGTTGTGTGATGTTGTGCCTATGACTGCGTGCCAATTGCTCTTGGGAAGACCCTGACAATATGATAGGAAGGTGCAACACAATGGAGAATTGAATGTATACACGGTTTTGAAAGATAGGAAACGAATTAATCTCCTACCATTAACTCCATCTGCAGGAAAAGATTAGAAACAAACTAGTTTATTCCTTTCTGCTAAGGAATTTGAGAAGGAAGTGGAGCAAGGGAATCTTGCATTTATTCTTTTTGTAAAGGAAGCAACATCAAATAAAGTGTCAACTGATTTGCGCCTCGCTCCTTTGCTACAAGAATTTGCTGATGTATTTCCTGATGAATTGCTTGATGAACTACCCCCAATCAGAGGAATTGAACATGCAATTGACTTCATACCTGACGCACCAATTCCTAATAAGCCGAGACATCTAAAGAACTCCAACGACAGATTGATGAATTGATGCATAAAGGGTTAGTTCGAGAATCAATGAGTCCATGCGCAGTTGTGGCTTTGTTGGTGCCGAAAAAAGATAGCTCCTGGAGAATGTGTATTGATTCTAGGGCAGTGAATAACATAACCATCAAGTACAGATTTCCTATGCCTAGACTTTGAGGATATGTTAGATGAATTACATGGTGCAAGTGTATTTTCGAAAATAGATCCGAGAAGTGGCTATCATCAGATGAGAATTCGTGAAGGGGATGAATGGAAGACTGCTTTTAAGACTAAACAAGGTCTTTATGAGTGGTTGGTGATGCCTTTTGGTCTATACAATGCACCAAGTTCGTTCATGAGGTTGATGAGGTATTACGACCGTTTTTGAACAAGTTTATCGTTGTCTATTTGGATGATATTCTTGTTTACTAGTAAAGATATTCATGAACACCTGGACCATTTGAGGCAATTGTTTAATAAGCTACGTGAGCAGAAACTGTATGGGAAACTCGAAAAGTGTGACTTCTTACATGAAAAGATTGTTTTCGTGGGATACATTGTAAGTGGCGCAGGAATTACGGTAGATCCATCCAAGTTTGAAGTTGTTAAGACTTGGAAGATTGCTACTAATGTTCATGAAGTCAGGAGTTTTCATGGTCTAGCATCATTCTACAGAAGGTTCATTCAAAATTTCTCTACTATCATGGCTCCAACTACTGAATTGATGAAGAAAGGAGAATTCAAATGGAACCAACGAGCACAGGAAGCTTTTGATGAGGTGAAAGAGAGACTTTGCAATGCACCAATCCTGGTGTTGCCTGATTTTGATAAGCTGTTTCAGGTTGAATGTGATGCAAGTGATTCTGGAAAGGAAGTCTGTTTCATACTTCAGTGAGAAGTTGAGTGGAGCCACTTGAACTACTCCAATTATGATCGTGAATTTTATGCCATTGTTCGAGCATTGGACTATTGGTCGCATTATTTGCGCCCTAAACCTTTTATTTTGCATTCAGATCATGAAGCCTTGAAATATATCAATGGTCAACAGAAACTCAACCGCAGACATGCCAAGTGGGTGGAATTTTTCCAATCTTTCACTTTTTCATCGAGGTACAAAGAAGGAAAGAATAATGTGGTAGCTGATGCATTATCAAGAAGAGCATATCTACTTGCTATGGTTGATACTAGAGTCCTGGGATTTGAGCACTTGAAGGAATTATATGTCAGTGATTCGGATTTTGCTGCTGAATATCAACATCCCTCCAGAAACTACACAATTCAGGATGGTTTTTTATTCAGAAACAATAACTATGCATTCCTAAAAGTGGAGTACGTGAATTATTAATACGGGAGGCTCATAGTGGCGCACTTGCTGGACATTTTGGGATTCACTAGACTTATGATATGGTGAGTGAATATTTCTATTGCCCTAAAATGTTGGGTGATATGCAATCAGTAATTTCCGGTGTGCTACATGTCAAAGGGCGAAATCAACTTTTGTCAAAGGGCTTTACACTCCATTACCTGTTCGTGATATACTCTGGTAGTGTCAGTATGGATTTTATAATTGGATTACTTAGGACACAGAGGGAACGAGATTCAATAATGGTAGTGGTTGACAGGTTCTCAAAAATGGCGCATTTTGTGGCCATGAATAAAACTGATGATGCTCAACATGTTGCTGATCTATACTTTAAGGAGATTGTGAAGCTGTATGGAATTCCCACAAGTGTAGTGAGTGACAGGGATTCGAAATTTTTAAGTCACTTTTGGAAGTGTTTGTGGAAGATGGTTGGTACCAAGCTGTTTTTTGGTACTTCTCATCACCCTCAAACAGATGGGTAGACTGAAGTCACAAACAGAACTTTGGGCACTTTGTTGTGTGGGCTTGTGAGCAAGACACAAAAGGATTGGGATGTGCGCCTCTGCCATGCTGAATTTGCTTATAACAGAGCTATTTCATCCACCGCAGGACATTCCCCATTCGAAATTGTGTATGGAATCAACCCATATATGCCCATTGATCTGATTCCCTTGCGTATCTGATGATACCCACCTTTGGAAAACACCTGTGAACCATATAACTCGTCCAGGACATCGTCCAACCTAGGAATTGGGAACCTGTACTTGACTGTGATGTTGTTTACGGCTCTACAATCAATGCACATGCGCTAAGATCCGTCTTTTTTTGGAACAATCAGTGTTGGTACAACACAAGGACTCATGCTCTCCCTTACGTATCCCCTCTGCATCAATTTTTCAATCTGCCGTTGTATTTCCTTAGTCTCCTCAGGATTGCATCTATATGCTGGTTTATTAGGAATCTCAGCACCTGGGATTAAGTCAATCTGGTGTTCAATGCCTCTATTGGGTGGTAAACCTGGTGATAAGTCATCTTGAAATACATCTTAAAATTCCTTCAATAGTGGTTGAAGAATTTTAGGGATTGCAGATGTTTCAACTCTCACATCTTTTGCCATCAACAGAAATAGTTGCTGCCAATCAGTCAATTCCCTCTCCAATTCCTTAGGATTAGTCAAAAACACTCCCTTTTTATTCTCTACATTCAATTGCTTCTTGTTTTGCACCACTTTTAGAGGTTTCAAAGCAATTGGCTTGTCAGTTTCCTGTTTGCTGATGATGTAGACATTGGTTCTTTCATCATACTTTACAAATTGATCATATTGCCACGGTCTACCAAGCAATATATGACAAGCATCCACAGGACATACATCACATATCATAGAATCTTTAATTTACCAATCTTGAATTTTATCAGGCCTGCTTAGTCACTTTGACATCATTGTTGTTGCTTAGCCAATGTAACTTGTAAGGTTGAGGATGATTGTATGTGGGGTGATTCAATTTGTGAATCAATAGGGTAGAGACCACATTAGTACAGCTGCCAGTGTCAATTATCACATCACACAGCCTGCCGTGTACATTACACGTGGTCACGAAAATTTTGTCCCTGTGGTTCTCTTCAATTGGCGCAGGTTTAGACTGAAGAACCTGAGGACCAATGCTTGACCCTCTATTTCTGCCTCCACTGCTTCCATATCATTGCTCTTTGTTCTTTTTGGGAATCAATATCTTCGTCCTCCCCTTCTTCAAGAAGAACATCTAAGTAGGCATCTTCGATTTCCTTTGCTTCTTTAGCATTGATTAGCCTGGAGTTTGGGCAATTTCTTTGTATGTGTCCTACTCCTTGACACTTAAAACACTTCCTGTTGTCTTTAGGAATTGTCAGTGGTTTGACTGGAGTGGCTGCCCTTTTATCATTGTCGAACTTAGGTTTAGCACTAGCTGGTTGAGAATACACCACTTCTTTCTTGGACTCATAGGATTTAAAGAATGCTTTTGGCTTTTTTGAATTCCCATGTTTTTCTACCCTGAGTGCCACTTTACAGATCTCATCATAGGTCCAGTAGGGTTGCAATTCTACTTTTTCCCTAATGGATCCATCCAGCCCTGCCACAAACCGTGCAACTTTGTGATCTTCCTTTTCTTCTAGATCACACAATATCCACAATTTTTCAAAGCATTGATGTACTCAACACTTTTCTGTCCCTGTTTCAGGGTATGCATCTTCAGGAAATTGTTTTGTTCATATTCATGTGGTACAAATTTTTTTCTCAATTCCCTTCTCAATTTGCGCCAAGAACAAATTTTCGATCTTCCTTTCTTTTTGTGTTTTCTTTGTAATCCTTCAAACCACAAACTAGCATAAGATGTTAGTTTTAATTCTGCCACTCTGAAGGCTTTATTATCATCATACTTCTTGTAATTAAAAATCCTTTCGATTCTCCTCATCCAATCAAGGAAAATTTCTGGATTTAAACTGCCGTTGAACTCAGGAACGTCCAACTTTAAGCTACGATCATTATCCTTCTGTTTGTCACGCCTCCTATGCCTGTTTCGGTCATCTTCTTCACTAGAACTGGTGTCATATTCACGCCTAGGCTTGCGTGCACTCCTGCTGGTATTTTCATCACTTCAACTTGCGTCACTTTTATCAATTGCGTGACCCTTTTTCTTGTTTTTCGAACTTCTTGATACCAAATTCATTACTTCTTCCAACATGGTTCGCAGTTCTCTAATTTCATTGTCCCTTCGGATTTCTCTGGCTTGTTCTAAGGACAATCCTTTTTTAAAAGTTGCAGGAACTTCACCACCACCACTTGCCATAGCAATGTTGCTTCAAGTGTTTTAATAATTGATGAGCACTTGAGTATAAAAGACCTCTCAACGAAAGCACCAAATTTGATGTGAATTTTCGTGTGAGAAAAACTCACAAAGGGATATACTAAAATTTCGAATCTATAAAGACCTAGTCACCAAGATTCTTTATTTTAGGTTGATCAATTAGTCCTTTGCTTAAAGCCTAAGCACCCTCAAAGCTGCTAATTAAATCACAAGAGCATAAAGAAATTAATCACCAACTCTTAATTTTTTTTGGAATTTTGTTTTCAAGTAAACAAACAAACTTTTTTTTATTAAACTCCAACTTAATTAATTACATCTTAATGTTGAGATTATTTATAGGTATAATCAACAACAAAATCCTAATAAAAATAGACTAAAAAATCACGCCTAAGATTAGGAAATTCGGCCCACTTATGCCACTTGCACAAGTTGCACAACAAACTCAAGATAAGATTGCCACATCATCATGCAACTTGCACTTGATCTTATCTTTTCTAACAAACTCTAACTAACTAACTAATCAAGAAAATATCCTAACAACTTGACTAAATAATTAACTAACAAGATAATCATCAGATTTTAAGCTAAAATTACAAAAATTACTTGCTGCCCAAGATTCATGAAAAAAACGCCAAAACTCGCCATTGTTGTTCGTTTGTTTTGTGCGCAATTATCAAGACTTCTTCAAGAACTTCAAGAAATGCTTTAAGATCCAATCTTTTAATCAACAAACCTTCAAGAATCTGTCCTCCATGTATTTTAGCATAATTATGATGATCAAGACTCCACAAGAAATAAAAGACTCAAAGCCAAAAATGAGAAAAACCCTGTGGGGAAAAACTTATAGGCAAAAACCATCTTGTTCCCCAAATCCACCACTCTGGCCTTGATTTGCGTGCCATATTATTGACATGTGAGCATGCACACGCAAATCCCTACCTTGATGCACCCATATGGTTGATACTTCCATAAGCGATTATTTCACCTATGGTTGCATCCTTGCCATTGCCACTATTGATATTACCATTGATATCACCACCTTCGAAGTTGCCATCACTTATTTCATTAATATAATTAATATCACTGATGCTCGCACTTGTATCAAACCCACATCTTTGTTTTGACGTCCCTAGTCACTAGAGTCGGTATCGCAGTGGGAGGAGGGAAGGAATTTGGTGTATCACTGGGAAATGGAGAGACATTCAAGGGCAAGGGGGTGTGTCGCCAGGTTCGAGTACAACTTTGCGGCGGGGTGATGGTGGTGGACGATTTTTTGCCGTTGGGATTAGGGAACGCGGACGTTATTTCGGGCATTCAGTGGCTAGAAAGGCTGGGGGAGGTAACCACTAACAAGAAAACACATCGCATGAGTTTCGATCGCCGGCGACCGGGTCACCTTGATCGCTGATCCCTCCCTCGAAAGCACCCCCATTTCTTTGAAGGCAATGATCAGGAGTCTGATTAAGGAAGAGGAAGGTTTATGGGTTGAAGTCAATAAAATGACCTAACAAGAGGAAAAAGAAATAAGCAATGGGCCTCCTCAATTTTTGGTGGGCCAGCTAAGCCAATACCCCCAAGTGTTTCAACTGCCTAGTGGGCTTCCTCCTAAAAGGGAGCATGAGCATGCCATTACACTAAAAACAGGAAGCAATCCCATAAGTGTTCGTCCGTACAGATATCCACAAGTATAGATGGAGGAAATCGAACGATTGATTCAAGAGATGTTGGAAGCTCGGATTATCAAGCTGTCCACCAGCCCTTTCTCTAGCCCGGTGCTACTCATAAAAAAGAAGGATGGGTCTTGGAGATTTTGTGTAGATTACCGAGCACTAAACAAGGAGACGGTCCCGGATAAATACCCCATTCCGGTGATCGACGAGTTGCTAGATGAGTTATATGGGACGACAATATTCTCTAAGTTAGACCTCAAGTTGGGATATCATCAGATTCGGGTCAAGGAACATGACACCCATAAGACCGCTTTCCGAACTCATGAAGGACTATGTTTTCATGGTCATGCCCTTCGGGTTGGTTAACCCCGGTCACCTTCCAATCACTTATGAATGATGTTTTTCGTCCTTATTTGCAGAGATTCGTTCTAGTCTTCTTTGATGACATACTAGTTTATAGCAAAAGTGAACAGAAGCATATTGAGCATTTAAAAGAGGTACTGCATACTTTAGATAATCATCAACTTCTAATTTCAAGAAGTGTGAGTTCGGTCACACTGAGGTAGCCTATTTGGGTCACGTGATTTCGAAGGAGGGGGTGGCGATGGACAAGGAGAAGGTGAGGGCGGTGTTGGAATGGTCATGCCCACGCAACTTGAAGGAGCTTCGGGGGTTCCTTGGACTCACGCGATGCTACCAGAAATTTGTGGCCCGAAGTATGCCCACATAGCGGGCCCACTCACGCTCAACTTAAGGACGCCTTTGGGTGGTCAAAGGAGGCCGAATGAGCCTTCCAGTAGCTTAAGAAGGCGATGACAACCGCTCCCGTTTTGGCTATGCCGAATTTTTCTAAGGAATTTGTGCTAGAACTGGCTGTTTTGGGTTTTGGCCTAGGGGCCATGCTTATGATCTATATCTTACGTTCAAACTAAGGGCTTAAACTTAAGATAGATTGATTTAACGAACTTCGTGAATTGGAACACTCACAATCAACGAAACTCACAAACTTAGGTTAGATTGAAACACTCAACAATCTAGTTCTAAGGGTGTTTTAATCTTTGTGAGAATACTCGATCACAAAGACTAAAACAGTAAGCTTCTAACTCTCAAAACACTCGAAAATCCTTTGTAAATTTTGGGTGAAAATCTCACACAAAATAGCGCATAACAAGTATGAACAATAATCAAAATCTGAATTTTATTGTATAAAACATGGGTATTTATAGTACAAATACCTTAGGACTCCTAAACAATCTTGGATAAACTCCCTAAACTATCTAGGAAATAAAACAACTCCTAAAGACACACTAATCCTAGTAAATCCGGCCTTCACAAGATAAACATACAACTTGATAAGTATGCCACCTCATTATTGTAAGTTGATCTTATCTTGCCTAACAACTCTATCAAACTAACTAATCAAGAAAATATCCTAACAACTTATCTAAATAACTATTTAACAAGATAATTATCAGATTTTAAACTATAAATTACAAGATAACTTGTTGCCCAAGAACTTGGAAAAATAGCAAAGTACTCGCCATTTTGAACGACAACTTATACTCGCCAAATGTTTGAACGCCATCTTACACTTGCCACTGTTGAACGCCAACTTATGCTTTGTCAATGCTGAATGCCAACTTATAAACCTTCCTTTCCAAGTGTTGAACGCCAAGTGAACGCCTAGCTAGACTTGAACGCCAAGTGAACGCCTAGCTAGCCTTGAACGCCAAGTGAACGCCTAGTGGCGTGTGGCCTTATTCAAGTATGAGTGTTATGCAACAATGACCGTGAGCTAATCCAAAGCCATGTATCCTAAATGAACGCCACCCTTGAATCTCAGGTCGACTTAGAATCAACTCTTTCTCTTCAATGCTTGAATCTGCTTCCTGATCATCCTCCCTTTCTTCAAAAGGATTGTCCTCAATTCTTGAATCTGCTTATCATCCAAGTAAAGATTTAAATCCCCTATGTTAAAGGTACTAGCCACGCCATACTCTTCTCCAATGTCAACCTTGTAAGCATTATCACCATACTTCTCTAAGATTTTAAAAGGACCCTCAGCTCTAGGCATGAGTTTGTGTTTGCGTTTGCCGGGAAACCTCTCCTTTCTAAGATGAACCCAAACCAAATCACCTGGATTGAATGTCTTAGACTGGCGTTTCTTATTTGCCTTTTTCTTGTACATCTCATTTACCTTTTCAATTCTCGCTTTTACTTGTTTATGCAACTTCAACATGTTCTCAGCTTGCTTCTTTGCATCTTCATGGATATACTCGTTTTTAGGAATATCAATCAAATCAATAGGCACATAAGGATTGGTACCATAAACTACTTCAAAAGGTGAATGTTGAGTAGCATAGGTAGGTGTCCTATTGTACGCAAATTCTGCATGACTTAGCTTCACATCCCAATCTTTGCCAGTTTTACTCACAAGTCCCCTAAGCAAAGAACCAATTATTCTATTAGTGACCTCATTTTGTCCATCAGTTTGTGGATGATGAGAAGTGCTGAATAACAACTTTCTGCCAATTAATTTCCATAAACCCTTCCAAAAGTAACTAAGAAACTTGCTATCACGATCAGAAACAATGGTTTTAGGAACCCCATGCAATCGAACAATCTCTTTAAAATATAAAGAAGCCACTCCTATAGCATCCTCAGTTTTGTGACAAGCAATAAAGTGCGCCATCTTTGAAAACCTATAAACCACAACCATGATTGAATTCTTACCCCTTTGTGTTCTTGGCAAAGCAACAATAAAGTCCATGCTCACATCCTCCCAAGGCTTTTCTGGAACAAGTAGTGGAGTGTATAATCCCTTATGAAACGTGCTTTTTGATCGTTGACAAGTACCACAACGAGCTAGAATTGCGTGCACATCTCCCACCATCTTTGGCCAGTAGAAGTGTTCTTGTAACAATTCAACTGTTTTGTTGATGCCAAAGTGTCCTGCAAGACCCCCTCCATGAGCTTCACGAACCAACAACTCCCTTATAGCACACTTAGGGATACAAAGTTTGTTGTTTTTGAATAGAAACCCATCAACCAAGTTGTAATGACCAATTGTTTCTTGTGTGCATTGCTTACATATGTCACCAAAATCCTTATCTTGATCATAATATTC
Organism: Suaeda aralocaspica; assembly: GCA_016808085.1. NCBI lineage: Eukaryota > Viridiplantae > Streptophyta > Magnoliopsida > Caryophyllales > Amaranthaceae > Suaeda > Suaeda aralocaspica. The sequence goes on along the minus strand of PYUH01000082.1, from coordinate 1,168,534 downwards.
CTTGATGATTTCGAATCCCAACACTCTTGAACCAACCATTGCTATCAAATTGTGTTTTCTAGAAAGTGCATCCGCCACTACATTAGCCTTGCCAGCCTTGTATTTTGCAACAAAGTTGAAAGATTGAAGAAACTCTACCCACTTAGCATGTCGAGCATTAAGCTTTTGTTGGCTATTGATATGTCTTAATGATTCATGGTCAGAATGTAACACAAAAGCTTGTGGTCTTAGATAATGGCTCCAATGATCCAATGCTCTAATCATAGCATAGAACTCCTTGTCATAAGTAGAGTAATTCAATTTTCCTCCTCCTAACTTTTCACTAAAGTAGGAAATTGGCCTCCCTCCTTGAATGAGAACTGCACCAATCCCTGTACCACTTGCATCACACTCAACTTCAAAAGGTTTAGTGAAATCAGGAAGTGCTAGAATCGGAGTATTGCACATTTTTTCCTTTACCAAGTCAAACGCCAGTTGAGCTTGTTTGGTCCACTCAAACTTGCCTTGTTTCGTGCATTCAGTTATAGGGCTCATAATAGTGCTAAAATTACGAATAAATCTCCTATAAAACGAAGCTAGGCCATGAAAAGATCTCACTTGAGTAACTGTCGTAGGAATAGGCCATGATGCAATAGCTTCAACTTTCTTTGGATCCACTTTGATACCCTCATGCGAAACAATGTACCCTAGAAAACTAATCTCACTTTGCATGAAATCACACTTTTCTAGTTTCCCATAGAGTTTTTGTTTCCTTAGAACTTCAAGACATTGTCGAAGATGACTCATATGCTCCCTTTCATTCTTGCTATACACTAATATATTATCAAGATAGACCACAACAAATTTACTAATGAAAGGACGCAACACCTCATTCATAAGCCTCATAAATGTGTTAGGGGCATTAGTTAAACCAAAATGCATAATCATCCATTCATATAGCCCATGCTTTGTCTTGAACGCCGTCTTCCATTCATCCCCTTCCCTCATACGAATTTGGTGATAGCCACTACGTAAATCAATCTTTGAAAATAGTTGAGAACCACTTAATTCATCTAGTAAATCATCCAACCTAGGAATAGGAAACCTATACTTAATAGTTATGTGATTCACGGCTCTACTATCAATGCACATTCTCCACGTCCCATCTTTCTTAGGTACAAGCAGGGTAGGAACTGCACAAGGACTCATCAATTTGCCTTTGTAATTCTTTTGTTTCTTCTGGATTGCATCTATTTGGTGGCTTGTTAGGTATGGGAGCACCAGGGATCAAATCAATTTGGTGTTCAATACCACGAATTGGCGGCAACCCTTGTGGCAAATCTTCTGGAAACACATCCTCAAATTCACACAACAATTCTTGTAGAATAGGATAATCAATGTCTTCAATGCTCTTTAATTCCTTAGCAACCAGGAGGTATACCAAAACACGAGCACCCATGTCCTTCTCAAATTGCTTTCATGACACAAACATTACGTTTTTATCATCTTTGGGCTTTTCCTTTTTCTTCTTGTTTAGGTCACTAGGTGAAAGTGGGAGCAATACCTTCGTCTTTCCCTCTTTGAAGACCTTGTACACGTTAGACTCGCCATCATGGATAGTTTTTCTATCATACTGCCATGGTCTACCAAGTAGTAGATCACAGGCGTCCATAGGAACAACATCACAAAGTACCTCGTCCTCAAATTTTCCAATTGAAAAATTTACTAGCGCTTGCTTTCGTATACTCACTTCATTGTCATCATCTAGCCACTTTAGCTTATAAGGTTTCGGATGTCTTGATGTTTTCAATTGTAGTTTATCAACCAGTTTAGATGAGACTACGTTGGCACAACTACCTCCATCAACAATCAAACTACAAATAGAATTGTGTACCTTGCAACGAGTGTGAAAGATGTTTTCACGTTGCTCTTCTCCCACGGATTTGGAGTGCAAAACCCTTCTAAGAACTAAGTTATTTTCATAAACTTCCTCCTCCTCAAAGTCACTTTCTGGTTTCCATTCTTCCTCGCCACCCTCCTCTTCTATGGCGAGTTGAAGTTCATTGGTGTATTCATCAATCTCCCTCATCTCACGCATGGTCAACGCCCTAGAAGTAGGACAATCCTTCTTTTAATGGCCATAACCCTTACACTTAAAACATGTTACCTTCGGTGTACCATCATCAAGTGTTTCAACCTTCTTCCCCTTATCACTGCTTGTCGCCATAAACTTCTTTGCTTCACTTTTAGACTCAATGGGCGTTGAGCTAGTAGATTTATACCCTTGATAAGGCTTAGGTGATGGCTTAGTCACGTTCCTTTTCCTTTGCTTATCCAATACTATGGCAGTTTTGCTAACTTCATCAAACGATAGGTTAGGTTGTAACTCAATCTTGTCACGCACATCCACGTTAAGACCACCAATAAAACGTGCAATTTTTTGCTCCTCCCTCTCTTCAACATCACATTGTATGGTTAGTTTTTCAAACTCAGCAATGTAATCTTCCATAGGCTTGATTCCTTGCTTCAACGTTGCCAATCTAACATACAACTCTTGTTGATAATTTGTAGGAACAAAACGCCTTCTCAAAAGCTTCTTAAGCTTTTTCCAAGTTTCGATCTTGCTCTTACCCTCGCGCTGCCTACTCCTTTTGAGTCCATTGAACCACATGGAAGCGTATTTAGATAGTTTAGCAATAGCAATCTTGTACTTCTTATCTTCACTCGTGCCCTTATAATCAAAATACCTTTCCAATGCCAGTTCCCAGTCAAGGTAGGCTTCTTCATCACCTTGGCCATCAAATTCATTCACTTCAAACCACAATCATCATACTATTTGGAGGTTTAGCTTTGAGGCGAATAACTTCCGTTGCCAAACCCAAGAACAATTCTTGCAACTTGTTTGTTTGTTCTGCTAGGTGCGTAATGAACTCATCACTATAAACTTTGCTTTGTTTTTCTTGATCAGCCATTGTGCTCTGATACCACTTGATCTATATCTTACGTTCAAACTAAGGGCTTAAACTTAAGATAGATTGTTTTAAAGAACTTCGTGAATTGGAACACTCACAATCAACGAAACTCACAAACTTAGGTTAGATTGGAACACTCAACAATCTAGTTCTAAGGGTGTTTTAATCTTTGTGAGAATACTCGATCACAAATACTAAAACAGTGGTGAATATTTTGAAGCTTCTAACTCTCAAAACACTCAAAAATCCTTTATAAATTTTGGGTGAAAATCTCACACAAAATAGCGCATAACAAGTATGAACAATAATCAAAATCTGAATTTTATTGAATAAAACATGGGTATTTATAGTACAAATACCTTAGGACTCCTAAACAATCTTGGATAAACTCCCTAAACTATCTAGGAAATAAAACAACTCCTAAAGACACACTAATCCTAGTAAATCCGGCCTTCACAAGATAAACATACAACTTGATAAGTATGCCACCTCATTATTGTAAGTTGATCTTATCTTGCCTAACAACTCTATCAAACTAACTAATCAAGAAAATATCCTAACAACTTATCTAAATAACTATTTAACAAGATAATTATCAGATTTTAAACTATAAATTACAAGATAACTTGTTGCCCAAGAACTTGGAAAAATAGCAAAGTACTCGCCATTTTGAACGCCAACTTATACTCGCCAAGTGTTTGAACGCCATCTTACACTTGCCACTGTTGAACGCCAACTTATGCTTTGTCAATGCTGAATGCCAACTTATAAACCTTCCTTTCCAAGTGTTGATCGCGAAGTGAACGCCTAGCTAGTCTTGAACGCCAAGTGAACGCCTAGCTAGCCTTGAACGCCAAGTGAACGCCTAATGGCGTGTGGCCTTATTCAAGTATGAGTGTTATGCAACAATGACCATGAGCTAATCCAAAGCCATGTAGCCCAAATGAACGCCACCCTTGAATTTCAGAACGCCACCCTTGAATCTCAGGACGACTTAGAATCAACTCTTTCTATTCAGTGCTTGAATCTGCTTCCTGATCAGCTTATGCAAGAGGGAAGACCTATAGCTTTCTATAGTAAGTTGTTGGGCATGAGAGCAAGGTCCAAGTCAATATATGAGGAGTTGATGGCTATATGTTTGGCCATAGTTAAGAGAAAGCATTATCTCCTAGGTTGCCATTTCGTGGTCCGCACCGACCAACAAAGCCTACGGTACATCACACAACAACGAGAGGTGGGAAGTGAGTATCAATAGTGGATGCGGAAGCTAGTGGGATTCGATTTTATGGTGCAATACCGAATGGGAGCCTCTAATCGGGTTGAAGATGCCCTGTCCAAAAAAGGGGAGGAAATGGCCCAATTGAGTACCTTGATCCACTCTCATCAAGTGGACTGGAGTGAGTTAGAAAAAGAGCTGCAACAAGATGCTTGGCTGAATGGGTTGAAACAACAACTTAAGCCCAATGTAGAAGAGCCTAGTGGGTTTTCATTAGAAGGGGGGAAGGTTCTGTGCAAAGGGAGATTAGTTATTCCAAGGAACTCGAAATTCATCTCCACTCTCATGAAGGAGTACCATGACTCGCCGGTGGGGGGCCACGAAGGGGAGGTAAAGACGTATCTCCGGGCGGCGGCGGAATGGTTTTGGCCGGGGATGAGGAAGGACGTAGGGGATTATGTTGGCCGATGTGAGGTTTATCAAACAAATAAAGGGGCCCAACGTCAACCGTATGGATTGTTGCAACCACTTCTGGTGCCGGAGCTAGTGTGGGAGGATATTTCCATGGATAACATCAAAGGGCTGCCCCTATCCAAGGGGGTAGATTCGATCCTCGTGGTAGTAGACCGGTTCTCCAAGTACTGCCATTTTTTGGGGCTCAAACACCCATTTAACGCCCTCAAGGTGGCGGACCTTTTTGTTCGTGAAATCGTCAAGCTCCATGGCTTCCCAGCCACCATTGTATTGGACCGAGATCGCGTGTTCTTGAGCACCTTGTGGAAAGAACTGTATCGATTACAAGGCACCCAATTATGCCGGAGTACGGCATACCACCCTCAATCCGATGGTCAATTTGTGATCGTTAACAACGGAATGGTGGCGTATTTGCGCTGCTTTATCATGTAGCAGCCTAAGACGTGGGCCCGTTGGCTCGCGTGGGCTGAGTTCTCTCACAACACCTCACCACACACTTCAACAAAGATGACCCCTTTTAAGGTAGTTTACGGAAGGGACCCGCCACGGCTGTTGCGAATTAGTAAGGGTCAGACCCCAGTGGACGAGTTAGAGGATCGATTAAAGGAAAGAGATTACATTGTGGATGAACTACGAGCGAATCTACTACGAAGTCAGCAAGTAATGAAGGCTAATGCAGATAAAAGTCGTAGGGAGATCAACTTTGAATTGGGTGAAAAAGTGTTCCATAAGTTACAGCCATATCGACAACGTTCTTTATCTCGGTGGCCACACGAGAAGCTGTCCGCGCGTTTCTATGGGCCGTTCAAGATCATCCAAAAGGTTGGTTCAGAGGCCTACAAGCTGGAGTTTCCCCCCAGTTGCCAAATACACCCTGTCTTTCATGTTTCACAACTGAAAAGGGCAATAGGTGAGGTGGCGGCACAACCGTCCGTACCGGAGCAGCTTATAGCAGAGATGGAGATGGTGGCGGAACCGGAATCGCTCCTCGCAGTTCGCCGCACTCCAGTTTGTGGCGAAGGGACGATTGAAGTACCGATTAAGTGGAAAGGATTGCCGGAGTTTGAGGCCACATGGGAAGACGGGGAGCTTTTAGCACGGCGTTTTCGGTCCTTCCACCATGGGGACAAGGTGAATCTACAGCCGGAGAGTGATGTCATGGACCACAGTGGCGGCCCACCAAATCCCACCACTCAGCCCTTGCAAGTGTATTCTAGGAGGAAACAACTACCAAGTACTGCCAAGCCATAGTTAACTTACTTAATTCATGCAACTACAGTGCCCAAGAAACTATCCAAAGAGTTGAAGACAAGAGTTAGGAGATCATGTGACTAAGCTAAGCTACTTACACTAATTAGTATTATGTAGATGTTCATGGTATATCCCTAAGTATCCTAAATTAGCCATGCGTATTGGATTGATTGTATTTAGCCGAGGAATAGAGGAAGAGCAAGATTCATTCAGAAATTGTAAGTGAACTTTTGGAGAGTGATGGCCTCAAGCCATATGAGAGAGTTATGACCTCAAGTCATTTATCTTTGTAAACATATTATCAATCAATATTACAATCAATCGTTCTAATCATTACTTCCGAATACAATTAGTTACATAGTTAACAAAAGTCAACGTCGACCGACTCCAGTCCATAACATCGATCTATTCATTACATCATATTAGGTCAATTTATGGTGATGCTTTTCTTTGATTAGAATTTAGTATGATGTTGAATAGCTAATATCAGTTGGGACGATTCCATTTAATTTTTCATTTTATGTGTGGTTGTTCGTTTGAGTCGCTGTCCTATCTGTTCACGGACTTCAAGCTGTTATTGGTGTGAGCATATTTTCCCTATTTTTTCTTTATATTTAATTTTTTTTAATTTTTAATTTTTATTTTAAAATTTTTTCATATGAAGGGTGTGCTTAGCAAGTTTTGAAGTAACAAAGTTGAAATATAGTTTTGGGAAAACTCTTGATTGTTCACTTTTTTTTTTAATTGTCATGATTAACAGGTGGAAGAATTAAATTCTTTGGTGGCAGAAGTTGCTAGCATAACTTCAAAGGAGCAATTTTTTCTCAGCAAGTGCAAAGACATTCTGTCAATGTTGGCAGTCATGCAGGTAAGCACATGGTTTATTGGAATGTTTTTTCATGATAGCTTGTGATTGTCATTTTTTGTGCAATTATTTAAAGCCAACATCACTCCCGTTTCTTTATTTGGAGCCTTGATCTAGCAATTCGTTAACTAATGCAGTAGATGTTGGTGTTAATGATGTATGTGTTCATGGCTAAAGCATTTCATGAGTTCAATATAGATGAATCAAAAAATCTTAATGTTGGGAGTTCAAATGCAAAAACGGGGCCAATAATAACTTGAATTAGTTATAACAAAACACTAAAGCTTTTGATGATTAAAACTTTTGATAGGTGTACAATATAGATGAATCAAAAAATCTTAATCTTAGGAGTTCAAAAGCAAAAACGAGGCCAATAATAACTTGAATTAGTTATAAGAAAACAATAAAGCTTTTGATGATTCAAACTTTTGATAGTTCTGCACCTCAATTTTTTAAACGAACTGCACAAGTAAATCCAATTTTTATGAATGACAGAAATACACAGACACATTCTTTTAACTGATCCCACCATTTAGCAATCTTTCCATCTTTTAGCAATCTTCCCATATTAGTCAAACCTTTGGGTTAACATGGTATAATGTTATCCTATACATAGATTTGCTCATTTTGGTCTTGTTTACCTATTGTGCAAGTTATTTTCTTAATCAACGTTTTGACAAAGTTACATATACACCCAACGTACAGGAATTATTGTACAACGGGTTTCATTTCTTTTTGTTTGTTTTTTTTAAAGTAGAGGCAATTTTGTTTTATTTTTATAGTTTGTACCCCAATTATGGTAACTATAACTTCAATACAGTGTAACTTCTTACCTGACAATGGGTATATATGAATCTATGTTTTCAGTTTAGGAAAAAGCTAACAACCCTGAAGGGCATTAGATAAACATGATAAGAGTGGAAATATTAATGCTAATGAAATATTCATATGTAATTTTGGGTTGAACTCCATAATCAATACTACTATGGGAAATATTCTTAATGCTTCTCTATCAGCCTGGTGCGATTCTAAGCAAGATCGATTTGTTAGTGTCCAATTTTTCAGTATAAACACAGAAAGTGAAAGAGCTTAATAGCAATTATAAGAGGGATGGGTTGAACTCCCTAATCAATACTACTATGGGAAATATTCTTAATGCTTCTCTATCAGCCTGGTGCGATTTTAAGCAAGATTGATTTGTTAGTGTCCAACTTTTCAGTATAAACACAGAAAGTGAAAGAGCTTAATAGCAATTATAAGATGGATACCCTGTTGAGCCGAAAAAGAGGTCCGGATCTATCATGTGCACTTAATATTTTTCTACTTGTATGTCGTTTTCTTGTTTTCTTGTCAACTTGTTAAGTTTCAATTAGTCTCATATACCTTTGAATTCTGCAGAAAAATCATGATTGGTTGCACTGCCATTATTTCAGTGTTTGTGGGTTCAATAGATGATAATGTATAATTTATGATCCACTGCAACTATTACTTTAAATGAATGAGCCGTTTTTGCCATCATCAGAAGGGCTGTTTTCCCAGTAATGGTGTGTGCTGATGTTGTACCTTTTTATTTATTTATTTATTTTTTTTGTTGAATGGGGAACAGGTAAAAGATTGCAGCCTTCAAGCACATATGTTACAGTTAAAAAGTGCTCCGTCAGTCTTGGCTGTTAACAAGTAAATGTTATGCCACACTAAGACTTTCTGATTCTAACATAACACTCCTTGAAAATTTACTCCATTTTTACCTCAACCTATCTGTTCGAAGGTGCAGGAAGTCAGATCTTTAGAGTGCTCTTAATTTCCAATTATAGAGGGTCCATGACAGCTCTATGATGCAATTTGTATGCTAATGGCAATCATTTTGTTTAGGATGTCTTTTAGTATGCTGGTTTCTCCTTGCACTAGAAGAAAAATGTGCAGAATGTACATAATGTAATGATAGCTCATTTTGATAATAGATATATGTCTAATTTTACGGTGGTCATTGTCTAAAGCTTAGGTAAAGGTTAGTTCTTGTTTTGGGAGGCGGAAATTTTTGCGTGCAAATCCGTTGTCTGTTTGACACTTTGACCCTTCATGTGCTTCATTATTAGAATTTTTTTATAAATACTAGTTTCCCTGCACGCAAGGCCCCATCGCTATATGTAATCGGTGACTATAGAAAAGGAGCTTTATTATAGTAGTTGATGCAATTTTAATTTTGCCCAAAATGCGACGTGATCTATCACTATACAAAGGCAATCATGGAATGCATAAGGCAATACCTTCCTTAGAAAAAGTCATAATACTCGAATTTGCCAAAGAAATTTGATTTACAAATAGGAAAGGTAGTTATATTTAATGAGATACATTACGAAAGCCCAAAAAAGGAGCAAAGTTTGCACCCAAAACAAAGAAAAAAAAAGAACTCATTGCACAATTTCAACACCTGACAGTCATTAATCAATGTTCCATACATATGGTTTAAATTTCCACACATAAATTGACACGGGAGACAAACTAACAACATCAAATCTAGCATTTTACTCAAAATAGAAATAATACATACACTAAGGCTCGCACTTCTACAAGCGGATCAGTAAATTAAGCTAAATATGCAACCATTGTGCCTGCAGTGGTCATATTAACAAGAATCTCATCATTTATACTTATCAAGAAAACCAAGTTGATATCATTCACAAATAAAATGAAAAATTTGGGAAACTCCTAAGGTGATTTCTTTCATGGAGTGTTGATTGTAGAATTTGCAAAAACAATGCCTTAAAACTTCAAACAACCCTCACCCCACCCCTTCACGAGCAGTAACAAACACACTGTAACAATATGCCATAATGGGTAGAAATGCATACTGCACAGAGTAAAAGATGATGGTATTTGAATGGTAAAAGAGTGTACAAAGAATTCAAGATGATAGTGCTGATTGATCAAACTATAGTAACATGGTATATTTTGGGGTTTTCTAAGTCTTGATTTGGGTATTTTAGCTTGATTAGGTTGTGACATGATGACATGTTTGCTATCAAATTAGGATTAGTTTTCTCCTCTTATTTGAGAGGTTAGTTTAGCTTGAAATGTTCAGGGGTTCCGATTAGAATTAGGGAAGTGATGTGAATATGAGGCCGCCAAACATTCACATCTGGGTTCTTAGTGAAATTGCCTATGGGTTTTTTCCTGTCCTAATTGCGGGGTTTTTCTCATTTCAAGTTTTAAATTGCTTTTAAGTGTTTGAGTTTTTCATGTTTTTAGTCTTACTTGGTCTAAAATAATGGAATATCACGTTCTTGAAGGTTTCTTGATTAAGAAAATCAATCTTGGACATTTAGCTTTTAAAGCTCGAATTTTAATTTCGCAGTTGTGCTGACCTTGAAGATTTTTCATTGACATTTGGATTTGAACTAGATGGCGTGTGAATATGAGTTGAAAAGCTTATTGAATCTACTTTCAAGGATAAATATTTCAAAAATTCAGAAAAAATACGAAAGATAATGTCTTATTTAGATTTTTGTTCGACTGTCAAACTAGAAATCAGTTTTTAGTTAGGTTTGTTTTATATGGAGTCCAAGTATGGTTATGATTAGATTCATACGTGTGTTTTTTTTCCTTCTGACTTTTAGCTTTTTAAAATTAGGTCCAAAGGCACGGGATGTTTGCCTATAAGTATTTCTTGGTTTTCATTAATAAAAAGGTGTGTGTTATGTTTTTACAGATAAAGTTCTCAGAATTGTAAAAAAAAAAAGCTTTATTAAAGTTGTATGTTATGCGTGAATCTTGACCGAGACTCAAGTTTCTTTCAACTGTGATTGAAAGTCATATCCTTTGTTGCTAATTAAATTCATTCATATTATACTACAATAGCACCGTAATTCATCATAATTCTATACATATTCATCATAAAATCGTCACCATCATCATAGTTTTTCAAAAAAGTTGAGCCGTTTGCTTATTTGGATTGATTTGATTCTTGAAAACCCCTCAAATTACACATCAAGAAGATTGATTATGCATTGTTTAATAATTTGTTTGAAACCCAATCAAGCTCAAATTCCCTATACAAGCTCAGTTTACCCAAAAAAAAGCAATATGTGAAGTGTAATTAAACCAAGATTCACTAGGAATGCAATTGATTTAGTTTGGAATCCTAAAACCCAAAACACAATGTAACCCCTGTGGACCCGAGGCTTTTCGTGACCTTTCCCACGTGCCCTTTTTACGGACATTGAATGTCTTTAGTTAGTTTGCATAGTGTGAGTATACTTGGCTTAGGGAGTGAGTCTAGAAGCTCAAAACCCAAGTAGAGAAGTCGCCACCGTGCTCTTTTCAGGAGCTCACGGAACCTCAATAGGTCTAACCCGAAGGCAAATCGACAGCCAAGGAAAAAACGGTCTCATATGTCTGGATTTGGGGACGAGGGTAAGTGATGTGGATTTTAAGTGGTACTCTCAAATATCACTCAAAACTCACGTTTGCCAATTAAATCTCCACTCCTGGATTAATTTAATTGAAGACTGATTAATTAATACACTCCTGTAATTAATTAATTAGGATGTAAATTTGTTTATCACTCTTGACTCACAAATTTATTGAAGAAAAACTTGAGCAAAATTCACACAAAATTGCGCAAGGCATTCGTAAACTTGTTATTGAAAATTCAATGTGTAAAATTTATGTATTTTTCAAGCAATCCTCAAGCTATTTATATAACAACCTAAGACTAAGTCCTAACAATTTTCTAAGACCCTTAGACTCCTAATTCACGCAAAAACAAGCTGAAATTCAGCATACAAGACTCAAAGGTGACTCACATGATAAGAATGCCACATCATCACTGCATCTTGACCTTATCTTGCTTAACAAACTCAAACAACTTATCTAATCAAGAAATTATCCTAACATCTTAACTAAATAATTAATAAACAAGATAATCATCAGAATTTACACTAAAAATCATGAGTTAACTTGATGCCCATGATTGCCAAAAATAGTTGAAATACACGCCCAAAATTGCTTCGTCAATTTGCGCAATTTTCAAGATTTTTCAAGAAACTTCAAAGAAATGCTTCAAGATCCAATGTTTTAATCAAGAAACCTTCAAGAACCTATCCTCCATGCATTTTAGCATAATTATGATGGTCAAGACTCCACAAGAATTGAAAGCAATAATGTCCAAAATGAGAAAAACCCTATCAAGTGAAATGAGAAAAAACTCATGGACGAAACCAACTTGTTCCCTGTAACCACCACTGTTATCCATCCTGTGAGTGCATTAATTAGAGTTACTTAATAATTCATAAGTTATTTAATGACTCACTCCACCAGTGACAAAGTATTAATGGTCAATAGCCAATTGTGTTGGCTAGGAAGCCACCACCATCACTAGTCTCCACAGTGTCAGCCATAATCATTGTCACCTATACCTGTGATTTATCCTTAACAAAACCAATGGGATTTATTATTAGGCTAATTGGCTCATCCACTATTGGTGTATCATAGGATATCTCACTAGTACTCAAATTCACATCAGTAAGGACAAGAGTAGTTCACACTGTCTGTAACACCCTGGTTTTCTCCTTCCTAAAACTACTAACATTTCCGGAAAACATTTATAAAATAATCGAGCCCCAACTACTTTAGAAAACCAAAGCATTACCGCCACCGTGAAAACGGCTAAGGCATTTACCAAAGTACTACAGCGGAAGACTTAACTTTAAAAAAAAACAAACCAAAACAACTTAATTAAAATAAACTTCAAAACCAAATCCCATGATACTTTATAACAACTTGGAACCGACATAACGGCCCTTCAAACCAAATAATACTTAATATCTTTAAAACAACGTTAATCCATCATGATATAATAAATAGCATAATAGTCACTTAATTTTTAAGCAAATACTAAAACAACATGAACACTCTTCACTCAATCCCAGCATGATCGACTAGATGCCCACCTGAAACCTGTTGCTTACTCTTTATTCAAGACTTCTACTCGCCATAATAAATGGGTCGTCGTAGGGCCAAACAAAGATTAGCCATGCACACAAAGCACGTAATCAGCAAAGCTGAGTACATAAGCATTAAAGACAATGCAACACACTAGCATGAATAATCCTAGGCAAGAGCATCAAAGTAAAACATCAACCATACCTTTACCACAATTGCAACATCATAAGACTCTAAGACTCTTACTTCAGAATTAATTATTATATAATTGGATTTCGCATCGAACGGGCTCCTTCCTATAAAATAAATAATTGCCCAAAGGGCACCAACTTGGGAGCAACTCCAAGAAGGTATTACTATGCCACCTAGTGGCGGAATTCCAGCGCATATAAGATAAAAATCTAAAAATAGAAGTACAACGTCTTGTACCCCTAACTAGGAGTTGAATCCTCTGTTAGACAACTCCCCCCACTGTTCATACTCAAGGTATATACGTTCCAAGAGTTTTGGTGCGAATCCTCTTTCACTTTACGTGATTAACCATTTTATAACTTGTGATGACTCTCACATAACAAACATCATAACATGCATAACATCACACAACATTTCATAACATAACATGACATGAACACCATATTAATTATCTTCATTAATAAGTGAACATATTTTATTCCTTTTATTAATCCTCTCTAGACCACACATTAACTGTGAGTGGTTAATTACTTCCTTAACAGTCCACACATAAACTGTGAGTGGATAACTTCCTTTACTAGTCCACACATAAACTGTGAGTGGATAATAATAATAAATTGCTCAATTACTACTAATCATGTGAATAAAATTCACTAACTCTTCTTTGCTCAAAATATTTAATAACATAATCTTTCATGCTCATTTTTGACTACTAGTCAACTTCTTTTATTAAACATGCATTCCAAACATCCTTGATGTTATTATTAATAATATATATATAATAGAATGCATAAATAAATACTCATGGATTATCATGTAATCATGCATACTTGAACATGCTCATATAAGTCAACAAAAGTCAACAAGAGTCACATAACATACTTCATATCATATAGTTTCTAACATGAAACTTATATATTCAATCTACTACTAGCATGATCCTAGCATGATATTCTACTCATGAATCTTTAGTACTTACGTACCTTGTATAATAGCGGTGATTCGCCACTACTTCTAGAACTCACTTGATTCGAATCCTCCTATAAAACATAAGAGGAAAACTATATAAGAAAAACCTCTTTGACTAAACTTTACAGCAACTCTAAACTACTTTTTACTAGTGGATAAACATCCATAACCTTCCTTACTATGTCTCTATTCAATTCCATAACTTGTCTCTTTATTTTTCTTTTCGAAAACTTCTATTTTTCATTACTTTCCAAAAATGGCAGCTTTACTTTAATTATTTCAAGCCTCTTAAAACCTCTTTAAAACACTTATTTTTGCATAAAAACACCATATTAATATCCTTATAGGTTTATGGTTCGATTCTATGCATTAGAATTTAATTTGGAAACTTGTAAGTAATAACACTTAATTTTACTTCTTATAAACATGCCTTAATAAAAATTACAGCATTATTTATTTAATTAAAAATCCTTTTAGACCTCTCTAAACTTCATGAAAAGCCCTAAAAACAACATGGATTGATCATATAATGTAATACTTAACTTATATGATTAATTCATGCTAATTACATACTTTAAAACATTAATTATGAATTTTATAAAATCTGGACAGCTTATAAATCATACTTAAAATCATCTTTAAACTTCATAAATCATACTAAAAATATATGTAGTGATCATAGATTTCATATATGATCATACTAGCATAATATGAACACTTAAAACTTGTTTTAACATGTATTTAACAAATTTTCAGATTTGTTTTAATACTTTAAATTTGTTAAAAACCAATCTAAACATCATAATTTAATCATACAATCATATATAATTAAACTATGATCATACCACTTCAATCTAGATCATAAAAATAATTTAAAACAATAAAACTTCATACTTTCTCAAACCCTAATTAAAATTTCATGATCAACTTTTTAAATCTATAATTACAAATCATAAAAACATGATTATAAATCATAAAACATTACTAAAACATGATCATAAACATAATTTATAAAACATGCTTAAGAATTAAATTAAATTAGAAGAAAAATTTTTTTTTTTTGTTTTTTTTTTTTTCCTACCGAAAAATCGGAAGGCAAAGGGGAGGAGGTGGCGGCGACGGCCGGCCGGCGAGGGCAGCAGCGGCGCAGCAGTGGCGGAGAGGTGGCCGGCGACCTCGTCCCTCCGTCGCTTCTCCCTTCGTTTTTTTTTTTTTTTTTTTTTTTTTTTTTTTTCTCTCTCTTTCTCTCTTTGCTTTTGGAAATCCTAACTTGAATGCTTGGGAAATTCTGAATTTTTGTTTAAAAGGGGTATTTAAAGCCCCAAAAGGATTTAGATTGGTTTAGGAAAGCCCAAAGGTCTAATTGAAGTGGGATTAGTTTTGGGCCCATAATTAAACTAATCATGGCAACCCATTAAAAACACTTTAAAGCCTTACAATATTTTCACACATTTTAAGACCTTCATAAAAATTATTTATGACCTTATAAAAATTTATTTCTTTAAAATAAAGTAAATAAAACTCCGTAATTAATTAAATTCCTTAATTAATTATTTTCAAATACTTTTATTCCTTTAAAATACGTAAAATGTACGTATAAATACTATTTTAATTTTATACGTGTATAAATTACGGGGTTTACAGTCTACCCCTTAAAAGAAGTTTCGTCCCGAAACTTGAACTATATGTATGGAATTGATGAGAGACTTGCACTTTTGTGCACTTTTCATAACTTTTTATTCTTTTTGACCGTTGTTGCGGTAAACTTTAGACACTTACTTAACTTTTTATAGCACTCCTTGAGTGCAAATACTAAACTTGGAACAAAACATAAAACTTTGCTAAAAAGCTAAAAAGAACTAAAATTTTGCAAAACTTAAGGGAAACAGCGAAGTTCTATCGCCACTCTACCCCCTAAGAATCGAGTTACGTCCCCGTAACTCTACTAACCTGAAATAACTCTGGATACTTTTTTCCTCATCTTATCTTCTGCTTCCCAGTTGCTTCCTCACTTCTTGGTTAGTACCATAAAACTTTAACTATATTGGACACTCTTTCTACGAGTAACCGACAGACTTTTAACTATCAAGGAATTTTTATCGGTCTTTCCCTCATAGGTAGATTTTGGTCTAACTCTACTGTCTCCGTTTGCAAAACATGAGATTTACCCGGGACATAACTGTCTAAGTTTCGACACATGAACACATTTATGAACTTTGCTCAACTCCATAGGTAAGCTAGCTTATGACTACTTTTCCAATCCTCTGTAAATCTCCATATGGTCCAATGTACTTCGGACTTAACTTCCCTTTCTTTACAACCTCATATACCTTTTCATAGGTGATACTTTTAATAACCCTTATCTCCAACTTTACCTCGACTTCTCTACGCTTTTTTTGATTCGCATAGGTGTTTTGCCTATCTTGTGCTGCTTGCATTTGCTCGAATTTTCCTTACTTTGTTGGCAGATCCTCATTAATTGAGGCCCTAAAATCACTGTCTCACTTATGTCATTCCAACATAAAGGACTTCTACACTTCCTCCCATAAATATGCCTCAAAGGTGCCATGCTATACTTGCGTGGTGAACTTATTATATGAAAAATTCTATCAAACCAAGCTATCCTCCCAACTTCCTGAAAATCCATTACACAACCTCTCAACATATCCCTCTTATGTTTGAATATTCCTTTCTGTCTGTCCATCCTTGCTGGATGAAAAGCAGTACTCATTTTCATGTAGTACCAAATTCTCTTGCCACTTTTTTCCAAAACTTCGAAAGAAATCTGGAATCACCTATCCAACACAATGCCCCTTTGAAACTCCATGTAACCTCACAACATGTTTAATATAGACTTTAGCTAGTTTGTTCCATCTTCCAAGTGCTCTTTCAAAATCGATTAACCCCGGCTAGACCAGTCAATCTATCACTATAACCCAAATGGTATCATTATTATTCTTGGATTTTGGCAAACTAGTTACAAAATCCCTTGTGAGTGCAATCCCACTTCCATCCTGGTATGTCAATTGTTTGCACTTCACTTGTGGCCTCTTATGCTCAAACTTTTACTTTTTGACAGGTAAGAACACTTGCTACAAACTCACTACTTCTCTTTTCATCCTTGGCCACCAATACACCTTCCTTCAAATCTTTAATAAGTGCTATCACCCCAGGGTGGACTGTATAGCGTATTATGACCTTCTTCCATTATTTCTTCTTTAATCTCTTCACAATTTCTGTGGTACACACCCCCTACTACCTGATACCTTAAACTTCCATCCTCATATTTGAAAGTCCACTGCCTTACCTTGCTTGATTTTCTCTTTTATTTCTATCCATTTTCACATCTCCGGCTTGATTTCTCTTTTATTCCTCAACACCGTGGTTGGATGCTAAGGGTACTAAGCATTCCTTCCAACGCTCCCCCCTTTACTATTTCAAATTCAGCCTTTCCTTTTTCTCTACATAGCTCATTAGCAATACTAGAGTATTCACTCCATGTCTCGTCTTTCGACTAAGAGCATCCGCTACCTACATGCGCCTTCTTCATGATACTGAATATCTACGTTCATGTCCTAATCAACCAAGCATCTCCTTTGACGCATATTTTAGATCTTTTTGAGTGAAAAAGTACTTTAAACTCTTTTGGTCTGTATAATTCTACACTTTACCTCATACAAATAATGTCTCCATATTTTCAATGCAAAACACGATCGCTGCTAACTCGAGATCGTTGAGTGGATAATTAACCTCATATGTCTTTAACTGCCTTGATGCATACGCAATCACCTTCTATTTTTGCATAAGCAACACATCCCAAACCATTTTTCGAAGCATCACTATAAACATCAAACGCTCACTACCATCTGGCATGCAAACTGGAGCCGTAGTCAAACGCTCTTGAGAGTTTTTGAAAGGCTTCTTCTTCACACTTATCATCCCAAAAACAACTTACAATCCTTTTTCATCAGATATTCTTGGCTTAGCTATCCTCGAAAAACCCCTTACAAACCTTTCTGTAATAACCTGCTAACCCCAAGAAACTTCGAACACAGTCACATTCTTGGTTGTAGGCCACTCCTTCACTGCTTCAATCTTTGCGGGATCTACCTCAACTCCATCTTTGGACACAAAATGACCCAAAAATGCCACTCTTTCCAACCAAAATTCACTTTTTGAGAACTTAAGCATCAACTGATTTTTCCTTAACGTTGACAAAATTTGTCCTAAATGCTACCACATTCTCCTCTCACCACTTTGAGTACAACACAAATATCATCATAAACACACCACCACAACTTATCCAAAATTGGATGAAACCCCTATTCATTAAGTCCATAAAAATTGCTGGCGCATGTCAACCACAAACGGCTACCGTAAACCATATGCCCATACCTCGTACGAAAAGCCCGTCTTTGGTATGTCCTCATTGCATCCTTAATTGATATATCCTGAATCCTGACCCAGTCAATCTTTGAAAACACCTCGCTCTTTCAAACTGATCAAACAGTCATCTTCCTTGGCAAGGATACTTGTTCTGATCGTCACCTTATTCAACTCCCTATAATCAATACACAACCTCATACTCCATCTTTCTTCTTCACAAACACTGGTGTCCCCAAGGTGAAGCCCTAGGTCGAAGGTAACCCTTCTCAACAATGCCTGCAATTGCTCCTTTAACTCGCTCATTTCCGCAGAGCCTCCTAATGGTATTTTTGGAAATGGGCGCGTACCTGGCATCAAGTCTAATGTAAAATCGATTTCCCGTCTCGGGCGACATTCCCCGTAATCTCTTCCGGAAACACGTCCCAGAAATCCCTCACTACCTCATGTCTTCTGCTCAGATGTCTCCAAACATCCACACATCCCTCACACTACACAATAAATTGGAAATCCCCTCTTCCATAGCTAGCAAATCTCATCATCGACACTATTCTAATTGCTCTAGGGGCCTTCGACTTCCAAAAGCTCACCTTTTGGCCCTTTTTAAACAACGAATCTTCTCGCGGGTCCCTAATCTCCAGCCTTATACCACTCAACCAATCCATCCCTAGGATCACTTCTAATCACCCAATTCAAATTCAATTAAATTGCCTTAAACTCACTCCCTCAATCATAATTGCACATCTAAATCTCTCTTAGAACTTGCACTACCTTCCCTGACGGAATCAATATTGGAATATCTAGGGTTCTACTTTCCCAAAACAGATTCTAAGTTTTGCAAAACCTTAGTGGATACAAAAAATATGTAGCACCAAATCAAACAAAATCTAACAGGTAGAGAGTGAATAGAAAAGTACCAGTAATCACATCCTTATTAGCATCAGCTTCACTCCTCCATCACATGCAGCTTTCCTGCACGGATAGACTTAGCCTGACTCCCTCAAATTGCCATTCCATTCTTAATCCACTTGCTGCGATAGCTCTTTCCTCCCATTGTTTCCTTGGGGAAACTCTTTTGCTGTCCTCCTGCAGAATTGCCCTTGAATTGAGAACTTTGACCTTCCTTCCCTTACTCTTAGAAAAGCACTCGTACTCACGATGACCTAACTTGTTGCAGCTTGCGACAAGTAACTAGATTCCCATCACAATCCTTTCCTGGATGATTGTTAGTGCACTTCTTACAGAATACCACGATTATTCGATTGCAGAAAATTGTCCTTTAAAACCATTACATTCCATTGCCTACCAAAATTTCCCCTATTTCCCTTTGAGAATTATTAAAACAACCTCTTAAATCCACCTTGATTCCATTGGTGATAATTCCCACCACATATCCCTCCTTCTTCTCCCCAGAATTGCTTGAGCAACTCCTTCTTCTTTTGTTTTCTAAAGCATATATGAGCCGCTCTCCATACAACTCACCAAGCGTTTCAAACACTTGACCAGCAAGCTGCAACTGAATATCTATGGTCAATCCCCTCTCAACGACGAGCCTACAACTTTCTTCAGTTGCTACAGCTTCCTTAGCAAACCAGATCTCAATAAACTTCGAATATACTCTCCGTACAGACATTTCCCCATTCTAAACTCTAAGAACTCATCAGCCTTCTGCTTTTGCAAAAAGACAGGTAAAAACTTATTACGGATTTGCTTTCCCTGAATACCAGTCCAGTTAAAACCAGGCAAAGCCCTAATCACAGCCTCATTTTTGAGACCACCACAGAATCACCCTTCCTCTCTAATAGTAAACCGCGTGTGTTCACCCTAAACCTCTTCTGGACCCTCTTACAGCAACCAAAGCTTATTAAACTCTTCTCAACCATCCCTCTAAAACAGAGTGGCAGGTTGTCACCTTGATAAGTTGTTGGTTTACCTCTGTGAATTTTTCTTAAACAATTCCCCAGCGGGGTCTACTCCTTGGTTTATTTTTCCTCTTTCGCTTAACTGCTGAGCTACAGTTGCCAATTGCCTTACTATTTCATTAAGCTGATTTTGCTTCTTCTCAGCCATTCTGTTCTCCCTGGAGAAGAAACACTTACTTTAATAACTATGTCTAACTCTATGTTAAGACCAACAAACTTACTTTGAGCATAAACACATTTCTTCATTTCCCTCATAGGTAAGTATTACTTCCCTTGAGATTTATTTCACTTACTTTTGATTGTTTTTCACAACCTTAAATAAATAAAGCACATAGAAATAAAATAAATTCCCTTGGAATTTCCCTTTCTTAAACAATACTTATTAAGTACTTGGCTTTATTTTGCTCCTTTCTAGAAATAATTTAACAACACTAATTTCTTAAAATTCACATGGGCCCTTTGCCACTCATCCCTTAACAAAAATAGCACTAAGGAGGTTACATCCTCAATATAATACATACTACTACTAATAATAATAACAAAGCAACATTTGCTTTTCTACTTAAACTTAGTGTTATCAAGCTATCTGAAGACATAACATATTCCTCTGGATATAACCTTCAGGGTCTTTCTCAACAATATATCTTCAACGCTTCTAGATCCTCTTCTGGGTCTTCTTTCCATATCATCTTCATCAATAGGTTGCTCCTTCTTCTCAGATCGGTCACTAGATCCACACTACTCTTGGGATGATCGGGTCTGGATCTTCCATTTCAAAACAGGAACTATCCTCAGACTCAGCTTCATTAGCTTCAATCCAGGGACTTCGGTGATGGAGGATTTGTTAATTAATGCAGCCTTGCTCTGCTTCCCTAAACCAATATAACTCTCTAGATACCCATATGAGACCTCTCCAACAACCATACTCATTCATATACTTTAGCAAATTAGGAATCCCTCCAGGTAGGTTAAAAGTCATCAAATTCTGCCTTAATTTTGGTATAGGTTTCACGGTCAGGTAACAGTTTTAAATCATGCCTGACACTCTATGGCACCTCATACTCCTTCTTTCCTAACACATTTCTTTGGTAATCACAATAAAACCGAATTTTCCCAACATATTGTCCCACATATTCCATAATCTTTCTTTTCCAAGGTTCCTATTTACGAATCTTATTAGGCAAGTTGGTCAACATCCGCAAAGCCACTTACAGATTCTAACAATTAACCAACCCAGCCAAGAAAACAAAACACACACAACCATTTCTCAAAAGAAAGGATTCAATGGCTAACAAACAATCTTTTCTACACAACTAGTCACATAAAACAGTCAACTAGAAACAATATCTTTGCATGAAGGAAGAAAATAAATCATCCTACATGCCCAAAAACTTCCTACCCATCTCACCACATGATTGTAACAATACACATAATAACGTACCTACTCTCTGGGTGTACCTGCACATGTAACAAACAAACCTTTTCCATTTTGAAATTCTATTTTTGGAAATTTTTTATTCTTAGAAATATTCTTTTTATGACTTTCTAAAAACTTTGCTCCTCAACACTTCCCAAATGAAATGAATAAAATTGACCTCAGCTTAGGTTTAACTTCGGACTTAGACTTAGGGATACCCAAAAATAAAACATTTATTATAACAGGGCTCTGGCTACCACTTTGTACACACCCTGGTTTTCTCCTCCTCCAAAACTACTAACATTTCCGGAAACATTTATACAATATAATCGAGCCCCAACATACTTAGAAAACCAAAGCATTACCAGCCACCGTGAAAACGGCTAAGGCATTTACCAAAGTACTACAAGGAAGACTTACTTTAAAAAAAACAAACCAAACAACTTAATTAAATAACTTCAAAACCAAATCCCATGAATACTTTATAACAATTGGAACCGACATAACGGCCCTTCAAACCAATAATACTTAATATCTTTTAAAACACCGTTATCCATCATGATATAATAAATAGCATAATAGTCCACTTAATTTTTAAGCAAATCTAATAAACAACAAGAACACTCCTTCACTCAATCCCAGCATGACGACTAGATTGCCCACCTGAAACCTGTTGCTTACTCTTTATTCAAGACTTTCTATCTCGCCATAATAAATGGTCGTCGTAGGCCAAACAAAGATTAAGCCATGCACACAAAGCACGTAATCAGCAAGCTGAGTACATCAGGCATTAAAGACAAGCAACACACTAGCATAATATTCTAGCAAGAGCATCAAAGTAAAACCTCAACCATACCTTTACCACAATTGCAACATCATAAGACTCTAAGCACTCTTACTTCAATAATTATTATATAATTGGATTTCGCACGAACGGGCTCTTCTCTATAAATAAATAATTGCCCAAAGGGCACCAACTTGGAGCACACTCCAAGAGGTATTACTATGCCACCTAGTGGCGGAATTCCGCAGCGCATAATGATAAAATCTAAAAATAAGAATCAACACGTCTTGTACCCCTAACTAGGAGTGAATCCTCTGTTAGACAACTCCCCCACTGTTCATACTCAAGGTATATACGTTCCAAGAGTTTTTGGTGCGAATCCCTTTCACTTTACGTGATTAACCATTTTATACTTGTTGATGACTCTCACATAACAAACATCATAACATGCTAACATCACACACATTCAACATAACATGACATGAACACCATATTATTATCTTCATTAATAAGTGACACATATTTTATTCCTTTTATTAATCCTCTCGAGACCACACATTAACTGTGAGTGGTTATTACTTCCTTACAGTCCACACAAAACGTGTGGATAACTTCCTTTACTAGTCCACACATAAACTGTGAGTGGATAATATAATAAATTGCTCAATTACTACTAATCATGTGAATAAATTCACTAACTCTTCTTTGCTTCAAATATTTAATACATAATTCTTTCATGCTCATTTTTGACTACTAGTCAACTTCTTTTATTAAACATGCATTCCAAAATCCTTGATGTTATTATTAATAATATATATATAATAGAATGCATAAATAATACTCTGGATTATCATGTAATCATGCATACTTGAACATGCTCATATCAACAAAAGTCAACAAGAGTCACATAACATACTTCATATCATATAGTTTCTACCATGAAACTTATATATTCAATCTACTACTAGCATGATCCTAGCATGAATTCTACTCATGAATCTTTAGTACTTACGTACCTTGTATAATAGCGGTGATTCGCCACTACTTCTAGAACTCACTTGATTCGAATCCTCCTATAAAACATAGAGGAAAACTATATAAGAAAACCTCTTTGACTAAACTTTAACAGCAACTCTAAACTACTTTTACTAGTGGATAAACATCCATAACCTTCCTTACTATGTCTCTATCAATCCCCATAACTTGTCTCTTTGATTTTTTCTTTTCGAAACTTCTATTTTTCATTACTTTCAAAAATGGCAGCTTTACTTTAATTAATTTCAAGCCTCTTAAAACCTCTTTAAAACACTTTTTTTGCATAAAAACACCATATTAATATCCTTATAGGTTTATGTTCGATTCTTATGCATAAATTTAATTTGGAAACTTTAAGTAATAACACTTAATTTTACTTCTTATAAACATGCCTTTAAAAATTACAGCTTTTTATTTAATTAAAATCCTTTTAGACCTCTCTAAACTTCATGAAAGCCCTAAAAACAACATGGATTGATCATATAATGTAATACTTAACTATTATGATTAATTCATTGCTAATTAATACTTTAAACATTAATATATATTTTATAAAATCTGGACAGCTTATAAATCATACTTAAATCATCTTTAACTTCATAAATCATACTAAAAATATATGTAGTGATCATAGATTTCATATATGATCATACTAGCGTAATATGAACACTTAAAACTTTTTTAACATGTATTTAACAACAATTTCAGATTTGTTTTTAATACTTTAAATTTGTTAAAACCAATCTAAACATCATAATTTATCATACAATCATATATAATTAAACTATGATCATACCACTTCAATCTAGATCATAAAAATATTTTAAAACATAAAACTTCATACTTTCTCAAACCTAATTAAATTTCATGATCAACTTTTAAATCTATAATTACAAATCATAAAAACATGATTATAAATCATAAACATTACTAAACATGATCATAACATAATTTTATAAAACATGCTTAAGAATTAAATTAATATTAGAAGAAAAAGTTTTTTTTTTTTTTGTACCTACGAAAATCGGAAGGCAAAGGGGGGGAGGTGCGGCGACGGCCGGCCGGCGAGGGGGGCTTCACAGCTGCGCAGCAAGTGGCGAGAGGTGGCCGGCGACCTTCGGTCCTCTTCGTCGCTTCTCCCTTCGTTTTTTATTTTATTTTTTTATTATTTTTTTTTTCTCTCTTCTTCTCTCTTTTGCTTTTGGAAATCCTAACTTGAATGCTTGGGAAATTCTGAATTTTTGGTTTAAAAGGGGGTATTTAAAGCCCCAAAAGGATTTAGAGTTGGTTTAGGAAAAGCCCAAAAGGTCTAATTGAAGTGGGATTAGTTTTGGGCCCATAATTAAACTAATCATGGCAACCCATTAAAAACACTTTTAAAAGCCTTACAAAATATTTTCACACATTTTAAGACCTTCATAAAAATTATTTTATGACCTTATAAAAATTTATTTCTTTAAAATAAAGTAAATAAAACTCCGTAATTAATTAAATTCCTTTAATTAATTATTTTCAAATACTTTTATTCCTTTAAAATACGTAAAATGTACGTATAAATACTATTTTAATTTTATAACGTGTATAAAATTTCGGGGTATTACACTGTCCCCCCGCGTTTAGCGGCCTCTATGTAATTTCACAATCATAGTATCGAATTAAAGCATAGATATTTCCGTTTTCGCCCTAAAAGCACATAGACATATTACTAGGCGGGTTTTTATTAATGCACACATAGTTTCTTATGACATGTGAGGGTGATCGCTATAGAATTAATCAAGATTAAGAACCTTAAACCAATTGTCATGATTCATCTTTACTTTATGTGATGACATGCTTTCAAGTCTTGTAACTAAACATGGAATCTATGTCATTTTAAAGCAAAAAACATGTAGCATTCAAGATCACATAAACAACCTAGTTCATGTTTGTACTTAAGTTTGATTTTAATTGAAAATCGAGCCATCAATAAGTATAGATTTCATGAATTAACTAAAACATGTCAATATTCTAAGAAAGCAATAAACGCATAAACTAACAAAAATTTGAAGAGCTTAAGATGCTTTTGTTGATGCTTTCTTCTTCATTTGAAGTACCTTTCGTGCAGTAGTCAAAACAACTTCTTAGCTTGAATGCTTGAATAAGAACTTTAAGAACTGAAATTATTATAATATTTATAATAATAACTTAATTAGAGTTTATAAAAATGCTTAAAAAGATTTTTGTTTAGGGTTTTAGAAGAATTTTTAGAGCGAGAAAGCAGAGAGAGAGTATGAGAATAGTGAAGGTTGTGAAGTTGAAGATTAAAGGGACATTCGTATACCTATCAAAAATAATCTACAACTCTAAATAATGGAGATAGGGAAGTAGGGATAAAATCCTCAGGGAAGCAAAGATTTTGTACTAACTCTAAAAAGTTATTTCGCTACAAAGGGCCTTTGAATTGGTTTCTAACTATGGGACTAATTACTGCTAAACTAGAAAGCAAACACGAAAATATATCAATAAACTAAGCCTAGGACATCGGTTCACCATGAATCAATCGAATAATGAATTGACCAACAATTAACTAATAGATTTATGACTTCATGAATTAAGGCTCACTAATTCTCTCGACTATAGACTCCTTCAAAACTCCTTTAATGGCTCTCTGTCACGGACCGCCTATTTTCCCTCCCACAGTCCTTATACAAGGGCAAAAGGAGCCCCAAGGGGAGCTGCTTGTGGGCTGCCAGGTAGCACCCTCCCATTATAGTAGGCAGTTTTAAGGAAAAGTTGGTGCTGCAAGGTGATACTGGGTATGCACATGAGCAGTACTTTTTGGGCGACAATGCTATACTTCTCCGAATGGGCTCAAATTTGGCATAGAGGCTGTCTACTATGTTGGAACAGTATGGAAGGCTCTAGAACCTCGTTGAAAGGTCTAGAGTTGTCCGGGGTGTTCCGGAAGGTTCCGGAACAATATAGAGCATGGTGCTAGAATATTCTAGAGTGAGTAACTCTAGAGTGTTCTAGTATAGCCTAGTGTTGTCACGAGGATTCTAGAGGGATGTCTCTAGAGTTCTCTAGGGTGTGTGGAGTGTTCTGGGTTAGACATATTTAGGATACTCATGGGTATTCATGTACATAGTAGAATGATCTAGGTAATTCTTGTGTGTACATAGGAGTATGTATTTCTAGAAGGGTCTAGGAAGTAAGTGTCTAGAACCTTCCATTTGAGGAGGTTAGGAGCTTTCTAGATTTAGAGGAGTTGTAAGATGGTTGCCTATAAATAGGCACCTAGAGGCATTTGTACATAACAACTTGGAGAGCACAATATTCACATTGTAAAGCAAGTGTAGCATTTCTTAGTGAGCTTAATACAAGACTAATTCCCTCTACCACTTGTGTGTTTCATTGTGTTACTTCAAACAACCATCTTCCACATAACTTAGAGAGGGTGAGTGTGTGGGGATAACTTGAGCACAAGGGGTGTGCTAGTTGGGGGTTTGAGTGTCAAGGGCTAACGGGATTTGTCCAACGCCCTAATTCATTCGTCTGGGACGAATACTTGGGAGCTAGACACAAGGGACGTGTCTTGCTAAGTGGGATCATTAGCTCGCGGAGTGAGCTACGTGGGCACCAAGAGTGTGTCAAAAGGGAAGCCTGACTTTTCTCGCGACGGACTGTGAGCAAGTGGCGCACGGGGTTGACTAGCTTTGCGAGAGCCAAACAGTCAGCACGTGACAAGTGGTATCAGAGCCAGGTTCGGCAAAGAAGGGCCAACTTGGAGGTGTAGGACGTTAGGTGTCCAAGTCTTGAGCAACTAAGGGAACGTTGCTACCCAAGTACGTGGGAGGTTGACGTACTAACAAGTGTTGTTGCTGTCATCAAGAGGAGGTATGGCCAGCGACAAAGATCCAGTAGTGAGCCAAGCCACTAGGGAGGAGACCGACGTGGGGGCTAACAAAAAGAAGAAGACAACGGTCCAAGAGTTGGAGCAACGAGTAGCCAAGATGGAGCTAGTTGTTGCGGACTCGTACGATGATGGTGCAAGATTGGAAGGGCTAACAGAGAGCATGGAGATGCTCAAAGAAAAGCTCGACACAATAGACTCAAGGATCGAAGATGTTGCCATGGAGCGTTCCGCCGAAGCTAATGCGCTTGTGGGACAAGCAATGGAGAAGATGGAAAGCTTGATGGCAAAATTGCGAGAGGAGCTCGATGCGGTTAAGCAAGAGAATCAAGCCTTGAAGGAGGAGCTCGCTCTTTGCAAGAAGGCAGTGGTCAATGGGGCCACAAATTATCGAGAGGGACCAAGGATGAAGGTCCCCGAGCCATCAAAGTACTATGGGGCAAGAGACGCGAGGGAGATCGATAACTTCCTATGGGGCGTTGAGCGGTACTTTGAAGCACTGCATCTGGATGATGATGCACCCAAAATCAATACCGCCACCATGTATCTAGGGGATGATGCAGCCTTATGGTGGAGGAGACGTGAGTTGGATGTCAAGAACGGAACTTGTTCCATTGGGACATGGGATGAGTTCAAGAGGGACTTCAAGAGGCAATTTTATCCGGAGAATGCCAAAGAGGTCTCCATGAGGCAGCTACGTGATCTGAGGCACACCAGCTCGATTAAGGAGTATATCAAGCAGTTCACGTCGCTCGTACTGGAGGTCAGTGAGGATCTGACTGAGAAGACCCAACTCATCTATTTCATCGGGGGACTACAACGATGGGCCGAGCAAGAGGTAAAGAGAAGGAATCCGCAAACACTTGCCGATGCCATCGCTTATGCCGAGTCATTGTATGATTACAAGGACTCTAAGAAGGATACAGGGCGTGGTGGTAACAAGGAGAAAGGTGGGGGAGATGAGCCCACTGAGCCAAGCAAGGGACCCAATGGGGGCAACAAGTCCGAGAAGAGCGACAAAGGAAAGGAAGAGTCCAAGTCATCTTCAAAGACCAACCGACGGGGATGCTTCTTCTGTGGAGGGCCACATTGGGCAAGGGAGTGCCCAACGAAGCAAAGGTTGAGTGCCCTTATTGCAAGCTTGGATGAGGAGTCGCCTCAAGAAGAAATGAGGTGTGGGGCAATGCACATGGAGGAGCATGCCACGCTTGCTAATATGAGACTTCTCAACTCTTGTGTCGTGGATGAGGAGCCAACGAGACAGGCAATCCCGACAATTCATGGGACAAGCGTCAAGCAAGGGGGCTTGATAGCTGTCAATGGGGAGGTGAATGGCGTTGGGACCAGGCTGCTTGTGGACACAGGGGCGTCACACAACTTCTTGGCATTGAAGGAGGCCAAGGACCTGGGCGTCAAATTCACTAATGTTGATGGTGAGTGGAAGGCCATCAACAATGAGTCCGCACCTGTGTATGGTCGGGCATGGGGTGTCCGTATCCGCTTGGGGAAGTGGAAGGGCAAAGTTGATTTCTTGGTCGTTGACATGGAGTCGGAGACCGCGGTGCTAGGAATGGAATTCCTAGACAAAATGAGGCCGGTGGTGTTTGGTGATGGCACGATGACTATTACGCACAATGGGGTTCAGCATGTATTGAGGACCACTGGGACAAAGGAGGATTGCCCAAAGATCTCATCAATGCGTGCTACATGGGCACTTAGGCCTCAGCGTCAACTAAGTGCTCAAGGGGAGCAAGTTATGGGAAAGCTAAGAGCAAGGCACCATGACATGGTCCATAAAGGGACCAACAGAGTTGCTCATGACCAAGGGATGGGGCATGAAGCAATATTTGTGTGCAAGCAAGGAGCTTGCACAAGTGTGCGTGCTCAACGGAATTGGGTGCGCAATGGCATGTGGCCCGGGCAAGGTGCCCGATCACATAAGGAGTGTGTCCTAAGTCAAGAGGCACAACGGTGTTTGAAGTGTGGGAAAATGGCCCACACAAGTGTTGGAGGTGCCCAAGTAAGGGGCATAAAAAGGGGCAACGTTGTGGGCATACAGTCCACACACCAACAGATCAGTGACTTGGGACGTCACACAACAGGGCAAGCAATCGAGTCAAGGCACAGAGCACAAGGGACGTGGTACTGCCTTGACGAGGGCGTCAAGGGATTGGGTGGGGGAAAATGTCACGGACCGCCTATTTTCCCTCCCACAGTCCTTATACAAGGGCAAAAGGAGCCCCAAGGGGAGCTGCTTGTGGGCTGCCAGGCAGCACCCTCCCATTATAGTAGGCAGTTCTAAGGAAAAGTTGGTGCTGCAAGGTGATACTGGGTATGCACATGAGCAGTACTTTTTGGGCGACAATGCTATACTTCTCCGAATGGGCTCAAATTTGGCATAGAGGCTGTCTACTATGTTGGAAGAGTATGGAAGGCTCTAGAACCTCGTTGAAAGGTCTAGAGTTGTCCGGGGTGTTCCGGAAGGTTCCGGAACAATATAGAGCATGGTGCTAGAATATTCTAGAGTGAGTAACTCTAGAGTGTTCTAGTATAGCCTAGTGTTGTCATGAGGATTCTAGAGGGATGTCTCTAGAGTTCTCTAGGGTGTGTGGAGTGTTCTGGGTTAGACATATCTAGGATACTCATGGGTATTCATGTACATAGTAGAATGATCTAGGTAATTCTTGTGTGTACATAGGAGTATGTATTTCTAGAAGGGTCTAGGAAGTAAGTGTCTAGAACCCTCCATTTGAGGAGGTTAGGAGCTTTCTAGATTTAGAGGAGTTGTAAGATGGTTGCCTATAAATAGGCACCTAGAGGCATTTGTACATAACAACTTGGAGATCACAATATTCACATTGTAAAGCAAGTGTAGCATTTCTTAGAGAGCTTAATACAAGACTAATTCCCTCTACCACTTGTGTGTTTCATTGTGTTACTTCAAACAACCATCTTCCACATAACTTAGAGAGGGTGAGTGTGTGGGGATAACTTGAGCACAAGGGGTGTGCTACTTGGGGGTTTGAGTGTCAAGGGCTAACGGGACTTGTCCAACGCCCTAATTCATTCGTCTGGGACGAATACTTGGGAGCTAGACACAAGGGACGTGTCTTGCTAAGTGGGATCATTAGCTCGCGGAGTGAGCTACTTGGGCACCAAGAGTGTGTCAAAAGGGAAGCCTGACTTTTCTCGTGACGGACTGTGAGCAAGTGGCGCACGGGGTTGACTAGCTTTGTGAGAGCCAAACAGTCAGCACGTGACAAGTGGTATCAGAGCCAGGTTCGGCAAAGAAGGGCCAACTTGGAGGTGTAGGACGTTAGGTGTCCAAGTCTTGAGCAACTAAGGGAACGTTGCTACCCAAGTACGTGGGAGGTTGACGTACTAACAAGTGTTGTTGCTGTCATCAAGAGGAGGTATGGCCAGCGACAAAAATCCAGTAGTGAGCCAAGCCACTAGGGAGGAGACCGACGTGGGGGCTAACAAAAAGAAGAAGACAACGGTCCAAGAGTTGGAGCAACGAGTAGCCAAGATGGAGCTAGTTGTTGCGGACTCGTACGATGATGGTGCAAGATTGGAAGGGCTAACAGAGAGCATGGAGATGCTCAAAGAAAAGCTCGACACAGTAGACTCAAGGATCGAAGATGTTGCTATGGAGCGTTCCGCCGAAGCTAATGCGCTTGTGGGACAAGCAATGGAGAAGATGGAAAGCTTGATGGCAAAATTGCGAGAGGAGCTCGATGCGGTTAAGCAAGAGAATCAAGCCTTGAAGGAGGAGCTCGCTCTTTGCAAGAAGGCAGTGGTCAATGGGGCCACAAATTATCGAGAGGGACCAAGGATGAAGGTCCCCGAGCCATCAAAGTACTATGGGGCAAGAGACGCGAGGGAGATCGATAACTTCCTATGGGGCGTTGAGCGGTACTTTGAAGCAATGCATTTGGATGATGATGCACCCAAAATCAATACCGCCACCATGTATCTAGGGGATGATGCAGTCTTATGGTGGAGATACGTGACTTGGATGTCAAGAACGGAACTGTTCCATTGGGACATGGGATGAGTTCAGAGGGACTTCAAGAGGCAATTCTATCCGGAGAATGCCAAAGAGGTCTCCATGAGGCAGCTACGTGATCTGAGGCACACAAGCTCGATTAAGGAGTACATCAAGCAGTTCACGTCGCTCGTATTGGAGGTCAGTGAGGATCTGACTGAGAAGACCCAACTCATCTACTTCATCGGGGGACTACAACGATGGGCCGAGCCAGAGGTAAAGAGAAGGAATCCGCAAACACTGCCGATGCCATCGCTTATGCCGAGTCCTTGTATGATTACAAGGACTCAAAGAAGGATACAGGGCGTGGTGGTAACAAGGAGAAAGGTGGGGGAGATGAGCCCACTGAGCCAAGCAAGGGACCCAATGGGGGCAACAAGTCCGAGAAGAGCGACAAAGGAAAGGAAGAGTCCAAGTCTTCTTCAAAGACCAACCGACGGGGATGCTTCTGTGTGGAGGGCACCATTGGGCAAGGGAGTGCCCACGAAGCAAAGTTGAGTGCCCTTTGCAAGCTTGGATGAGGAGTCGTCTCAAGAAGAAATGAGGTGTGGGGCAATGCACATGGAGGAGCATGCCACGCTTGCTAACAGGACTTCTCAACTCTTGTGTCGTGGATAGGAGCCAACGAGACAGGCAATCCCGACAATTCATGGACAAGCGTCAAGCAAGGGGATTGATAGCTGTCAATGGGGAGGTGAATGGCATTGGGACCAGGCTGCTTGTGGACACAGGGGCGTCACACAACTTCTTGCATTGAAGGAGGCCAAGGACCTGGGCGTCAAATTCACTAATGTTGATGGTGAGTGGAAGGCCATCAACAATGAGTCCGCACCTGTGTATGGTCGGCATGGGGTGTCCGTATCCGCTTGGGGAAGTGAAGGGCAAAGTTGATTTCTGTCGTTGACATGGAGTCGGAGACCGCGGTGCTAGGAATGGAATTCCTAGACAAAATGGCCAGTGGTGTTTGGTGATGGCAGATGACTATTACGCACAATGGGGTTCAGCATGTATTGAGGATCACTGGGACAAAGGAGGATTGCCCAAAGATCTCATCAATGCGTGCTACATGGGCGCTTAGGCCTCAGCGTCAACTAAGTGCTCAAGGGGAGCAAGTTATGGGAAAGCTAAGAGCAAGGCACCATGACATGGTCCATAAAGGGACCACAGAGTGCTCATGACCAAGGGATGGGGCATGAAGCAATATTTGTGTGCAAGCAAGGAGCTTGCACAATGTGCGTGCTCAACGGAATTGGGTGCGCAATGGCATGTGGCCCGGGCAAGGTGCCCGACCACATAGGAGTGTGTCCTAAGTCAAGGGGCACAACGGTGTTTGAAGTGTGGGAAAAATGACCCACACAAGTGTTGGAGGTGCCCAAGTAAGGGGCATAAAAAGGGGCAACGTTGTGGGCATACAGTCCACACACCAACAGATCAGTGACTTGGGACGTCACACAACAGGGCAAGCAATCGAGTCAAGGCACAGAGCACAAGGGACGTGGTACTGCCTTGACGAGCGTCAAGGGATTGGGTGGGGGAAAATGTCACGGACCGCCTATTTTCCCTCCCACAGTCCTTATACAAGGGCAAAAGGAGCCCCAAGGGGAGCTGCTTGTGGGCTGCCAGGCAGCACCCTCCCATTATGTAGCAGTTTTTAAGGAAAAGTTGGTGCTGCAAGGTGATACTGGGTATGCACATGAGCAGTACTTTTTGGGCGACAATGCTATACTTCTCCGAATGGGCTCAAATTTGGCATAGAGGCTGTCTACTATGTTGGAACAGTATGGAAGGCTCTAGAACCTCGTTGAAAGGTCTAGAGTTGTCCGGGGTGTTCCGGAAGGTTCCGGAACAATATAGAGCATGGTGCTAGAATATTCTAGAGTGAGTAACTCTAGAGTGTTCTAGTATAGCCTCGTGTTGTCATGAGGATTCTAGAGGGATGTCTCTAGAGTTCTCTAGGGTGTGTGGAGTGTTCTGGGTTAGACATATTTAGGATACTCATGGGTATTCATGTACATAGTAGAATGATCTAAGTAATTCTTGTGTGTACATAGGAGTATGTATTTCTAGAAGGGTCTAGGAAGTAAGTGTCTAGAACCTTCCATTTGAGGAGGTTAGGAGCTTTCTAGATTTAGAGGAGTTGTAGGATGGTTGCCTATAAATAGGCACCTAGAGGCATTTGTACATAATAACTTGGAGAGCACAATATTCACATTGTAAAGCAAGTGTAGCATTTCTTAGTGAGCTTAATACAAGACTAATTCCCTCTACCACTTGTGTGTTTCATTGTGTTACTTCAAACAACCATCTTCCACATAACTTAGAGAAGGTGAGTGTGTGGGGATAACTTGAGCACAAGGGGTGTGTTACTTGGGGGTTTGAGTGTCGAGGGCTAACGGGACTTGTCCAACGCCCTAATTCATTCGTCTGGGACGAATACTTGGGAGCTAGACACAAGGGACGTGTCTTGCTAAGTGGGATCATTAGCTCGCGGAGTGAGCTACGTGGGCACCAAGAGTGTGTCAAAAGGGAAGCCTGACTTTTCTCGCGACGGACTGTGAGCAAGTGGCGCACGGGGTTGACTAGCTTTGCGAGAGCCAAACAGTCAGCACGTCTCTTATTCACATCTATGTAACACCCTGAGTCCACTTGTTAGCAACATCCAATNATCCTTGTGATCTAATTGTGCTAATCTTACCTCTCGGCATCGATTTCGACAATTTCTAACTAACAATCAAACATGGCTAGAATTTAATTAAAAGCAACATAAACTGATAATACGAATTCAGAAATAACACAAGTCACATTAATCATAAATCAAAACAAAGGAACTAATCCATGGACCCCTAGCCCTAGAAACTAATTAACTATTCACACACACATAATTAAGACTATAGAAAACAAATTAATATTAGAAACTAAAACTATAAACATGATAAAATTAAATAAACTAATTAACACAAACTAAATAAACCAAGAATGTAAATTCTAGGGTAAAACGCAAGACCCAAGAATAATTAACTAAAACTAAACTACTACTAATAATTATAAACTAACAACATAAAACAAATCAAAGCAAAGGAAGAAATTTAATAAAACCTAGAATAATGATTTTATTGAATGAATGAATAATTGAGTTCACAAAGTAAATTTTAGAGAGAGCACTGAATAAAAACCTAGGCTCTAATAATAATGTGTAAAAGTATCAAAAGCCTAAAAACATTAACTATTTATACAAAAACTTCAAATCCCAAGCTAAAAAGGAGAAAAAGCCCATCTGGATGAACTTCCCGACCGCCCGGGCAAAATTTGCCCGATCGGGCTCACGTTACGAGTGGATCTGGCCTTTGGAAACAATCCGGGTGAAACCCGCCCAATCGGCCGCGGTCAGTTTTTTCTCCCTAGAAGCTTCAAAATTCCTAAGTAAATTTCGCCCGACTGACCGGGCGAATTCTGTTCGAGTGCCAGGGCGAAACTCATTCTTCTCCATGGAGGACAAAACATCTTCTACACATCCAAGCTATAACATAGCTCCCAAGGTACTTCAATACTAACCCACGGCTTCTCAGATATAGGTGTAGCTCATATAATCGCCTTGGAATCAACGAAAAAACACTGAAATCCTGCAAAATCTCACTAAAAGCACAAACAACTCCATACAACCAAATATTAGCGAAAACAGCTCCGAAGAGCAAAGGTTAGAGTCAAAATAAACAGGGAAAGGGGGTAAAATACTTGAATAAAATACACTTATCAAACTCCCCAAGCCAAACCTTTGGTTGTCCTCAAGAAAACAAACCAAACCGAACAATGACTTCACCCCTAAAACTTTATAAAACACAATCAACTCAAGTAATTCCGAGCATGTAAGCTCCTATACCAACATATCAAAACCCCCTGATCGCCGTCACTTAAATCAAAATCATAAATCCAACCATGCAAGAAATAGAGATCTATAGCTAGAGCCTCACAAGATGTCACTCCACACATTTATGTTGAGGATAAAAACAATGTAGCGCACCCTCACCTCCCAATCAAAATCAATATGTAATGTAATACAAAAAGTGTTTAAATGCAATTTTGAGAATCCTAGCCCTACATCTCACACCTCATGCATGTGTTTAATGGATATTCATTCAACCTAATGCAAAAGTTGACTCTAAATGCATGTAATATTCTCTAGCCTTTGCAATTGACACACTTCACAAGAACAAAAAACATACACATGCCGTTCAAAGAGGTCTTTATTAAGCTTGTAACGTGGCTAGGGTGATGGGTAGGATAAATTTGAGATAATATGGTGGAAAATGTGGGCTATACGCATATGAAATTGAGAATATCAACAATAACTCCAACATCAAACCAATTCTTTGGAAATTCACATCACACCATTAAACTTATAATTCAACAACACGAATATTCACAAGCTTACTTTCCTCTTTTCACTTCTTTTTGATTTCAACATTTTTTCAAATTTTTTTTTCATTTTGATTATTTTTACTTTGTTTTTCAATTTTCAAAAACATCGGCTCACGACTCTTAATGACATGCCTTTGCCAAAATAACATAACATAGACAAAATCATCACACATTCATAACTCTGTTAAATTTAAGATATAAACTTTTCAATTTTTTATTGCGTAAACTAACCCAGACATTGGTATGTAGAGCCTTATTGTGAAACCTATCATTGAACATTAAATATTTATTCCAACATTATCTTTTCCAACATCCTCCAAAAACTTCCATCATATGCACAACAACAACTTCAAAATCTCCCCCAAGCCAATCTTGGGCATATATAAAGTAATGAAGCACGACCAAAAAGGGTTTTAATTTGGCTAAAATGCAAATGAAGGGTAAAAAGCTCAAAACAGGGATCAAGGGAAAATTAGTGATGGAATGCCTAAAAACTGAAAGCTCCGAAAAGAAATGAATGCCTTTTGTCATTGGCGACATGAAACACACCAAAGCCAAGCTACTAGAGTCAAAAGCTAAACATGGATAATACAAGCACCAGAAACTAAGCACACAAGAAAAGAAATAAGAATTTAATAATGTAAGCAGCTCAAATCCTCTCGTTAAATAGTTAAAGCCTCTATTTTACACATGGCCATATTGCAAGATATGAAACTGTTTCGAGCTAAATCAAGTTCAAGTCCAAGTTGGTAATTCCCTAAACATAGCTCATCACATGCACAAATCAATCAGAAACATTTTCTTGAAAATGCGGGGCACAGGGAAGTCATCATTCAATCATTTAGCCATACTCAAATAAAAATCAAGTTCAATCATTCAATTCATTCAATCAACTAACTAAAAAGCAATAAAAACTATACTATGAAAGCAATACTTTTTTTTGGTCATATGTAAACTCCTACTTCTAACAAGTAGTACAAACCATATGACTATCCTAAGAAAGAAATAAAATCTATTTTAGAAAGTAATAAAAATCTATACTAAGAAAGAAACTAAAACATACCTCCCCAAGTCAGAGTCAGCAACGTCCTCAATGTTGGAAGGGAGCATAGCCCCATCTCCTCAATCTAAATCCTCTAGGAACTCATCAGTGTCACCCTCCCCATCATCATCATCATCAGCAGCACCACCCATCCTACTGGTGCCCTCTCCAGCAGCTCCATAACCCCCCTGATGGTAAGCGTACCAGAATGGATGGGGACCAGCTGATGTGAATTTGAATATCTGTGATACATCAATAGTGGATGAGCCAATCAACCTATTAATAAATCCTATTGGGTTTGACAACGACAAATCACAAGTATGGGTGACAATGATTAAGGTTGACATTGTAAATTCTTGTGATGGTGGTGGCTTCCTAGCCAACACTATGGATGGTGATCATCATTAATAATTGTCACTGGTGGAGTGAGTCATAAGTCATACAAGATTAATGCACTCACAGGATGGATCACAATGGTGGTAACAGGGAACAAGTTGGTTTGGTCCATGAGTATTTTCCCATTTCACTTGATAGGGTTTTTCTCATTTTGGACATCATTACTATTACTCTTGTGCAGTCTTCATCATCATAAATATGCTAAAATACATGGAGAATGGTTTCTTGAAGGTTTATTGATTAAAATATTGAATCTTGAAGCATTTCTTGAAGTTCATGAAGAATCTTGGAAAATTGCGCAAATCAAGTTGCGAAAATTTTGACGATTTTCTTTAATCTTGGGCACCAAGATATTTCATGAATTTTAGTCTAATTTTTGATGATTATCTTGTTTATTAATTATTTAGTCAAGTTGTGAGGATAATTTCTTGATTATTTAGTTAGTTAGAGTTTGTTAGGAAAGATAAGATCAAGTTGCAAGTTGCATGATGATGTGGCAACCTTATCTTGAGTTTGTTGAGCAACTTGTGTAAGTTGCACAGCTGGGGCGTATTTTCCTATTATGTTACGTGTTTCTTAGCTGTTTTTAGGTAGGATTTTGTTGATGATTATACCTATAAATAATCTCAACATTAGATTGTAAATTAAAATTGAGTTTATGCATTAAATTTTTCAATATAATTTTTCCGAAAATTTGCATAAATTGTGGACTTCAATGTGTTAAAAATTTCTACCATAAATTTGTTAGCATAAGTGATTAACAAATTTAGAACCTAGTTAATTAATTAAAGGAGTGTTTCAATTAATTAGTCTTCAATTAAATCAATCCAGGAGTGGAGAGTTTAATTGACAAAAAAAAAAACATGAATTTTGAGTGTATTTGCGAGTACTACTTAAAATCCACATCAATTTGGTATCAAATTTCAAGGTTTTTTTCGATCCATCATGGGGTATTCAACTTTGACACAAATTATTCAAGACATGATGACTTAATTAGAGGCTATGGACGTGAGACAAAAGCAGGATAATGTTCGAATTGATGTTTTGGCTCAACAATTCCAACGAAAGCTTGATCCTCAATCCATACATTATTTTCGTGGTGATGATGATGATGAAGCAGATTCTCACTCGTCTTCTTCTTCTGACTCCCCTATTAGACATTCAAAAAGCGAGCAAAAGATTGATGATCGTGGCATTAAACTTGATGACTTCACAGGTCAAGGTTCCCCAGATGACTCTTTTGAATGGGAACGACAAGTGGAAAAGGTTGCTGAATATAAAGGTTTTAATGATAAAAAACCTTTAAGATTGCTTATATCAGATTGACCAAAACTGCAGGATTGTGGTATGAGGGCGTCAAAGCCAAAAGAAAATGCCGAAACAAAGCCAAAATTGTTTCCTGGTCTCACCTCAAAACGAAGTTGCGTGGCAAATATGTGCCTTTTGATTTTGATCAGCAAAATTATTTCAAATTGACTTCTCTATATCAGGGCACTATGAGTGTGCGGGGTGATTATATTGCAGAGTTTGAAAGGTTATCTTTGCTTTTTGACTGGGAGGAAAAGGAACACATGAAAATGGCGAGATTTTTGAAAGGATTGAACAGAAATATTGACAAGGAGCTTGATTTGGCTCAATATCATACCTTTGATGATCTCTGCAGGTTGGCTTTAAAAGTGGAAAAGCGTATGAAGGGGGACACCAAACGAAATTTCATGCCTACCAGTGGTAAATCACCCTATACTCCTGAGAATACTAAAGCCAAAGCAAATCAACCACCACAAACAACACAAACATCTGCAACACCGAGCTCTTCAGGGGACAAACCCAAAAAGGTGATTTCTAAAGTAGAATACGAAGATCGCAGGAGATGTTTTAAATGTCAAGGATTTGATCACATTGCTTCTGGTTGTACATCAAAACACACATTAGCAATGGAACAAGCCAGATTATGGGCCACTGAGGAAGAAATTTATCAGCTTGTGGTTGAAGATGTTGAGGACATCATTCAAAACCACAGAGGGGAGGATTCTGATGATAATACCCTAGAAACTATGAATCAGCGTCCATTGATACAGGGTGGCGAAGCCTTTATGGTTTGGAGAGCATTACATACAGCTGTGAAACCACATGCAACCCAGAGGGAGAGTCCATTTCACAGTGTCTGCAAAATTGGTACCTACCTTTGTAATTTAATCATTGACAGTAGATCCTGCACCAATGTGGCTTCAAAAGAGCTGGTAAAAAGGTTGAAATTGACACAGAGAGACCATACTAGTCCCTATAAATTAAATTAGCTTGATGATACAAAAGGGATTGAAGTAAGGAAGCAACCACTAATCAATTTCACTAGTGGTCCGTAAAATGATGAATTGTGGTGTGATGTTGTACCCATGACTGCATGCCAATTTCTCCTGGGAAGACCCTGGCAATATGATAGAAGGGTGCAACATAACGGAGAATCGAATATCTACACGGTTTTGAAGGATAGGAAACGAATCAATCTCCTACCATTGACTCCATCTGTAGGAAAAGTCCAGAAACAAACAAATCTATTCCTTTCTGCTAAGAAATTTGAGAAAGAAGTGGAGCATGGGAACCCTGCATTCATTTTGTTTTGTAAAGGAAGCAACATCAAATAAAATATCAAAAGATTTGCGCCTCACTCCTTTGCTAGAAGAATTTGCTGATGTGTTTCCTGATGAATTGCCTAATGAACAAGAATCAATGAGGGTTAAAAAGGTGATTGTCATAATAAGTTTGTTCAATGTTTGGATATGGCTTGTATTGCGAATCAAAAAAGGCACAAGTGGTGATTCACTTATTCCATGTTGGGATGACGGGAATTTGAGGACAAATTCTTTTCAACCAGGGGAGAATGATGTGAATTTGAATATCTGTGATACACCAATAGTGGTTGAGCCAATCAACCTATGGGTTTGACAACAATAAATCATAGGTATGGGTGACAATGATTAAGGTTGACATTGTAAATTTTTGTGATGGTGGTGGCTCATCATTAATAATTGTCACTGGTGGAGTGAGTCATAAGTCATACAAGATTAATGCACTCACAGGATGGATCCCAATGGTGGTAACAGGGAACAAGTTGGTTTGGTCCATGAGTTTTTTTTCCCATTTCACTTGATAGGGTTTTTCTCATTTTGGACATCATTACTATTAGTCTTGTGGAGTCTTGATCATCATAAATATGCTAAAATACATGGAGAATGGTTTCTTGAAGGTTTCTTTATTAAAAGATTGAATCTTGAAGCATTTCTTGAAGTTCTTGAAGAATCTTGGAAAATTGCGCAAATCAAGTGGCGGAAATTTTGACGATTTTCTTTGATCTTGGGCACCAAGATATTTCATGGGTTTTAGTCTAATTTTTGATGATTATATTGTTTATTAATTATTTAGTCAAGTTGCGACGATAATTTATTGATTAGTTAGTTAGTTAGAGTTTCTTAGGAAAGATAAGATCAAGTTGCAAGCTGCATGATGTGGCAACCTTATCTTGAGTTTGTTGAGCAATTTGTGCAAGTTGCACAGGTGGGGCGTATTTATTTTCCTATTGTTTTACGTGTTTCGTAGTTGTTTTTAGGTAGGATTTTGTTGATGATTATACCTATAAATATTCTCAGCACTAGGTTGTAAATTAAAATTAAGTTTATGCATTAAATTTTTCAATACAATTTTTCCAAAAATTAGCACAAATTGTAGACTTCAATTTGTTCGAAATTTCTACCATAAATTTGTGAGTTAGGAGTGATTAAAAAATTTAGAAACTAGTTAATTAATTACAGGAGTATGTTAATTAATTAGTCTTCAATTAAATGAATCCGAGATTGGAGAGTTTAATTGACAAAAAAAAGACGTGAGTTTTGAGTGTATTTGCGAGTACTACTTAAAATTCACATCACCAGCAACAAGGACCACTCCTTGACGAGAAAAGTGATCATAGATAGGGTACATAGGAAGACGATGATCCCACTGGAAATTAATGAACTGCTGGAGACGATCAATTGAGGCCCTCATATCACCTCTCTCGAAATAGAGGATATTACCCCCCGGTACCCCTGCTCCCCCCTGGTGTGGGGGCTGAGAGTGGGATGGTTCTCCGTGCTCCCGCGTACTGTAGGTGCGGGTACCTTACTCTGGAATAGACTCATGCCCGTTGAGGAGCATGGGATAGGACTCCTAATCAGGAACCAACCCCGTATAGACGGGATTGGGAAGTAGCACACGTTGGGGCTTGCGTGACCCAACATACCAACGGAACTTGTTCTGGGTAGCCAAGTCCACCCAGTCCAAGTGGCTGAAATAAGCAAATTCTAACATATTGGAACCCTAAACTTTTGTTCTATTAAGAGTAGGAATGTCGTGGTACCGGGAAATCCTCGATACTAGGCCACCGAAGATAATGTTGTTAGACTTCGGTTTTCCATGCTGATCGATGCCCGGAAAAGTGTTGCTTTAGTTTAGGAGGTGGAGGATGAAGTGATGGGTGATCTTGATTTGGTACAGGAACCAGGTTTTGACCAAATGTTGCCCCATGATGGAAAGTTCAATTTTACTCACATTATTTGGCTCCTTTCAGCAAAAATAGTCCATCCCATGAGTCGTTGGGTGATGCGGACATAAAATTGGTGCATCCGAATGGCATGAGTATGTTGCATTTGTTTAGAATATCCCTTGTTAAAGCATACCATAATGTGGCACCATTGTAACCCTCAGGGGGTTTCATGGTGCCTTCAAAGCTTAACCCAAAGATTCTACCCAAATCATCAGCATTTAGTTCCAAAGTCCTGTTACGCAAACGATAACAAATTGCCAAAACTAGTCTAGATGTGCTAGTACAAATCATAGACAAACTCGATAAAAACTCATATGTCAAATCAGCATATGTAGGAGCATTCAAAATATAGAAATAACCCACACCCATGTTGGTAAACAACTCTCTAGTAGTATCTTAAATT
The DNA here is from genome assembly GCA_016808085.1 of Suaeda aralocaspica. Classification (NCBI taxonomy): domain Eukaryota; kingdom Viridiplantae; phylum Streptophyta; class Magnoliopsida; order Caryophyllales; family Amaranthaceae; genus Suaeda; species Suaeda aralocaspica. Next base: position 1,126,359 of record PYUH01000082.1, on the reverse strand, counting down.
CCTAACCTTGTTAACATAGTATGATCTAAGAAACGGGTTGGAACTACAACTCTACCAGTTAAATGAGTAAATTTTACCTTTTTATCCTCGGTCTCAAATATGATATTAGGAAACCTCAGGTCACGTGGAATTTGTGGTGGTGGTGGTGGTTGTTGTTGCCCAAGTCCCCGGTGTTGTGATGACCTTGCTTTCTTGATAGACATTGTGAGTTTTATGGAGTTTTTGGGGGCTTTTGTGAGAAGTAGCAGAAATGTGGTGAAATTGATTTTTAAGTAGTGGGTCTAAAAGAGGAGATAAAAATAAAGAATTTGGTGAAAATTTTGTGTGATTTGGAGAAAGAATGAGTGAGTTATGAGTGATTGAATGTTTGAGTGAGGTTGAGTAATTATGGAGGTTGAGTGGTTATGGAGGTTGAGAGAATTTGAAAAACATTGAAGTGAGGTTGAAGATGAATGAGGAAAGAGACAGAAGGAAAGGAAGATAAGGGGGTGGGGTGTCCGGGTGGTTCGCCCGAGTGGGGTGGATTTCGCTCAACACTGATCTGGTTTCACCCGAGTTCGGCGGTTTTAACTTAGCCAAATTTCTGATCCTTCCCAAAAAATGTCATTTTCTATGGATTTGGTTTACTCCACGCGTCCTATGTACCCGATTGAGCAGATGTCGCCCGACTGCTCGGACGAACCCCGAGGTAGTACGGGTTCTTCAATTCCTTTCCAATTTTCACCTTGGCACACATTTTTAGATCTGTACTCATAAACCGAACTTGACCAAAATCATTAGTACCCTCAATCTCACTCACCAGCACAGATGACGACTTGATTGAGGTATGAGCTACTACTAACAAAAGCAAACTAAACTAAAAAGGAAAGTAAACTACTTACGGGTTGCCTCCCGCAAACCGCTTCTTTAAGGTCATTAGCTTGACCATGTTACCTCGTGGCTCATAACGGGTGGGGGTTTCAGAAGGTAACTTCCTCAACTAGACCAACAATGTCGCCTTCATAGTAATGCTTGAGGCGATGACCGTTGACCTTGAATCGTTCTCCCTTGTCATTTTGAACCTCAACAAAGCCATACCTACTCACCATAGTGACTATAAAGGGTCCGCTCCATATAGACCTCACCTTTCCTGGGAAGGGCTTCAATCGAGAGTTGAATAGTGAAACTTTGTCACCAACTTGGCACTCTTTCCTCGTGATTCGCTTGTCATGCCACTTCTTAATCTTCTCCTTATATATTTTAGCACTATCATAGGCTCCTAATCGAAACTCATCCAACTCAATCAACTGATGTAACCGCTTCTCACTAGCAAGCTTGACATCTAAGCTCTTTTACCGCCCAATAAGCCTTGTGTTCCAGCTCAACAAATGGCACGCCTTCCTATAAACAAGCTGATAAGGAGATGTATTGATAGGTTTTTTTGAATGTCGTTCTATATGCCTATAATGCATCGTGCAGCTTGCTACTCCAATCTTTTCTCTATTTTGCAACTGTGTTCTCTAGGATGGCTTTGATTTCCCGATTAGAAACCTCAACTTTTCCGCTACCCTGTGGATGATAAGTTAACCCGGTACGGTGGTAACTCCATAATTTTCAAGTAATTTAGTTAGCCGCTTCTCGTGAAAGTGAGAACCCCCATCACTAATAATAGCTTTAGGAACTCCAAATATTCGGAAAATGACTTGTTTAAACAACCTTAGCACAGTATTAGAGTCCACATTAGGTGTTGCAATAGCTTCTACCCACTTCGAGACATAGTCTACGACCACCAATATGAACCTATTTCCATTGGAAGAAGGAAATGGACCCATGTAATCAATACCCCATACATCAAAGATCTCAACCTCTAGTATTCCATTTTGAGGCATCTCATGACGTTTTGAAATATTTTTCCGGTCCTTTAGCATGCAACACAAGACAACACAAAATCTCGAGAATCCTTAAACAGAGTAGGCCAATAGAATCCAGATTGTAGTACCTTAAACAAGGTCTTTGAAGGGCCAGCATGACCTCCATAAGGTGATGAGTGGTAGTGGCTCAGGATCCTGTAAAACTCCCAAGCAGGAACACATCTTCGGTATAAACCATCAGTACATTCTGGAAACAGATTCGGGTTATCCCAAAAATATCTCGGAACATCATGTAAAAACCGTTTCTTCTGCTGTGATGAAAGGTTAGGAGGCAAGACACCTCCTACAATGTAATTAGCAAAATAAGTGAACCATGGTGATTTAACTACAACTGAAAGCAAATGATCATCGAGAAATGAGTCATTTATAGGCACAAGCTCTACATCTTTAAAACGAGTTCTGGATAGATGATCAGCTACTACATTCTCCGCTCGCTTCTTATCACAAATCTAGAGGTCAAATTGTGGCAGCAATAAAATCCATCTGATCAACCTTGGCTTTGCTTCCTTCTTGGCTAGGAGGTACTTTCAAGCAGCATGGTCAGTGTGAACAATTACTTTCGAGCTCAATAGGTATGATCGGAACTTGTCAAGTGCATTCACAACTGCTAGCAAATCCTTCTCAGTAGTGGCATAATTAACTTGAGCTGGATCGAGTATCTTGCTGGCATAATAGATTGCATGTAGAACCTTTCCCTATCTTTGCCCTAGAATCACTCTAACTTCATAGTCACTGGCATCACACATGATCTCCAATGGGAGGTTCCAATCAGGGAATTGGATGATAGGTGAAGAAATAAGTGCCTGTTTAATTATGTTATAAGACTTAAGATATTCTTCAGTAAAATCAAAATTTGCATCCTTCAAAAGCAATAGGGTTAGGGGTTTTGCAATTTTAGAAAAATCCTTAATCAACTTGCGAAAATACCTGCATGACCCAAAAAACTTCTTACCCCCTTCACATTCACAGGAGGGGGGAAGTTGTTCCATTACCTGTATCTTTGCTTTATCTACCTAAATACCTCTTTCAGAGATTAAATGTCCAAGCACAATACCTTCAGTGACCATAAAGTGACACTTTTCCCAATTCAACACTAGATTCACCTCTTCGCATCTCATAAGCACTTTTGTTATATTTTCTAAGCATGCATCAAATGAAGTTCCATAGACAAATCATCCATAAAAACTTCTATAATAGACTCAATGAAATAAGAAAAAATGCTCATCATGCAACGTTGAAAAGTAGCAGAGGCACTACATAAACCAAAAGACATTCTATGATATGCAAAAGTACCATCAGGACATGTAAAAGTAGTTTTCTTTCTCTCATCTTGATGAATGGAGATTTGGAAGAATCCCGAGTATCCATCCAAATAACAAAAATACTTATGCCTACCTAACCTTTCTAACATTTGATCAATGAAGGGGAGGGGAAAATGATCCTTTTTAGTAGCAGATATTTAATTTCGTGTAATCAATACACATACTCCAACCTATGACAACTCTAGTGGGAATCAATTCATTTTTATTGTTACGCACAACAGTGGTGCTACCTTTGTTAGGCACTACTTGAACTGGACTAACCCATCTAGAATTAGGAATAGAATAAATGATACCACCATCAGGTAATTTAATGACTTCTTTCTTAACTACCTCCTGTATGTTAGGGTTCAAACGGCGCTGACCCTGTATGCATGGTTTATGACTTTCCTCTAAATGAATGTGATGCATGCAAAAATCAGGACTAATACCAGTCAAATCATCAACAGTGTAACTAATAGCCTTTTATGAAATTTAAACACAACTAATAATTTCTTCAATTGACTATCAGTAAGGGAAGCACTAACAATAACTATATATAGCTCTTTTTCATCTAAAAATGCATATTTCAAATTGGAGGGAAGGGGTTTCATCTCTAGTTGTGTTACCTCCTTTACCGAACAAATACTCTGGGGCAGCTTCAAAAGTTGATGGTTGCTCCCTGAAGTCAATTCCACGCCTGAAAGGTCTTCAATCAGCTCATCTGACTCCATATTGCCTTCACCTGAAATAACATCCAAACACAAAACGACCTCCAGAAGATCCTTATTAAGGTATCGAGGCAAGTCATTACAAACAATTTCATGAATAATAACAATTCTATAGCAAGATTGCTCCAACATGGGGTTTTCAATGCACTATCAAGATTAAAGCTAAGGTAAAATTGTCATCACGTACCTAAAGAAAAAGTTAGACTACCATTTTTCACATCAATAACAGCACTTGTAGTGTTCAAAAATGGACTACCTAATATAATAGGGATGTGAGCATCCTCTTCCATATCTAGCACAACAAAGTCTACGGGAATGAAAAACTTCCCAACTCTTACTGGGACATCCTCCAAAATACCTTTTGGGTATTTCACAGTCCTATCCGCCATCTACAAAGTAATGTTAGTAAGCTTCAAAGAACCCATATCTAACTTCTTGCAAATAGACAATGGCATTACACTAACACTGGCCCCTAAATCACATAAAGCTTTATCAATAAACAATGGACCAATGTTACAAGGAATAGAAAAACTTCCAGGATCATTGAGTTTAGATGGGGACTTATTTTGCAAAATAGCACTACATTCTTCAGTTAATGCAACAGTCTCTACTGAAGTCAATTCATGCTTCCTGCTCAATATATACTTCAAAAGCTTAGTATACATAGGCACCCGCATAATCAAATCGCTAAAAGGCACAGTAACCTGCAAATTTTTAACAATATCGAGAAACTTACGGTAGTGATTGCAATTCTTACTCCTATGTACCCTATGAGGAAAGGGTAGTGGCACCTTGGGTGGGGACCAAATGTACAATAAGCCCCTGCAGACACCTAGATTTGGTCCTATCCGAAGGTCGATGATTAACGTGTACCACATCGCAACAAGTCCGGTTTTCGTAAATTGAATACTTGAAAAATGAATGAACGATCGCCCGAAACAGCTGACGATAAGTTCTGATGGCTGGGCCGCATTTAAAATCATTTTATCTTTTTTCAAATCATTTTACTTCATTTCATTTCGTCAAAAACAGAAAAAACAATAAAAAAACGACTCCACCACGTATGTCGAATCTTCTGAAAGAATTCGGAAGGTTCCGTACGAAGCAAGGAAACTTTAAACAAATAAAGAAAAATCATGAAAGGATATCACAAATATCAAGACAAACGACAAAAATCGAATCCCGAGCCTCGAGCGCTCAGGCACCCAACTCAAGCACCTAGGCGCCCCTTGGAGCTCAAGCGAGGATCTGGGATCTATAAATATGCACGCTTCCCAAGGCAAATTCATTCAACATTCAACAATAACATTCATTCATTAACACATTCTCTCACTCAGCTTTCTCTCTCTATTTTTTCTCTACTTTCTTTCTTTTAAACACTTTCGATCATCTTCGAAAACCTCAATCCTTAGAATTCGTCTTCAAGAATTCAAAGGAAACTGTCTCGACTACTGCACGAAAGGTACTTTAAATGAGGCAGAAAACACCAGCAATATCGTCCTAAACTCTCTAAATCTCTATTTTATGTGATTTATTGCTTTATTTGAAAATCAACATGTTTGAATTAATCTATAAAATACTGACAAATCATGGCTCAGTTTTCCATTAAAATCAACTTGAAGTAGAAACATGGATTAGGTTGCTTACATGCTGTTAAAGGCTCCATGTTTACTGCTTTCATCACCTAGAATCCATGCTCAGCTACAATACCGGAAATCATGTGCTTACATAACGCAGAGATAAATCATGTTAAATGGCTTAAGGTCCTTAATCTTGACTAATCCTAAAGCGATCACCCTCGTATGTTATTAGAAGCTATGTATGCATTAATAAAAACCCGCCTTGCAACGTTCCTATATGATATTAGGGATAACATGGAAATATCTATGATAAAATTCGATGCTATGGTTCTGAAATTATATATGAGACCAAGTAGAGGCCACTATACACAGGGGGACAGTGTGGACTACTCTTGCCCTTACCTTCGTCCCCAAATCCAGAGATATGAGACCTTCTTATCCTTGGCTGTCAATTTGCCTTTAGGCTATAGCTAATGGGGTTATGTGAGCTCCCGAAAAGAGCACTGTGGTGACTTCTCTACTTGGTTTTTGGGTTTCTAGACACACTCCTTAAGCCAAGCATACTCACACTATGCAACAAACTAAACACATTCGATTTCCATAAAAAGGGCACGTGGGCCCCTAAAGACCTAGGTCCCACAGTTTGGCGACTTCACTGGGGATATTTCTTTTATTTTAAGGAAGAGTGGATGAAACTCAAAAAGTCTCGTAATTTCATAATTATAATATCGAATTTGTTTGTTAGGAATAATGCATGTTTTCCATGTGAGGGTTTTGCTTTAGGATTCACGTCTCCTAAAGTATGTTCTATGCTTGAGACACCCCCTAGGGACCAACGTTAAGAATGGTTAGCTAACCTACCTACGACCACTCTTGTAACACCCTGGAATTTCCTAACTTTCTACTCTAGATTTTCCGGAAAACATATTATAAATGTTAAAGAGATATAGTTATTAAAACTCCTAAATATCGAGGAAAAACGAAAGCATTACCGCCACTGTGATAACAGCTAAGGCATTTAACAAAGTACTACAACGGAAGTCTTAAAACCAAAACCAATTTAAAACTTAAACTTCAAAACAATCTCAAAACTTAAAATCAAACCCACACCCAAAATAAAAATCAACTTAAAATTTTATTACACTTCGGAACCATCTTAATGGCCCTAAAAAAAAAGAAAACCAAAACTTAGACTTGAAAAAAAAAAACTTAAATAATAGTAGTTAGATCACTCCATAAGCAATAAAAATAAGAACTACAAAGATTGCACAGCAAGCAATCTCACTCCAGCCCAGCATGAAATGACTTATGCCCACTTGTACCTGTAGCTTTTCTAATTCTAGACAACTACTCGCCAATAAGTGGGTCATCGTAGGGCCAAGTCCAAGACAAATCCATGCACGCAAAACAAACAGCCAGCAAAGCTGAGTACATAACTACTAAAGACTATGCAACAAGAACACCATAAATTAAAATAAGACATACATACATCTTACCGTGGATAATTCTTCACCTGTGCATAGACTCCACTTAAACAAATTAATTATTATATTTATACTTTGGATTTCGCATCGAACGAGATTCATTTCCTTTAAAATCGCCCTATTAGGAACCTACTTTGGAGCAACTCCAAGAAGGCATTACATATGTCACATAAAGTGACGGAATTCTAGTGCATTAAAAATTTAAAAGAGTATGACGTCTTATACTCCGATTAGAAGTCATAGATCGCTGTTCCATACTACTCTCCCCATTGTTCATACTAAAGGTATATACGTTGCAAGAGTTTTGGTGTGAATCCTCTTACACTTTACAAGATTAACCGATTTAACAATGTTATGACTCACATATAATATCACACAATAACATGTATACAATCAAGGAAGCCATATTAACTATCTTTAAATTAAAGTGATTATAAAAAATAATCTTAGGTGTGTCCTTTAATTAAAAGTTAACTTCCTTTACCCCACATTAACTGTGAGTGGCTAACTATTTACTTTCTACTTGAGCACACATTAAACTATGAGTGGCAATGTGTATAAAAATAATTGCTCATTAACTTCTATTAACTATGTGAATAAAAATTCACGAACTACTTTTCTTGTTGATTAAGCAACTAATCAACTTAAATAACTTCCTTTCTTCATCAATAAGCTATTGGCCAATTTTAAACTTGATCATAACATTCCAAATAAATCTTGTTGAATTTATATTGCGAATATCATGGAATGTCAAAATATTATAAAATCATACTTTTAATAAAACTTGTCATGCATGTCAGTTTCACAATCTAATCAAGCAAAACAACATATCATATAGATTAACCAAGCATATATTCTAATTCTCATGTTTGTCTTTAGTACTTACGTACCTTGTAAAGTAGTGGTGTTCCGCCACAACTCCCAAAAGTCGACTATTTCGAAGTTTCCTACATATAGAAAACCGAAACTAAATTAAAACCTTGTAGACTAAGTTCTACAACAACTCTAAACTAACTTTCTATATTGGCAACTTATCCAAAACATTCCCTATATGGTCTCTATTCAATTTTACTACAATAATTTTATATTGTAAAATACTTGATTTTTGGTGATTTTTCAAAAATGGCAGCTTTGTAAACCTTCTTAAAATCACTCTAAAACCTATCTAAATATCATATTTTGATCATAAAACCCTATAGTCATGTCATAAGATAAATATACAATACTTAGATGCATTAGAAATAATTATTACTTACTATATTACATGTTACTATTTTTATTGGGCATAATTAAGGGTTAATAAAAATTTACAGCTTTGTTTATTCATCTAAAAGTTATTAAAAACTCGTAAAAACATCATAAATTCATCGTAAAACTCTTTTACAATCTAGTAACATCATTATAAAATAAAACTATGCTTTAGAATAATTTTTCATAGAAAAATTTGATGAGCATAATCCAAAATTTGGCCGCTTGCCTAATAAAAGACCCAACTTTGAATTATTCATTTTTGGACCCAACTTTAAACACCATTTTCTTTTTATGGACTAATTGACCGGTGACTTACTGAGCTGGTCAATTTTTTTTTTCCTTTACATTTTTATTTTTGCTTTTGTTTTCCTTTTTAGTTTGATTGAGGGATGTTTAATCTTTATGTTTTGAGAGAAAGTGGTTTAACCTTCTTCTTCCTCAATCAGTTAGTTTCTATCTTTATTACTCCGTATACAATTTCAAACTTCTTGAACTTATTCACTTTTTCAATTTTCTTGTCATCTCCTTTCAATAATTTTTTTAATGGTTTTCTTTATTCAATATTCTTTTCTGCTCCATGTTTGTACCGTACAATGAAAGAACAAATTTGATTTTTGCTCTGTATGGTTTTCTTGTATGTCAATTATATGTAATTGGGTAGAGAATAATGAAAAAATAAAAATTTGCAGCTCATTCCCAATTACATAGATGAATTGATCTATTTTAAGAAAAATACAGTTTTGATTTTTGTTGTTAAAATTTCCAATAGAGGAATCAACATCAACAATATTAATAATAATATTAGGGAAGTCATTGTAATCCCTGTTAATGAGATCGACAAGCTGGTGGTTGAGGGAAGAGAGGTGAGAGTGAATCTGAGATAGGACAGTTTCGAAAGGGACGAAAGTACAGAGATCGGAGATGTAAGATGAACTTGAGAAGTTTTCAGAGAGGAAGAGGTCGGGTTTGAACCATAATGGTAGTGTGTCGTCGGTGGAGGAACCGAAGAGGTCGGTGGTTGAACGTGGTTGTGGGTGCGATGGTGATAGATCTAAGGTCACCATTGTTGGATTTGATTGGAACTTTAAGGTTCTTGTTTGTAATGTAACTGTATTTGATTTAATTCAGTCTTGTGGGAATTAATGATGAAGTTGTGATACAAGTGCATGCATCGGTGATATTAACTATATTAATGAAATAAGTGATGTCAACTTCGAAGGTGGTGATGTCAATGGTAAGGATGCAACCATAGCTGAATTAGTTGCATATGGAAATATCAACCATATGGGTGCATCAAGGGTAGGGATTTGTGTGTGCATGGTCACATATCAATAAGTGGCACGCAAATCAAGGTAAAGAATGGTGGATTTTTGGGGAACAATATGGTTTTTGTCTATGAGTTTTTTCCCATTGCATTTGCTAGGGTTTTTCTCATTTTTGACATTGAGTCTTTTATTTCTTTTGGAGTCTTAATCATCATAATTATACTAAAATGCATGGAGGAAGGTTTCTTTATTAAAAGATTGGATCTTGAAGCATTTCTTGAAGTTCTTGAAAATCTTGAAAAAAATGCGCAAAAAACAACGAAGCTTCTTGGCGAGTTTTTGGCGTTTTTTCTTGGTTCTTGGGCACCAAGAAAGTGGCGTGATTTTTAGTCTAAAGTTAAGGATTTTGTTGGTTTTAGCTAGGATTTTTATTGTTGATTATTCTTATAAATAGTCTCAACACTAGGTTGTAAATTAATTAAGTTTGAGTTGAATAAAAAGTTTTTTTGTTTACCTGAAAACAAAAACCCGAAAAAAATTAAGAGTTGGTGATTAATTTCTTTATACTCTTGTGCATATTAATTAGTAGCTTTGAGGGTGCTTAGGCTTTAATAAAAGGACTAATTGATCAATCTAAATTTAAGAATCTTGGTGGCTTGGCCTTTATAGGTTCGAAAATTTAGTCCTATCCTTGTGAGTTTTCAATTCATAAGAAAATTCACATCAAATTTGGTGCTCTCGTTGAGAGATCGTTTATTCTCAAGTGCTCATGGAAGGTAGAGGTGAAGAAATTCCCACTAATTTTGAAAGGGGATTGTCCTTAGAACAAGCTAAGGAAGTCAGAAGGGACAATGAAATTAAGGAGCTACGAACTATGCTAGCTAGAAGAGGTGATGAACTTTGTGTCAGGAAGATCGAAAAACGGTAAAAAAAAGGTCACGCAATTGACGGTCTTGATTCAAGTTCTAGTGATGAAAATTTAGGCCGAATCGCACGCAAACCTAGGCGTTATAATGATAGTAGTTCCAATGATTAAGATGACCCAAACAGATACAAAAGGCGTGACAAGCAGAAGGATGATGATCGTAGTTTAAAGTTGGACATACCTGAGTTCAACGATATTTTAGATCCGGAAGTTATCCTTAATTGGCTAAGGAGAACCGAAAGAGTCTTCAATTACAAAGCGTATGATTATCATAAAGCCTTCAAAGTGGCGGAATTAAAGCTAACTTCCTATGCTAGTTGGTGGTATGAAGGATTACAAAGAAAACGCAAAAAGGAAGGGAGATCAAAAATCCGTTCATGGCGAAAATTGAAAAGAGAATTGAGGAAGAAATTTGTACCACAAGAATATGAGCAGAATAATTTCCTAAAGACGCATACTTTAAAACAGGGGCAAAAGAGTGTTGAAGAGTATATCAATGCCTTTGAAAAGATGCTAATATTATGTGATCTGGAAGAGAAGGAAGATCACAAAGTTTCTTGATTTGTTGCAGGAGTGGATGAATCTATTAGGGAGAAAGTGGAATTGCAACCCTACTGGACTTATGATGAAATATGTAAAGTGGCACTCAGGGTTCAAAAACATGGGAATTCAAAGAAGCCAAAGCATTCTTAAACTTTTATGAATCCAAGAAGGAAGTGGTGTATTCCCAACCAGCTAGTGCTAAACGTAATTTCGACAATGTTAAAAGCACAACCACTCCAGTCAAACCACTTGCAATCCCTATAGACAAAAGAAAGTGGTTTAAGTGTTAAGGAGTTGGACACCTACAACACAATTGCCCAAACTCCAGGGTGATCACTGTCAGGGAAGAAAAGGAAATTGAGGATACTTATTTAGATGTTCTTCTTGAAGAAGGGGACGACGAAGATTCTGAATCATAAGAAGAAAAAAGTAGCAATGACATAGAGGAAGTAGAGGCGGAAACACAGGGTCAGGCATTAGTCCTTAGGAGGGTTCTTCAGTCTAAACCTGCGCCAATTGAAGAGAACCAGAGGGAAGAAATTTCCGTGACCAGGTGTAATGTACAAGGCAAGCTATGTGATGTGATAATTGATAGTGGCTGCTGTACTAATGTGGTCTCTACCCTATTGATTCAGAAACTAAACTAACCCACATACAATCACCCTCAACCTTACAAGTTACATTGGTTAAGCAATACCAGTGATGTCAAAGTAACAAAGCAAGCCGTGGTCAATTTCAAAATCGGTCACTTTGAGGATTCTGTATTGTGTGATGTCTGCCCTATGGATGCTTGTCATATATTGCTTGGTAGGCCCTGGCAATATGATAGGTTTGTGAAGTATGATGGAAGAACCAATGTTTACCTCATCAGGAAATAGGAAACTGACAAGCCAATTGCTTTAAAACCTTTAAAAGTGGCGCAAGACAGGAAGTAATTGAATGTGAAGAATAAGAAGGGAGTGTTCTTATCAAGCCCTTAGGAGTTGGAGAAGGAATTATCTGATTACCAGCAAGTTTTCCTACTAATGGCCAAGGATGTGACAGTTGAACATCTGCAATCCCCAAAATTGTTCAACCACTATCGAATGAATTTGAGGATGTATTTCCAGATGATTTGCCACCAGTTTTGCCTCCCAATAGGGGCATTGAACACCAGATTGACTTGATTCCAGCTGCTTAGATTCCCAATAAACCAGCATACCGGTGCAATCCTGAGGAGACTAAGGAGATACAAATGCAGATTGAAGAATTAATGAAGGGAGGATACATTAGGGACAGGATGAGTCCTTGTGCTGTACCAACACGCACCCCCCACGATCGATTTCGGCCCCTAAACACCTCTTAGGATCCCTCTTATGGCCTCTTCCATATAGGGGAAAAACAACCTTATTTGGAATCGTCTAAGGCCTTCTTATCATCCCTCATATGACCTTTTCACCCTAAAACCTTTGGTCTGGGTTCATATTTTTACCTTACGGCCACCCCGGTCGATTTCCGGTATTTTTTTTCCTGGACCCCCGAACCCCAAAAAAACAGTGAAAAATAGCCTTTGTTTCAGGCCCCTGGAGGGGCTGTCACGGGACCCGTCACTTTTTCGCCCCATTTTTTTTACCACGTGCTATGGATCTCCACAGAACCCCCCACGATCGATTTCGGCCCCTAAACACCTCTTAGGATCCCTCTTATGGCCTCTTTCAGATAGGGGAAAAACAACCTTATATGCAATCGTCTATGGCCTTTTTATCATCCCTCATATGACCTTTCACCCCGAATCCTATGGTCTGGGTTCATATTTTTACCTTACAGCCACCCCCGTTGATTTCTGGCATTCTTTTTTCCCGGACCACCGAACTCCAAAAAGCAATGAATAAAAGCCTTTGTTGCAGGCCCCCAGAGGGGCCGTCACGGGACCCGTAATTTTTTCGCACCATTTTTTATCACATGCAATGGACCTCCACAACACCCCCCACGATCGATTCGGCCCTAAACACCTCTTAGCATACCACTTATGGCCTCTTCGAGACAGGGGAAAAACAGCCTTATATGCAATCGTCTAAGGCCATCTTATCATCCCTCATATGACCTTTTCACCCCGAATCCTTTGGTCTGGGTTTGTATTTTTACCTTACGGCCTACCAGGTCGATTTCCAGCATTTTTTCTCCGGGACCCCCTAACCCCAAAGAACAGTGAATAATAGACTTTGTTATGGGCCCCCGGTGGGGCCGTCATGGGACCCGTCACTTTTACGCCCCATTTTTTTTACCATGGCTACGGACCTCCACAGCACCCCCCACGATCGATTTAAGCCCCTAAACACCACTTACGATCCCTCTTATGGCCTCTTCCAGACAAGGGAAAAACAACCTTATATGCAATCGTTTAAGGCGTTCTTAGAATCCCTTATATGACCTTTTCACCATGAATCCTTTGGTCTGGGTTCATATTTTTAGCTTATGGCCACCCCGGTGTATTTCCGGCATTTTTTTTCCTAGGACTCCCGAACCCAAAAAACAATAAATAATTGCATTAATTTAGGACCTCGGAGGGGCCGTCACGGGACATGTCACTTTTCACCCCATTTTTTTACCACGTGATATGGACCTCCACAGGACCCCCCACAATCGATTTCAGCCACTAAACACCTCTTACGATCCCTCTTTTGGCGTATTCAGATAAGGGAAAAACATCCGTACATGCAATCGTCTAAGGCCTTGTAATCATCCTAAATATGACCTTTTCACCCCGAATCATTTGGTCTGGGTTCATATTTTTACCTTGCGGCCACCCCGGTCGATTTCCGACATTTTTTTTCCCGGGACCCCTGAACCCCAAAAAAAGTGATTAATAGCCTTTATTTCAGGCCCTTGGAGGGGCCGTCACAAGATCTGTCTTTTTTCGCTCCGTTTTTTTACCACGTGCTATGGAATACCACAGCACCCCCCACGATCGATTTCGGTCCCTAAACACCTCTTAGGATCCCTCTTATGGGGTCTTCCACACAGGGGAAAAATAGGCTTATAAGCAATCGTCTAAGGCCTTCTTAGAATCCCTCATACGACCTTTCAACCCTGAATCCTTTGGTCTGGGTTCATATTTTTACGTTACGGCCACCAAGGTCGATTTCCGACATTTTTTTTCCCGAGATCCCCGAACCCCAAAAAAAAAGTGAATAATAGCTCTTGTTTCAGGCCCCCGGATGGGCCGTCACGAGACCCGTCACTTTTTACCTCCATTTTTTTACCACGTGCTACGGAACTCCACAGCACCCCCAACGATCGAATTCAGCCCCTAAACACTTCTTAGGATCCCTCTTATGGGCTCTTCTAGACAGGGGAAAAATAGCCTTATATGCAATCGTCTAAGGCCTTCTTATCATCCCTCATATAACCATTTCACCCTGACTCCTTTGTTCTGGGTTCTTATTTTTGCATTACGGCCACCCCGTTCGATTTCCGACATTTTTTTCCCGGGGCTCCCGATCCCAGAAAAATAGTGAATAATAGCCTTTGTTTCAGGCCCTCGAAGGGGCCGTCACGGGACCCGTCACTTTTTCGCCTGCTTTTTTGACCACGTTGTATGGACCTCCACAACACCCCCCACGATCGAGTTCTATCCCTAAACAACTCTTAGGATCCCTCTTATGGCCTCTTCCAGACACGTGAAAAACAGCCTTATATGCAATCGTCTATGGCCTTCTTATCATCCCACATATAACCTTTTCACCCCGAATCCTTTGGTCTGGGTTCATATTTTTACCTTTCGGCCACCCCAGTTGATTTCGGGCATTTTTTTCCCGAGACCCTCGAGCCCCAAAAAACAGTGAATAGCCTTTGTTTCAGGCACCCGGAGGGGCCAACACGGGACCCGTCACTTTTTCCCCGTTTTTTTTACCACGTGCTATGGACCCCTACAGCACCCTCCACAATCGATTTCGTCACGAGACCCGTCACTTTTTACCTACATTTTTTTACCACGTGCTATGGAACTCCACAACACTCCCAACGATCGAATTCAGCCCCTAAACACCTCTTAGGATCCATCTTATGGCCTCTTCCAAACAGGGGAAAAATAGCCTTTTAAGCAATCGACTAAGGCCTTCTTATCGTCCCTCATACGACCTTTTCACCCCGAATCCTTTGGTTTGGGTTCATATTTTTACGTTACGGCCACCCTGGTCGATATCCGACATGTTTTTTCCCGGGACCCCCGAACCCCAAAAAATAGTGAATATTAGCCCTTGTATCAGGCCCCTAGAGGGGCCGTCGCGGTACCAGTCACTGTTTGTTCCTTTTTTTTACCACGTGCTATGGACCTGCACAGCACCTCAAACGATCGAATTCGGCCCCTAAACACTTCTTAGGATCCCTCTTATGGCCTCATCTAGACAGGGGAGAAGCAACCTTATATGCAACCGTCTAAGGCGTTCTTATCATCCCTCATATGACCTTTTCACCCCGAATCCTTTGGTGTGGTTTCATATTTTTACGTTACGGCCACCCAGGTCGATTTCCGACATTTTTTTTCCCAGGACCCCCGAAACCTAAAAAACAGTGAATAATAGTCCTTGTTTCAGGCCCTCAGAGGGGCCGTCACGGGACCGTCACGGTTTTGTTCCGTTTTTTTTACCACGTGCTATGGACCTCCACAGCACCCCCAACAATTGAATTCGTCCCCTAAACACTTCTTAGGATCCCTCTTATGGCCGCTTCCAGATAGGGGAAAAATAGCCTTATAAGCAATCGTCTAAGGCCTTCGTATCATCCCTCATATGACCTTTTCACCCCGAATCCATTGTTCTGGGTTCTTATTTTTACGATACAACCACCCAGGTCGATTTCCGACATTTTTTCAGGCCCTCGGAAGGGCCGTCACGGGACCTGTCACTTTTTCACCTGGTTTTTTTACCACGTTCTATGGACGTCCACAACATCCCCCACGATCGATTTATGTCCCTAAACACCTCTTAGGATCCCTCTTATGGCCTCTTCCAGACAGGGGAAAATCAACCTTATATGCAGTCGTCTAAGGCCTTCTTATCATCCCTCATATGATCTTTTCACCCCGAATCCTTTGTTGTGTGTTCATATTTTTACCTTACGGCCACCCAGGTCGATTTCCGGCATTTTTATTTTCTGAGACCCGTCGCTTTTTCAAATTAATTTTTTTTACCACGTGCTATGGACCTTACTAGCACCCCCTGGGATTGATTTCAGACCCTAAACACCTCTTAGAATCCCTCTTATGGCCTCTTCAACACAGGGGAAAATAAACCTTATATGCAATCGGCTAAGGCCTTCTTATCATCCGTCATATGACCTTTTTACCGCGAATCTTTTAGTATGGGTTAATATTTTTACCTTACGGCAACCACGGTCGATTTCCGGCATTTTTTATTCCGGGACCCACGAACCACAAAAAACGTGAATGGCCTTTGTTTCAGGCCCCCGGAGGGGCCGTCACGGGACCCGTCACTTTTCGCCCGGTTTTGTTACCACATGTTATGGACCTCCACAGCACCCCTCACGATGAATATTGGCCCCTAAACACCTCTTAGGATTACTCTTATGGCCTCTTCTAAACAGGTGAAAAACATCGTTATATGCAATCGTCTAAGGCCCTCTCATCATCCCTCATATGAACTTTTCACACCGAATCCTTTGGTCTGGGTTAATATTTTTACCTTACGTCCACCCCGGTCGACTTCTGACATTTTTTGTCCCGGGACCCCCGGACCCCAAAAAACAGTGAATAATAGCCTTTGTTTCAGTCCCCTAGAGGGGCCGTCGCAGGACCCGTCACTTTTTCGCCCTAATTTTTATCACATGCAGTGGACTTCCACAGCACCCCCCACCATCGATTTCAGCCCCTAAACACCTCTTAGAATCCCTCTTATGGCCTCTCCTAGACAAGGGAAAAACAACCTTATGTGTAATTGTCTAAGGCCTTCTTATCATCCCGCATATGACCTTTTCACCCCGAATCATTTGGTCTGGGTTCGTATTTTTATCTTACGGCCACCCAGGTCGAGTTCCAGCATATTTTTTTTCCGGGACCCCGTAACCCCAAAAAACAGTGAATAATTGCCTTTGTTTCAGGCCACCTGAGGGCAGTCACGGGATCCGTCAATTTTTCGCCCCATTTTTTTTACCACGTGCTATGGACCTCCATAGCACCCCCCAAGATCAATTTCAGCTCCTACACACCTCTTAGGATCCCTATTATGGCGTCTTCATGACAGGGGAAAAATAGCCTTATAAGCAATCGTCTAAGGGCTTCTTATAATACCTTACACGACCTTTTCACCCCGAATCCTTTGGTCTGGGTTCATATTTTTTCCAGGGCTTCTTATAATTTCTACTTCTTTCTTTTTGATTCAATCTTGCAAATTCATGTTCATACTTATGATTAATCTTGTTTTTATGAGTTTTGTTTATGTTTTAATAAAGTATGATTTGTTTTAAGGCATGAATTAAAATTGTTCATGAAATTTTAGATTATGGTTTATAACTTATGCAAGTAATGAATTTTCATGAGTTTTATGATTTAAACTTCATTATTATGATCATGAATTATTATTGTGTGAATTTATGATGATTTTATAAAGTTTAAATTGATTTTTAAAGGTTTTGAAAACAAAATAAATTGCTGTGCAAAATTTATAATCATGAATTCCAATTGAATAAATATTTTGATCATGTTTTGGGTTATGAAAAATTGTTCTAAAGTGTAGATTGATTTCATAATTATGTTGGTTGATTGTAGAAGAGTTTTATCATGAAATTTTGATGTTTTTATAAAGTTTTCATGACTTTAAAGTTAGTAAATAAATATGAGATTTTAATAAAAACAAGTTAAAGTAAGTTTTAAGTGTTCATATTATGATTGTATGATCACATATGAATTCCATGAACTTACATATAATTTATAGTATGTTTTATGAAGTTTAAAAGTGATTTTAAGCATCTTAACCCGATGTCAAGAATTTATAAATTGAATAGGCTTTTAAAGTATGCAACTAGCATAAATTGATCATATAAATCAACTAATACATTGTATGATTGATTTATGTGGTTTTTGAAGATTTTTAAGGAGTTTAAGTAATTTTACATTGCTGTCCACTTTTCTAAAGTGGCATAAAAATTATACTAAGGTTTTGTAAAGAAAAAATAAGTCCCGAAAACTATGTAATGTTACAATAGAAAAGAAAAGTGAATTATGGAATTGAATAGAGACCATATAAGGAAGTTTTGGACAAAGTTTCCAATATAAAAGTTAGTTATAATTGCTGTAGAATTTAGTTAACAAGGTTTCGAAATTATGTATGTAATCAATCCATATATGCCCATTGATCTGATTCCCTTGGCTAGAGACGAAATTCATGTAGATGCGCAAAAGAGAGTGGAAGTCTTCAATAAAACGTGTGAAGTAGTTAAGAAGAAGATTTCTAAGATGAATGAAGTCTACAGGAGGCGGTCTAATAAGAAAATAACCCAGCATATTTTCTTACCTGGTGATTTGGTATGGATTCATCTCAGAAAGGAACGTTTTCCTCATAAACAAAAGAATAAGTTGATGGCTAGAGGTGATGGACCTTTTGAGGTGATTGAGGTATATGGTGACAATGCCTATAAAATTGATTTCCCTAATGAATAAGGTGATGTGAGTACTACTTTCAATAATGGGGATCTCTTACCATACTATGATGATGTGAATTTGAGTACAAGTGAGGCATCCTATGATACACCAATAGTGGATGAGCCAATCAACCTATTAATAAATCCTATTGGGTTTGATAAGGATAAATCACAGGTTTGGGTGACAATGATTATGGTTAACACTAACACTATGGAGACATGTAATGGTGGTGGCTTCCTAACCAACACTATTGGCTATTAATCATTAATGCTTTGTCACTTGTGGAGTGAGTCATACAAAATTAATGCACTCACAAGAAGGATCACAATGGTGGTTACAGGGAACAAGTTGGTTTAGTCCATGAGGTTTTTTCCCATTTCACTTGATAGGGTTATTCTCATGTTGGACATTATTGCTTTCATTCTTTTGGAGTCTTGATCATCATAATTATGCTAAGATATATGGAGAATGGTTTCTTGATTAAGAGATTGAATCTTGAACCATTTCTTGAAGTTTCTTGGAATTCTTGAAAATTGCGCAAAAATGGACGAAGCAACATGACGAGTTCTTGGACGATTTTTGTGGTTCTTGGGCATCTTCAAGATTTCGTGATTTTTAGCTTTAATTCTGACGATTATCTTGTTTATTAATTATTTAGTCAAGTTGTTAGATTAGTTTGTTAGCACGATAAGGTCAAGTTGCAATGATGATGTGGTATTCTTACCTTGTGCGTCATAGTTGAGTCATGTATGTTGAATTTCAGCCCAACTTTTGTATGAATTAGGAGTCTTAGGGCCTTAGCAAGTTGTTAGAACTTAGTCTTAGGTTGTCTTATAAATAGCTTTTTAATTCCTTGTAAATTACATAAGTTTTACACATTGAAAAATTCAATACATTGAATTCCGAAAATTTGCGCAAGTTTGTGAGTAAATTTGTTTGAATTTTTCATTCATAAATTTGTGAGTCAAGAGTGATAAACAAATTTAGATCCTAGTTAATTAATTACAGGAGTGCGTTGATTAATTAGTCTTCAATTAAATTAATCCAGGAGTGGAGATTTAATTGGCAAAATTGTGAGTTTTAGGTGTTATTTGCGAGTACCACTTAAAATCCACATCACCTTAAGACTTGAGATTACTTTTGTGCCCTTGTTTTATAACAATTTAGGAAATTATAAAAATTCTATTTTTCGAAACGTTTCAAAATACTTATTAAAACTTAGAATAACATGAAATATTATTTATAAACATAAAATAATTACTTTGATTAAAATTAATTTATATTTCCTTTCTTTAATATTTTTATAGAACTTAATTTCTCAATAAAAATACTAAAGATATACGTACAAAATACGAAATTAACTCCTTAAAATACGTGAAAATATGGGGTGTTACAAAGATTTGCATTTGAGCGAGTTTAGGCGCATTATCATCTTTTGTTCTTTTTGTTAGGGGAGAGAGTCGGTACCCCTCCATGGGATAAATGTTTTGCAATAATCACATTAGTTTCACATATATACATCAAGATCAAAAGTCAAAGTCAAAGTGGAAGTCATGAATATATATAAGATTAACCCGTAAATGTAATGCTAGGGCCCACTTATGTGCAAGTTAAAAATGTTGCAGGACATAACAGGTTATTAATTGGGGGCTCTACCAAAGTTATCAAGCATTGCTTCATACAATAGTGGCCTCATCAATCTCTCATGAAGTACAAGCATCAATTAAACATGGGTTGAGTATCAATCAACAAGTCAAGCAAGCATTCACATCAACAATCCATTAAGTGATATTAGGCGAGTAGCCTAATAAACAAGACATTGGTTGAACTAGCTAGCCAACTCTCAAGCATCTCCATGAAAAGAGGGCTAATGCCACTAAGCTCCACAAAAATCACAAAAAATACAATTCATGCCATTTTCATGTCAAAAATTCATTCTCATCAACAATACAACAAAATAATTCAAGTTTCATTCATTGATTCTCTATTTCATTACTTGATACCCTAAACTAACAAGTTGAGTTTTCAGTTAAATATCTCTTGTTTTGGTTCCAACCATTTCCTATGTGTTCTATTTCACACATAGATGCAAGAACATGCATCAATTTTGACATTCATATACAAAATCAAGATAACCCAATTTTTTGATTCAGTACTTCATGAACAAGTAAGTAGATTGCAAGAATTGAGCAAGAAAATGACAACCTAAGCCAAGAAAGAGCACTTACATTGTTTGGTGAGCAAACTTGGGCGAAAATCCGAGATCCAATATTCAAGAACAACAATGGAAGTTTCAGGTTTTTATTTAATTTGTTTGAAGAAGAAGAAGCAAGCAAAAATAGAGAGTGTGTTTGTGTGCGACAAACACGGACACAAGCACAATAACAACAAAAACAATTTCAAACACAAGTTATCTTACATCGACCAATCAGAACCCATAGCGCTTCAAAACGAGCGCTTAGGCACTAAGGCTACATCATGGCGCCTAGTCGGCGCCCCAGCGCCCACTTGGTGATTTTTTAGGACCCCCGATGGGGCCAACTTTGCACATTACGGGGCTTTGTTTTTTGATCTTCGAGCAAGATTTGCTTCACATACTCCGATATTCCCCACCGACAATTACTAACATTCTTAATAAAAATTACCCAAAATGTTCCAGAATGACAAATCAGGTGAAAGTTACTAAAATACCCCTGAAATCTGAATCAGGTCAAACAAGTCAGAAGACAACAGTTCAACTATCTATAACATCATCACGTTTCCCTACGGCCAAGTTGAGTCTAAAACGAGAATGTTCAGATTGTAGGATGATAAACCTCGAACTCAAACAATCTATCTTCAGATGTCTCAAACGCCTTTTCCAGAACCTCCCATACGATCACACCACATCTGAAGGAGACCTTTCTTCATCCTCAAGAAACGTAGCACTTTTCGAGGATATATCAACTTGGTGCAAATAAAAATGTCCCTTTTGTTTTGAAGGTTTTGACTTTCGTTTTACGAGACCTATTGTCTCTAAAAACTCGGTCAAAGTGGGGGCTAACTGTAGACACCTATATTTGGACCCACCCAACGGCCAATGATTATCGTGTACTACGTTAAAGACATGACCTATTTCTGAAAAACGATTACTTGAAAATAATTAAATAAATAAATAAAACTGTTGTCGGAAGGGGTTAACCGATAATTAGTTATGATGGTCGAAATATGTTAAAATAATTTTCATTTTATCATCTTATTGTCATTTATTTCATGTTTCATTTTTTCATTTTCACTTCATTTTGATTTTCATTTCATTTTCAAAAATAAAAGAAATTAATTTAAGCCCATCGATGTGACCGGATTCGACGAACCTTCTAGAAAGGTTTGTTCGGTTTATGGTAACTCTGGGTTATGGAAGTATGTAATTTGTTTTTTTGAGGTGCATTTCAAATTATTTCATGATATATCAAAATATATCGGCTTATGAAAGTAAATATAAGAAGTAAGGAAGGTTTGGAGATTCACCGCATCAAAATTAGAAAATTAGGTGGTGCCAAGACACCCAAGGAACCTGTGCCATAGTACTCACTGACTGTCCTGACGCCCACCTTCAGCGCCCAGGCGCAGGTGCTGCGCCCTGGCGCTCGCTCCTGTGCGCTCTGACACTCCTCTAGCACCCCGACGCTCGCTTACTTCACTTCCAACAGTATAAATACCCCCCACCTCCGGCCTTCATCACAACACATTCACAACTTCTTCTCTCATTCACTCACACACACTCTCTCTCTACTTCGTGACTTTTTCTTTCTAAAACTTCTCTCGGTTTTTGTGCGGTACCTCATAAACCGTGCCCTCCATAAAACTTATTAATATTCTTTATTACTATTATTATTAGTACTACTACTATTATTATTATTATTATTATTATTATTATTATTATTATTATTATTATTATTATTATTATTATTATTATTATTATTATTATTATTATTATTATTATTATTTAAGGTTCTTTAAGCTCTCGGTTCTAAGGGATCGTCGAGGAATTACACGAAAGGTATTTCGAATGATGCTGACAACATCAAAATCATCATCTTGAGATCATCAAATGAGTTGGGTTGCATGTGTACGTACTACCCCACATTTTCACGTATTTTAAGAAAGTATTTTTGTATTTTATTCGTACGATTTTAATATTTTTATTGAAAAATTATGTTCAATAGGAATATTAAATGAAAAGAAATTAATAGTAATAAAATAATTAATAAGTAAGTTTTAAATGAAAATAAATATTATTTATGAAGACAAATAATATTTTATTTTTTAAAAATATTTTAAAAGGCTTCTAAAAATAGAATTTTCGAAGATTTCCTAATTTGTTTTAGGGCAATGGCCTAAAGGTAATTTCCACTTGTTAGGATAAGTATGGGCTTTTCCAAATCTTACTTTGGAGCCTATACGTACTGTTTAAAACCCAAATTTTCCGATTTTTATGCTCATAAGTTGTCATTAGGATTCCAAAATTTAGAGAGAAAAGAAAGAAAAAAAGAGTGTGATTTCCGAAAAAAAAATGAAGTTCTGTTTTTCGGAAAAGAGAAAAAAATTATTTTTGTGTTCTTGGGATCTGTGCCCAGCCGGACGTCACAGCCGGACGACCGTCGGAGTGCTGCCGGAGCCACCACCGCCGATCACTCTCCCCCCTCTTTGGTATTTTCGAACCTTTAAACAAAATATTTCTCCTTCTTTCTTATTAATTCAATCTTGCAAATTCATGTTCATATTTATGTATAATCATACTTTTACAAGTTTTAATCATGTTTAATAAGGTTATGATTTGTTTTAAGGTATGAATTAAATTGTTGTTCATGAAATTTTAGATTAGGGTTTGTTAAACATGAATGTTATGACTTTTTATGATCTATATCTTATGTTCAAACTAAGGGCTTAAACATAAGATATATTGATTTTAAGAGAACTTCGTAAATTGGAACACTCACAATCAACGAAACTCACAAACTTAGGTTAGATTGGAACACTCAACAACCTAATCCTAAGGTTGTTTTAATCTTTGTGAGAACACTCAATCACAAATCCTAAAACTATGGTGAATAATTTGAAGCTTTTGACTCTCAAAACACTCGAATTCCTTTTGTAATTTTGTATGAAACTCTCACACAAAAATAACGAATAACAATTATGAACAACAATCAAAATCTGAATTTTATTAAGTAAAACATGTGAATTTATAGTACAAATACCTTAGGACTTCTAAAGAACATTGGATAAACTCCGTAACTTATTTAGGAAATAAAATAAGTCCTAAACAACTCAAAACACATGCAGAAACACAAGAAATTCGACCCTCACAAGATAAACATACAACAAGATAAGTATGCCACCTCATCATTGCAAGTTGATCTTATCTTGCCTAACAAACTCTAACAAACTACCTAATCAAGAAAATATCCTAACAAATTTTCTAAATAATTAATTAACAAGATAATAATCAGATTTTAAGCTAAAAATCACAAAATATCTTGCTGCCCAAGAACTTGGAAAAATCGCCAAAAAAAGACAACTAGCTTCGCCATTTCTACGCATTTTTCAAGATTCTTAAAGAAACTGCAAGAAATGTTTCAAGATCCAATATTTTAATCAAGAAACCTTCAAGAATCTGTTCTCATTGCTTTTTAGCATAATTATGATGATTAAGACTCCACAAGAATCAAAAGACTCAATGCCAAATATGAGAAAACCCTAGAAAAAGCAATGGGAAAAAAAACTCATTCGCAAAAACCATCTTGTTCCCCATAATCAACCTTTCTTTCCAAATGGCGTGTGGCTTTATTCAAGCATCGGTGTTATGAAAAAATGACCATGAGCTAATCCAAAGCCATGTAACCCAAATGGACGAACCCCTTGAATCTCAGAACGACTTAAAATCAATTCTTTCTCATCAATGCTTGAATCTGCTTTCTGATCATCCTCCCTTTCTTCAAAAGGAATTGTCCTCAATTCTTGAATCTGCTTATCATCCATGTAAGGAGTTAAATCCCCTATGTTAAAGGTACTAGCCACGCCATATTCTTCCCCAATGTTAATCTTGTAAGAATTATCACCATACTTCTCTAAGACTTTGAAAGGACCCTCAGCTCTAGGCATGAGCTTGTGCTTGCGTTTCCCTGGAAACATCTCCTTCCTAAGATGAACCCAAACCAAATCACCTAGATTGAATGTCTTAGACTTGCGTTTCTTATTTTCTTTTTCTTGTACATCTCATTCACTTTCTCAATTCTTTCTTTTACTTGCTTATGTAATTTCAACATGTTCTTAGCTTGCTTCTTTGCGTCTTCATTAATATACTCGTTTTTAGTAATAGCAATAAAGTTAATTGGAACATAAGGATTAATACCATAAACTAATTCAAAAGGTGAACGTTGAGTAGCATAGGTAGGTGTCCTATTGTACGCAAATTTTGCATGACTTAGCTCCACATCCCAATCTTTGCCAATTTTACTCACAAGTCCCCTAAGCAACGAACCAATTGTTCTATTAGTGACTTCAGTTTGTCCATCTGTTTGTGGATGATGAGAAATGCTAAACAACAACTTCGTGCCAATCAATTTCCATAAACCCTTCCAAAAGTAACTAAGAAACTTGCTATCACGATCATAAACAATGGTTTTAGGAACCCCATGCAAACGAACAATGTCCCTAAAATATAAAGAAGCTACGCCTATAGCATCCTCAGTTTTGTGACAAGCAATAAAGTGCGCCATCTTTGAAAACCTGTCAGCCACAACCATGATTGAATCCTTGCCACTTTGTGTTCTTGGCAAAGCAAAAATAAAGTCCATGCTCACATCTTCCCAAGGCCTTTCTGGAACAAGTAGTGGAGTGTATAATCCTTTATGAAACGTGCTTTTTGATTGTTGACAAGTACCACAACGAGCTAGAATTGTGTGTACATCTCCCACTATCCTTGGCCAATAGAAGTGTTCTTGCAACAACTCAACTGTTTTGTTGATGCCAAAGTGTCCTGTAAGACACCCTCCATGAGCTTCACGAACCAAAAAATCCCTTATAGCACACTTAGGGATACAAAGCTTGTTGCTTTTGAATAGAAAACCATCAACCAAGTTGTAATGACCAATTGTTTCTTGCTTGCATTGCCTATATATGTCACCAAAATCCCTATCTTGATCATAGTACTCCTTGATGATTGCGAATCCCAACACTCTTGAATCAACCATTGCTATCAAATTGTGTTTTCTAGAAAGTGCATTCGCAACTACATTAGCCTTGCCAGCCTTGTATTTCGCAACAAAGTTAAGAAATTGAAGAAACTGCACCCGCTTAGCAAGTTTGGCATTAAGCTTTTGTTGACTATTGATATGCCTCAATGAGTCATGGTCAGAATGTAACACAAAAGCTTGTGGTCTTAGATAATGGCTCCAATGATACAATGCTCTAATCATGGCATAGAACTCCTTATCATAAGTAGAGTAATTCAATTTCCCCCCCCCCCCTAACATCTCACTAAAGTAGGGAATTGGCCTCCCTCCTTGAATAAGAACCGCACCGATCCCTGTACCACTGGCATCACACTCAACTTCAAAAGGTTTAGTGAAATCAGGAAGTGCTAGAATAGGGGTATTGCACATCTTTTCCTTTACTAAATCAAATGCTTGTTGAGCTTGCTTGGTCCACTCAAACTAGCCTTGTTTCGTGCATTCATTTATAGAACTCATAATAGTGCTAAAATTACGAATAAATCTCCTATAAAACGAGGCTAGACCATGAAAAGATCTCACTTGAGTAACTGTTGTAGGAATAGGCCATGATGCAATAGCTTCAACTTTCTTTGGATCCACTTTGATACCCTCATGCGAAACAATGTAGCCTAGAAAGCTTATCTCTCTTTGCAAGAAATCACACTTTTCTAGCTTTCCATAGAGTTTTTGTTTCCTTAGAACTTCAAAAACTTTTTGAAGATGATCCATATGCTCCTTTTCATCCTTACTATACACTAATATATCATCAAGATAGACCATAACAAATTTCCCAATGAAAGGACGCAATATCTCATTCATAACCCTCATGAATGTGCTCGGGGCATTAGTTAAACCAAAAGGCATAACCATCCATTCATAGATCCCATGCTTTGTCTTGAAAGCCGTCTTCCATTCATCCCCTTCTCTCATATGAATTTGGTGATACCCACTACGTACGTTAATCTTTGAAAACAGTTGAGAACCACTCAATTCATCTAGCAAATCATCCAACCTAGGGATAGGAAACCTATACTTGATAGTTATGTGATTCACGACTCTACTATCAATGCACATTCTCCATGTCCCATCTTTCTTAGGCACAAGAAAGGTAGGAACTGCACAAAGACTCATACTTTCACATACATACCCTCTCTCCATAAGCTCGTCAATGTGCCTTTGTAACTCTTTTGTTTCTTCTGGATTGCATCTATATGGTGGCTTGTAAGGTATGGGAGCACCAAGAATCAAATCAATTTGGTGTTCAATAACACGGATTGGTGGAAACCCTTGTGGCAAATCTTTTGGAAACACATCCTCAAATTAACACAATAATCCTTGTAGAATAGGATGATCAATGTCTTCAAAGCTCTTTACTTCCTTAGCAACCAAAAGGTATACAAAATCACGGGCACCCATGTCCTTCTCAAATTGCTATCGTGACACAAACAACAACTTCTTGTCATCTTTGGGCTTCTCCTTTTTTCTCTTGTTTAGATCACTAGGCGAAAGGTGGGAGCAATACCTTCGTCTTTCCTTCTTTGAAGACTTTATACACATTCGACTCACCATCATGAATAGTTTTTCGATCATACTGCCACGGTCTACCAAGTAGTAGATCACATGCATCCATAGGAACATCACAAAGTACCTCATCATCAAATTTCCAATTGAAAAACTTACTAAAGCTTGTTTTCCGATGCTCACTTCATTATCATCATCTAGCCACTTTAGCTTATAAGGTTTTGGATGTCTTGATGTTTTCAGTTGTAGCTTATCAACTAGTTTAGATGAAACTACGTTGGCACAACTACCCCCATCAACAATTAAATTACAAATAGAATTTTATACCTTGCAACGAGTGTGAAAGATGCTTTCACGTTGCTCTTCTCCCATGGATTTTGAGTGCAAAACCCTTCTAAGAACTAGGTTGTTCTCATAAACTTCCTCCTCCTCATAATCACTTTCTGGTTTGCATTCTTCCTCATCACCTTCCTCTTCCATGGCTTCTTGAAGTCGATAGGTGTATTCATCAATCTCTTTCATCTCACGCATGGTCAACACTCTAGAAGTAGGACAATCTTTCTGATAATGGCCATACCCCTTGCACTTAAAACATGTTACCTTAGGTGTACCATCATCAAGTGTCTCAATCTTCTTTCCCTTATCACTATTTGGAGCCACAAACTTCTTTGCTTCACTCTTAGATTCACTCATAGGCGTTAAACTTGTAGCCTTAAACCCTTGATAAGGCTTAGGTGATGGCTTAGTTACGCTCCTCTTCTTTTGCTTATCTATTGCTAACTTCATCAAAGGATAATTTAGGTTGTAACTCAATCTTGTCACGCACATCCATGTTGAGACCTCCAATAAAACGTGCAATCTTTTGCGCCTCCCTCTCTTCAACTTCACATTGTATTGTTAATTTTTCGAACTCAGCAATGTAATCCTCCATAGGCTTGATCCCTTGTTTCAATGTTGCCAAACTAACATACAACTCTTGTTGATATTGGAGGGAACAAAACGTCTCCTTAAAAGCTTCCTAAGCGTTTCCCAAGTTTCGATCTTGCTCTTGCCCTCACGTTGCCTACTCTTTTTGATACCATTGAACCCCATGGAAGCGTATATAGACAGTTTAGCAATAGCTATCTTGTACTTCTTATCTTCACTCGTGCCTTTGTAATCAAAATAACTTTCCAATGCTAGTTCCCATTGAAGGTATGCTTCTACATCACCACGGCCATCAAATTCAGTCACTTCAAACTTCAAATCACGATCATCATCAATAATTGAAGGCTTAGCTTTGAGGCGAATAACTGCCGTCGTCAATCCCAAGAACAACTTTTGCAACTTGTTTGTTTGTTCTGCTAGAGGTGTAATGAACTCATTACTATAACTTTTGCTTTGTTTTTCTTGATCAGCCATTGTGCTCTGATACCACTTGATCTATATCTTATGTTCAAACTAAGGGCTTAAACTTAAGATATATTGATTTTAAAAGAACTTCGTAAATTGGAACACTCACAATCAACGAAATTCACGAACTTAGGTTAGATTGGAACACTCAACAATCTAATTTTAAGGTTTTTTTAATCTTTGTGAGAACACTTAATCACAAATCCTAAAACTACGGTGAATATTTTGACACCTTTGACTCTCAAAACACTCGAATTCCTTTTTGTAATTTTGTATGGAACTCTCACACAAAATTAACGAATAAAATCTTAATTTTATTGAATAAAACATGGGTATTTATAGGACTAATACCTTAGGACTCCTAAACAACCTTGGATAAAGTCCCTAACTAATTTAGGAAAAATAACTCCTAAACAACTCAAAACACACGCACAAACACAAGAAATTCGGCCCTCACAAGATAAACATACAACAAGATAAGTATGCCACCTCATCATTGCAAGTTGATCTTATCTCGCCTAACAAACTCTAACAAACTACCTAAACAAGAAAATATTCTAACAACTTATCTGAATAACTAATTAACAACATAATCATCAGATTTTAAGCTAAAAATCACAAAATATCTTGCTGCCCAAGAACTTGGAAAATTCGCCAAAAACACGCTACACTTGCTTCTCCATTTTTGCGCAATTTTCAAGATTCTTCAAGAAACTTCAACAAATGTTTCAAGATCCAATCTTTTAATCAATAAACCTTCAGGAATCTGTTCTCAATGCATTTTAGCATAATTATGATGATTAAGACTCCACAAGAATCAAAAGACTCAATGCCAAATATGAGAAAACATAGGAAATGCAATGGGAAAAAAACTCATAGGCAAAAACCATCTTGTTCCCCATAATCAACCTTCCTTTCCAAATGGCGTGTGGTTTTATTCAAAAATGAGTGTTATACAACAATGACCATGAGCTAATCCAAAGCGATGTAACCCAAATGGACGAACCCCTTGAATCTCAGAACGACTTAAAATCAACTCTTTCTCATCAATGCTTGAGTCCTGATCATTTTATGACTTAAACTTTGATACTAAAAAAACAAAGATTGATTTTTAAAGGCTGTGAAAATAAAATAAATGATGAAATTCAATTGAATAAATTTTATGAACATGTTTTGAGTTATGAAAAATTGTTCTAAAGCATAGATTGGTTTCATAATTTTATTGGTTGATTGTAGAAGAGTTTTAGCAAGAAATTATGATTTTTTTATAAGTTTTTCATGACTTCAAAGTTAATAAATAAATCTGAATTTTTTATAATAATAAGTTAAAGTAAGTTTTAAGTGCTCATATTATGCTAGTATAATCACATATGAATTCTTTGATGTTAAATATAATTTTTAGTATTTTTTATGAAGTTTAAAGGTAATTTTAAGCATGTTTAACATGTTTTCCAAAATTTATAAACAGAATAATTAGGCTTTTAAAGTATGTAACTAGCATAAGTTGATCATACAAATTAAGTAATACATTGTATGATTGATCTATGTTGTTTTTTTGAAGTTTTTCAAGGAGTTTTGGTAATTATATGTTGCTGTCCACTTTTCTAAAGTGGCATAAAAATTATACTGAGGTTTTATAAAGCATAAATAACTCCCGAAAACCAAGTAGTCATACAATAGAAAAGTTAAGTGTAGTATGGAATTGAATAGAGGACATATAAGGAATATTGTGGACAAGTTTCCAATATAGAAGTTGGTTTACAGTTGTTGTAGAACTTAGTCAACAAGGTTTTAATTTAGTTTCGGTTTTTCCTTATGTAGGAGATGTTGAACTAGTCCACTTCTAGAAGTTCTGGCGGAGCACCGTTACTTAACAAGGTACGTAAGTACTAAAGACAAACACAGGAACTAGAATTCATGCTTGGATGATCCTTGATTGTATGTGATATTGTTATGCTTGTTGAATCATGAATTTATCTGCATGAAAAGTTTATTAGAAGCAGGTTTTTTTTAGTATGATGACTTTCCATGTAAAATAGTAATATAAATTTTTATAAGCTTGAATTGGAACGTCATGATCAGTTTAACTTGGCCAATAGTTTACTAATCAAGAAAGGAAGTTATTTGTAAGTTGGTTAGTTACTTAATCAACAAGAAAGGTAGTTGTGAATTTTTATTCACATGATTAAAAGGAGTTATGAGCAATTATTTTAGACATGTTGCCACTCACAGTTTAATGTGTGGTCAAGGAGAAAGTAAGTAATTAGCCACTCATAGTTAATGTGTGGTAAACGAAGTTCAGTTTAATTAAAGGACACACATGACTTTAATTTTGAATCACCTTAAATTGAAGATAATAATTTTGGCTTGCTTTATTTGATGCATGTCTTTATGTGATGTTGTATGTGAGTCATAACATTTCTAAACTGGCTAATCACGTAAAGTGTAAGAGGGCTTGCATCAAAACTCTTGAAACGTATATACCTTGAGTATGAACAATGGGGGGAGTCGTAAGGAACAGTGATCTGTGACTTCTAATTGGAGTACAAGGCGTTGTACTCTTTTTTATTTTTAATGGGCTGGATATCCTTCACTTTATGTACATAGTAATACCTTCTTGGAGTTGCTCCCATGTTGGTGCCCAATAAAGCGATGATTTTTAAGGAGGAAACGCATTCTATGCAGGATCCATAAGTTTAAATATAATAATTAATTTAGTTGAGACCATGTACAAGAAAAAAGGTTGTCAAAGGTAAGTTAAGTGCATGTTTTATTTCTTATTGTTGTTGCATAGTCTTTAGTAGTTATGTACTCAGCTTTGCTGACAATTTGTTTTGTGTGCATGGCTTTGTCTTGGACTTGGCCCTACAATGACCCACTTGTGGTGAGTTGTCTAGTAAAAGAAAAGATGTAGGTACAATTGGGCATAAGCCATTTCATGATGGGCTGGAGTGAGAGCGCTTGATGTGTTTTGTAGCTTTGCATTATTTTATTGCTTATGATGACTAACACTTATTTTGGATGATTATTTTATTTCTAAAGACTTTTGGTTTTGGTTGTTAAGGGCCATTAATATGGTTCCGAAGTATAATAAGATTAAAGTTGATTTTTATTTTGAGATGGTTTTGAAATTAGTTTTAAATTGTTTTTGTTTTAAGACTTCCGCTGTAGTATTATGCCTTAGCCGTTATCACGGTGACAATAATACTTTGATTTTTCCATATTTAGAAGTTGTAATAAATATAATCCTTAATAATTATAATATGTTTTCCAAAAAAATAAGAAGTAAGAAGTTAGGAAATTTCATGGTGTTACAGCATGATTATGTGATTTTAATGCTTTAGTAGATAGTCGAGATGTTTATAATTAAATTCATGTAACATTGATTAATTGATAATTCGACCTTTAATTAAAATCAATCTTAAGTAGAAACATTGCTTTAGGTTTTATGTGAATCCATGCTAAATATTTAATGCTTTCGAATCACATATAATTGATGTTTTACTAAAAAGACCTAAATGAATGTTTTGACTAATCAAAGATTAAAATCAATTAAATCCTAAAGCGATCACCAAAGCATGTTTAAACATGGAATTATGTGTGCATTAACTAAAAAGACCTAATTGACGTTTTACTAAAAAGACCAATCCTTATTTCCATGTGTTTGTAGGTCTAAACCGGAAATATGAATGTTATAATTCGATGTTATGATTGTGAAATTACACATGAGAACATCTAGAGGTCGTTATACGCAGGGGGACAGTGTGACCTACTGTTGTCCTTACCCTCGTCCCTGAATCCAGAGATATGAGACCT
Source organism: Suaeda aralocaspica (assembly GCA_016808085.1). NCBI lineage: Eukaryota > Viridiplantae > Streptophyta > Magnoliopsida > Caryophyllales > Amaranthaceae > Suaeda > Suaeda aralocaspica. The sequence goes on along the minus strand of PYUH01000082.1, from coordinate 1,093,751 downwards.
TCTTATCCTTTGTTGTTATTTTTAAATCCAAAGTTGTTTTATAAAGTTATGATCATGTTTTAGAATTTAAATTGGTGAATAATCCCACCTTTTACAAATTTGAAACTAATTGTCCCATCTTTCATTTTTCACACAATAGTCCTACCTTTTACCCTATTATCTTTTAATAGGCTATTTCACAGGTTACTTGAAGTTGAGGCCAGCTTACTCCTTTTTATTTATTTATCTATTTAAAAATAAAAATAAAAATAAAAATATAATTAAAATACAATTTATATGTTTTTTACCCTTGTTTTTCACTGCTCCCATGGAAGTCCATTAATGGAGTTGTTTAAGGATTTGACAGTTTAATTAAGGTCACTTCGTCATGAAACCAAACCAAAATCATTGTCATAATCTGAACTGACATTATAAAAGCTCAATCTTTCATTTCACATTCCACCACTATTTCTCTTTATTCCTCCAAATTACAACAATGAAGAATCTTCCAAAAAAGCTAACAACGTTAATGGGTAGCGAAGATGAAGTGGGTAGAACATGATGTTGTAATGGGTGAAAAGGAGATTGAAGAAGTGGCCTGGGTTGTATGGTAGAGATGTCGACGGTAGCGCAACTGATTGCGAGAGCGAAGGCGGTGATGGGACTGACGGATGAGAGGAGTAGGGGTTTACATAACGGAGGAGAGGAGTAGTGAGTGGATGAGAGTGAGGTGGAAGATTAAGGGGTTTGTAAAGAGATTGTAAGGAAATTGTTATTGCTGTTTTTTAAGTAGGAAGAAAATTGCTATTATTGAAGGTTGACGAAAGCTAGAAGATGATGTTGATAATGGATTTTAAGAGGAGATGGAGATGACTTACAAAGTTGAAAGTGAAGGGTAAATAAAGAGGAGTGGAGTTAATTAGGTGGGTGGTTCAGCAATGATGAACGAAATAATGGCGAGTCAACATTTTTTAAGCAAAAGCAAAACCAAAGTCAAACTTTGACCTACAATTATAAATTATTACCTACAATAACACGTTAATCCTAATATACAACCAATAAAAGAATAATAGGGTGAAAGATGGGATTATTGTGTGAAAAATGAAAGGTGGAACTATTATTTTTAAATTTGTGAAAAGTGGGATTATTAAAATTGATTTTCATTTAAAATTTATGTTTATAAAGTTGTTCATGAAATTATAAAAATTAGGGTGTATAAAATCATGATATTTATAGTTTTAAGATTTTTAACAATATAAACATTCAAATTATGATCATAGATTTTTGTAGTATTAATTTTTGATGATTTTATGAGGTTTAGATTGGTTTTTAAAGGTTTTATATTGCTGTCAAATTTTTAAAGTCATGAAAATTAAGAGTAAAAATATTATGAATGTGTTTTAAAGCATGATAAATTATTTTAAAGCACATATCAGATGTACAGTGATAGTATGAGATTATAAAAGTGTTTTGTGCTTGATTTATGATGTTTTAATAAGATTAGAATGTCTTTTGGATAAATAAATAATGCTGTGAATTTTTATGAACACGTGTTCATGCACAATAGAAAAAAAGTAGCACGTGAAATAATAAATTATAAAAGTTTTTAACACATCTATCAAAATGTTATATGACGATCTTAGGACATGAATCTAATGTTTTTGGATCAGATTAAAATATTTACAAGGGTTTAAAGTGTTTTTAAGTAATTTTACAAAGCTGCCATTTTTGGAAAATTATCGAAATCAAGTGTTTTGGAAAGAAAAATTAAATTAAAGTCTGGAATAGAATAGAGACCACATAAGGAAGGTTTTGGACAAGTTTCCAATGTTAATAGTTAGTTTAGAGTTGTAGTAGAAGTAAGTAAACGTGGTTATTAATTTAGTTTCAATTTTCTCTCTTTGTAAGTGAATTTGAGTTAGGAGACTTCTAGAAGTTGTGGCGGATCACCATGATAACACAAGGTACTTAAGTACTAAAGGCATTTATATAAGTAGAATTCATGCTAGATTTATTGATTTTGTATGCTATGCTTGTGAATATAAGTTGTTGCTTGGTTGATTTTGAGGTGACTTGCATGAGAAGTTATGTTGGCATTAAAGTACGAAAAGTATGATTCATATATTAAAGTGACATTCCACATTTACAGTATTGTTAATTCCCCTTGAGTAATTGGAATGTTAAAGTACTTTGACTAATGTCAATAAAGAAGAAAGGAAAGTTAAGTTGATTATTAATTTCAAGATCAATAAGAAAGGTAGTTAGTGAATTTTTATTCACATGTTTAATGAAGCAATAGAGAAAATAGTTACCCACTAACAGTTAATGTGTGGTAAAGGAAGGTTTAGTTAAATAAAGGACACAAAACAAATTATATTACAGTCACTTTAAATCAAAGATAATTAATAAGGTGTTGCGTGTTGCTATGCATGTTTCTACGTGTTATTGTGTGTGAGTCATAACATTGTTAAACCTGTTAATCACGTAAAGTGAAAGATTATTCGCACCAAAACTCTTGGAACGTATATACCTTGAGTATGAACAATGGGGGGAGTTATGGGTGTTTACTTTAACTTTTAATTTGAGTACAAGACGTTATACTCTTTTATATTTTTTATATGCGCTGGAATTCCGTCACTCTATGTGACATAGGTCATAGCTTCTTGGAGTTGCTCCCAAGTTGGTGCCCAATAAGGCGATTGTTAAGGAAAGGAAACCTATTCGAGGCGAAATCCAAAGATTGAATGTAATGAATGATTTTTAATGAGTTGAGTCTATGCATAGGCACGTGGTGTTCACTAAGGTAAGAAGTAAGTGATGTTTAATCTTTTCTTTTATTTTGTTGTGAATCATGTTTTGCATAGTCTTAACTGCTTATGTAGTAAGCTTTGCTTATTGTGTGTGTTTGTGTGCATGGCTTTGTCTTTGACTTGGCCCTACGACGACCCATTTCGATTACGAATAGTGGTCTAGAATAGAGAGAAAGCTATAGGTACAAATGGGCATAGTCAATCGTTCTTGGTTATTGTGTGAGCGCTTGCATTGTAGTTGTATTAGCCTATGTGGACTTTTTACTGAATATTGTTATTGTTCACCTTTGGATTTTCAAGGTTTATGGTTTATTTGGTTTCAAGGGTCATTTGTACAGTTCCAATTTGTAACAAAGTTTTATTTTGATTTGGTTTTGAATTTGTTTTGATTTTGGTCTGAGAATTCTTTCAGTTTATTTTGGTTTTAATTTGGTTTTGAAATAAAAAACTTTCACTGTAGTACTTTGATAAAAGCCTTAGTCTTTATCAGAGTGGCCGTGATTCCAGAAAGTAGGAAGTATGTTTAATTTTATTTCTTAGTTTCTTTATATTATATTTCCGGAATTTAGAAAGGAGAAAGTTAGGAAATTCCAGGGTGTTACAAAGTGGTTACCAGAGCTTAGTTTTCGAAAATAAAATAAATTTTTATTCTTTGGGGGTACCCTAAGTTTTACTTTGAGAGAAAGAAATTTCTTGTTTTAGAAGGATACTGAAAATGGATTTTTTTTTCAAAAAATAGTAATTTCTAAAAAGAAAAGTTTTGGAAAAAAATAAATAAAAGTTTTAAATTACTTTCATGTACAGGTATGCAAGGAGTTAAGGTATGTTATTATGTGTTATTGCTTTCATAACATGTGGTGCGATTAGGCAGGATGTTTGGCCATGTAGGATAGAATTTATTGCGTATAAAAATCGATCCCACCAAAATCAAGGCCATCATGTCTTTGAAAACACTTAAGAACGAAAAAGAAATTCGGGGATTCTTAGGAAGGCTTCAGTACATAAGCAGATTCATTTTCGAGCTTACAATGGTATGTAAACCCATCTTTAGGAAGTTAATGATCAAGGATGCTCCAAAAGAATAGGACGACGACTACCAACCAGCCTTCGACAAAATCAAGGAATATCTCACGAATTCGCCTCTCCTGGTACCTCCAAATCCGAGCCATCCTCTATGACTCTACTTAACCGTTACTAAGACCGCCACATGGGCCATGCTAGCACAAGAAATTGATGGAAAAGAAAATGCTATCTACTACTTAAGCAAGAAGTTCCTACAATATGAGGAAAGATATTCAAACATTGAGAAATTATGCTTGGCACTAGTATGGTCTACTAAGAAGTTTAGGCACTATTTACTAACTCACACTGTGCACATAGTTAGTAAAGGTGATCCCCTTAAATATTTCTTCACTAAACCTGTAGTAAATGGACGAATATGAAGATGGACGATCATGTTGGCCGAATTCAACCTTAAGTTCGTGTCACAAAAGTCCATAAAAGGAAGTATATTCTCTGAATTCCCGACTCTTCTGATGAAGCTCGACTTGAGGATTACGAATTTCCCGACGAAGAATTGATGATGACAGAAGAAGAAAACTAGTACTTAAACTTTGATGGTGCCTCCAATAAGCAAGGGTGTGGGGTCGTTGTTTTGCTAATCTCGCCCAAAGAGGAGCACACACCCATATCGGTAAAATTAGACTTCGATGTAACCAATAACGCCACTGAATACGAAACATGCACATTGGGCTCGAAGCTGTTGTAGCCTTGAAAGTAAAAACCTAAGAGTCTACGGAGATTCTTCATTAATCATCAAACCAATGTCCGGAAGATGGAAAGTCAGAAGTGAGAGCCAAGCTCCGTATCAAGCTCATTAGGAACAAATTACCTCCCAAATCAAGGACATCAAATACAATTACATAAAGAGTGATGACAATCAGTTTGCTGATGCTTTTGCTAAGTTAACATCAATGATCCACATTCCAAGTTCTTTGACAGAAATACCCTTGATGGTCGAAAGAAGAAAATAAAGAGCCAGCTCATGCGTGCATAGTCGAAGAAGACAATGAGGTGAACAACGTCACAAACGAGGAGCCTATTTAGAGAATAAACAATATCCCATTTACGCGTCGAAGAAAGAGCAACGTGCCCTAGGACTTCTAGCCTCCCAATACATAATTTGAGGAGGAGTTCTACATAAAAGACATTACAATGGCTTGCACCTTCGATGTGTGGATAACAAAGAAATTCAACGGGTCATCGGCCAAGTACATTCGGGCATATGCGGAACTCACATGAATGCTCGAATGCTATATTCTAGGATTATCAAGCAAGGGTACTATTGAACTACCATGGAAGATGATTTTAATAGATACGTGAGACATTGCGACAAACGTCAGAAGTATGAAAATGCTCAACACATACCTCCATCAGTGCTACACTCTCTATCACCTTCGTGACCATTCTCATCATGGGGGATCGACATAATTGGAAAGGTTACACCTCCGGGTCATGGAGGTCATGATTTTATATTGGTAGAAATCGAATACGTCACCAAATGGGTGGAAGTCACTTAATATCGTGTGTTGTAAGCCAAACATGTGGCACAATTTATTGAAACCAACATAATATGCCGATATGGGGTCCTGCATGAAATCATCAGTGACAATGGAACTCTTTTTCTAGGTGAATGCGAGGAGCTTCGTACAAAATATAAGATCCAGCAACATAAGTCGTCTCCATATCGACCTCCAACCTATGGGCAGTTGAAGCAGCGAACAAAAATGATTTATCTCTGGATGACAATAGTGACACTAATAATTTAATTAGTGTCAGTGATATATATAGCTTCGAAGGTGATGGTATCAAGGATGCAACCATAGGTGAATTAGTGGCATACGAGAATATCAACCATATGGGTGCATCCAGGGTAGGGATTGGTGTATGCATGATCACTCATCACTAAGTGGCACGCAATTCAAGGCAAGAATAGGTGGATTATGGGGAACAAGATGGATTTCGCCTATAAGTTTTTTCCCACAGGGTTTTTCTCATTTTTGGCATTGAGTCTTTTATTTCTTGTAGAGTCTTGGTCCTCATAATTATGCTAAAATACATGGGGAACAGATTCTTGAAGGTTTCTTGTTTAAAAGATTGGATCTTGAAGCATTTCTTGAAGTGTCTTGAAGAATCTTGAAATTGCGCAAAATTGACGAAGGTTCCTTGGGCGTGTTTTTACGATTTTTCCAAGATCTTGGGCAACAAGTAATTTTTTTAATTTTATCTGAAAATCTGATGATTATCTTGTTATTTAATTATTTAGTCAAGTTGTTAGGATATTTTCTTGAATTGTTTGTTAATTAGGCAAGATAAGATCAAGTGCAAGTTGCATGATGATATGGCAATCTTATCTTGAGTTTGTTGTATGTTTGTTTTGTGAGGGACGAATTTCCCTAGTCTTAGGCGTGTTTTTTTTGTTGATTTTTGTTAGGATTTTGTTGCTGATTGTACCTATAAATAATCTCAACATTAGGATGTAATTAATAGAAGTGGAAATTGAATAAAAGCTTTGTTTGTTTACTTGAAAAACAAAAAAATTCGAAATTCTAAGAGTTGGTGATTAAGTTCTTTATACTCTTGCACATATTTAATTAGTAGCTTTGAGGGCGCTTAGTCTTTAATCAAAGGACTAATTGATCAACCTAAAATTGAGAATGTTGGTGACTTGGTCTTTATAGATTCGAAATTTTAGTGTATTCCCTTGTGAGTTTTTGTTTACACGAAAATTCACATCAAATTTGGTGCTCTTGTTGAGAGATCTTTTATATTCAAGTGCTCATCAATTGATCAAACACTTGAAACAAAATTGCTATGGCAAGTGGAGTTGAAGAAGTTCCTGCAAATTTTGAAAGAGGATTGTCCTAAGAACATGCCAAAGAAATCAGAAGGGACAATGAAATTAAGGAATTCCGTACCATGCAAGAAGAAGTAATGAATTTTGTGTCAGGAAGTTTGAAAAATAAGAAGAAAATTCACGAAAATACAAGCAGGAGTGCATGCAAACTTAGGCGTGACTATTACACAAGTTCCAGTGAAGAAGATGACCGAAACAGGCATAAGAGGCGTGACAAAAAGAAGGATGATGATAGTAGTTTAAAGTCAGACGTTCCTGAGTTCAACGACAGTATAAATCCAGAAAATTTCCTTGATTGGCTAAGGAGAACCGAAAGGGTCTTCAATTACAAGGAGTATAACGATCATAAGGCCTTCAGATTGGCAAAATTAAAGTTAACATCTTATGCTAGCTTGTGGTATAAAGGATTACAAAGAAAAGGCAAAAAGGAAGGAAGATCAAAAATTTGTTCATGGCGCAAATTGAAAAGAGAATTGAGAAAAAAATTTGTACCACATGAATATGAACAGAATAATTTCCTAAAGATGCATACTCTGAAACAAGGACAGAAAAGTGTTGAGGAATATATCAATACTTTCAAAAATTTGTTAATATTATGTGATCTAGAAGAGAAGGAAGATCACAAAGTTGCTCGGTTTGTGGCAAGGTTGGATGAATCCATTACAGAAAAAGTGGAATTACAACCCTACTGGACTTATGATGAGATCTGCAAAGTGCCACTCAGGGTGGAAAAACATGGGAATTCAAAGAAGCCAAAAGCATTCTTTAAATCCTATGAATCCAAGAAGGAAGTGGTGTACTGTCAACGAGCTAGTGCTAAACTTAAATTTGATAATGATGAAAGAGAAGCCACTCCAATCAAACCACTGGCAATACCTGAAGACAAAAGGAAGTGCTTTAAGTGTCAGGGAGTAGGACACCTACAAAGAAATTGCCCAAACTCTAGGGTAATCACTGTCAGGGAAGCAAAGGAAATTGAGGACGTCTACTTTGATGTTCTTCTTGAAGAAGGGGAGGACGAAAATATTTATTCCCAGGAAAAGCAAAGTAGCAATGACATGGAAGAAGTTGAGGCAGAAACACAGGGTCAGGCATTGGTCCTTAGGAGGGTTTTTCAGTCTAAACCTGCGCCAATTGAAGAGAACCAGAGGGACAAAATTTTCGTGACCAGGTGTAATGTACAGGGGCAAGCTGTGTGATGTAATAATTGACCGTGGTAGCTGTACTAATGTGGTCTCTACCCTATTGATTCAGAAATTGAATCACCCCAAATACAATCATCCTCAACCTTACAAGTTACATTGGTTAAGCAATACTAGTGATGTTAAGGTAACAAAGCAAGCCTTGATCAATTTCAAAATTGGTCAATTTGAGGATTCTGTGACCTGTGTTATCTGTCCAATGGATACTTGTCATATATTGCTTGGTAGACCATGGCAATATGATCGATTTGTGAAGTATGATGGAAGAACCAATGTCTACATCATCAGGAAACAGGAAACTAACTAGCCAATTGCTTTGAAACCTCTAAAATTGGAGCAAGACAAGAAGCAATTGAATGTGGAGAATAAAAAGGGAGTGTTTTTGACTAATCATAAGGAGTTGGAGAAGGAATTGACTGATTGCCATGAATTGTTCGTGCTAATGGCCAAAGATGTGAGAGTTGAAACATCTACAATCCCTAAAATTCTTCAACCACTGTTGAAAGAATTTGAAGATGTATTTCCAGATGACTTACCACCAGGCTTGCCTCCCAATAGGGGCATTGAACACCAAATTGATTTGATTCCAGGCGCTCAGATTCCCAACAAACCAGCATATAGATGCAATCCTAAGGAAACTAAGGAAATACAAAGGCAGATTGAGGAATTAATGCAAAGAGGCTACGTGAGGGAGAGCATGAGTCCTTGTGCTGAACCAACACTGATTGTTGCAAAAAAATACGGATCTTGGCGCATGTGCATTGATTCTAGGGCTGTAAACAACATCACAATCAAGTACAGGTTCCCCATTCCTAGGTTGGACGATCTTTTGGACGAATTATATGGCTCACAGGTGTTTTCCAAGATTGATTGAAGAAGTGGGTATCATCAGATTTTGAGGGAAGGAGATTTGGTTTGGTTACATCTTACGAAGGAAAGGTTTCCTAATAATAGGAAAAATAAATAGATGCGTAGATGTGATGGACCATTCAAGATTTTGAAAAATATTGGTGATAATGCTTATCAACTTGAGCTACCAGGTGAATATGGAGTCCATGCTACTTTTAATATTGGTGATTTATCTCCATATGTGCCTGATAAACAACTTAGAACTTTGAGGACAAACTCCTTTGAAGAAGGGGAGGATGATGTATCTCTGGATGATAATAGTGACAAATAATTTAATTGTTGTCAGTGATATGTATAGCTTCGGAAGTGATGGTATCAAGGATGCAACCATAGGTGAATTAGTGGCATATGGGAATATCAACCATATGGGTGCATCCAGGGTAGGGATTTGTGTATGCATGATCACTCATCACTAAGTGGCACGCAAATTAAGGCAAGAATTGGAGGATTATGGGGAATAAGATGGTTTTTGCCTATGTGTTCTTTCCCACAGGGTTTTTCTCATTTTTGGCATCGAGTCTTTTGTTTCTTGTACAATATTGGTCATCATAATTATTCTAAAATACATGGAGAACAGATTCTTGAAGGTTTCTTGATTAAAGGATTGGATCTTGAAGCATTTCTTGAAGAAACTTGAAATTGCGCAAAATTGACGAAGGTTCCTTGGGCGTGATTTTTACGATTTTTCAAAGATCTTGGGCAACATAATTTTTGTAATTTTAGCTTAAAATCTGATGATTATCTTGTTAGTTAATTATTTAGTCAATTTTTTAGGATATTTTCTTGATTTGTTAGTTTGTCAGGCAAGATAAGATGAAGTGCAAGTGGCGTGATGATGTGGCAATCTTATCTTGAGTATGTTGTGTGTTTGTTTTGTGAGGGACGAATTCCCTAGTCTTAGGCGTGTTTTTTTGTTGATTTTTGTTAGGATTTTGTTGTTGATTATAACTATAAATAATCTTAACATTAGGATGTAATTAATAAAAGTTGAAATTGAATAAAAGTTTTGTTTGTTTACTTGAAAAACAAAAAAAAAAAAAAAAACTGAAATTCTAAGAGTTGGTGAATAAGTTCTTTATACTCTTGCACAGATTTTATTAGTAGCTTTGAGGGTGCTTAGGATTTAATCGAAAGACTAATTGATCAATCTAAAATTGAGAATGTTGGTGACTTCGTCTTTATAGGTTCGAAATTTCAGTCTATTCCCTTGTGAGTTTTTGTTTACACGAAAATTCACATCAAAGAACGTCAAAGAAATTCTCTGAAAAAATGATGGAAAATTACAGAGATTGGCCACTCAAGTTGCCCTTTGCCTTACGGGGGTACAGAACATCCATTAGGGCTTCTACGGGAGCAACCCCTTTCTCCTTAGTCTACTGGGTGGAAGCCGTACAACCTGTCGAACTCGAAATACCCTCGTTAAGGATAGTGTTCGAAAGTGAACTTTCTGAAGTCGAATGGGTATGGTCTCGGTACGAAGCTCTGGTCCTCCTAGATGAGAAACGCTTAAAATCCTTAAGTTATGTCGAAGTCTACAAAACGAGAATCGAAAGACATTTCAACTAACATGTCAAAGAAAGGAAAATCAAGGAAGGTGATTTAGCTCTCAAAGCCCTGCGGAAAACCGTCATGGATCCTCAAGGGAAATTACCTCCGAATTAGGCTGGGCCCTATATTGTTAAGAAAATACTCCACGAAAGTGATGTTGAACTAATTGATATAAATGGTGTCAACTTCTATAATCTCACCAACTCGGATCAACTAAAGAAGTACTATGTTTAAACTATGCTAAAGAAGCTACTGGAACTACGTTTGGCTTGATTCCGAAAGGATACATAGGCAGCCTCGACCCGGGGTTCGGCCCATTTAAAAATAAAACCCCCACTCCTCTACAGTATTTTAATGGCCTATTGATGTAAGCATGAACTATGTTTATTTTCAATAATAATAAAAATGTTATACTTTGGCCATGAAATGCAATGAATGAGTTGATTATTTAAATATGATTGTTTCCGTAAACATGTCACACAGGCCTTATTCGTAGGCAGCCTCGACCCGGGGTTCTGCCCACTTAAAAATAAAACCCCCACTCCTCTACAGTATTTTAATGGCCTATTGAAGTAAGCATGAACTATGTTTATTTTCAATAATAATAAAAATGTTATACTTTGGCCATGAAATGCAATGAATGAGTTGATTATTTAAATATGATTGTTTCCGTAAACATGTCACACAGGCCTTATTCGTAGGCAGCCTCGACCCGGGGTTCTGCCCACTTAAAAATAAAACCCCCACTACTCTACAGTATTTTAATGGCCTATTGAAGTAAGCATGAACTATGTTTATTTTCAATAATAATAAAAATGTTATACTTTGGCCATGAAATGCAATGAATGAGTTGATTATTTAAATATGATTGTTTCCGTAAACATGTCACACAGGCCTTATTCATCCAAATAACCAAACCTAAGTGTGTGAAATAATAAATAAACTTTTCCCTTACGTCTGGGTTCCTTCTCCTTGTCCTCTATACTCTTAGAAGATTCTCCAACTTTCACTGCCTTCTAAAGTACCAGCTGCTTCTGTCCGGAGACCTTAGCAACTTTTTCTTTCCCTTTACCTCCCACATTGCGTTCTTATTTATATCTCTTTCTCTTAGGAGCAGCTTCAATCTTCAAAGGAGGAAGCTTCTCAAGCCTTTTTCATACAAGCACCTACCTAGGACCTAGTCTAGAAGTAACCTTGGGCTTGTCCTAAATTATGTCCCTAGCATACCCATGATTTCTCCTTTCGGCTTTACGAGCCTCTCCACGGATAGAAATAGACTCTGCATTCAGCAAGATTAAGTAATGCTTCGAAACCTTCTCGTAGTATTCCGGCAATGGAGTCACCGAAATCTTCGTCCTCTTCATCCAATTGTTTTCCCAATTCTTGGCAGTACCGAGCAGCACAGACTTCTCCTCGGGCGTCACAATATCATGATCCGGGATTACCCGTTGGATGCCAAATTGCCTCATCACTTGAGAAGGGCAGTAAAAGGTCAAGGCAGTCAACCAGCCATACGGACATAAGGAGTCTCGTCTGTATAGACCATGGTTTTGATCCTCCACCACGAAACGGTCCGGCGAACGTTCACATTTTATTTGCCAAGGTAAACAACCATTAATGCTTGGTAGAGTGACGATGCCGTCGGCGTTGACCATACAAGTTCCTAAGAGTGTAGATAGGAATGTTTAACGGAGGCTCCATCAAAATCAGACGATCCATAAGCCACACCTATACAAGAAATGTGGGCATGTAAAATATTTCGAATATATTATGACCTATCATAAATTTGAAATAATAATAATCCTCACATCTTTCATAGGACTTAGCATTAAATGACCTATCTATTGCTAACGATTCCTGAAGCAAATAATTCTCAACAATTGTAGTACAACATTCAATTGTTTACTTGGAGAAGCAAGAGACAGCCAGTCATGGGGGCATCAGAATCCCTCTTAAGGCGATCGAGGGTCAAAAACAACTCCCTGTACATAGTGGCATAGGGGTCCTTCCATCTTCGAATTGTTCAACGATGGTGATCAAGACAACATCACTCATAGAGGGTTCACCATTAACAAAAAGAAATCTTGCAAATATGCAGATCAACAAGGCTCACCAATTATATCGCTTCTGGGCTATTTCAGCAGTACTAAAATAATCAATCAAGCCAACCAAGTCTATTTTCCTACCATGGACTACCTTTTCCATCACATATGGATCAAGGTTAAGATAATGCTCAAGAATTGGACAAATTTAATCTTTGGTAGTGGGAAGACAAAATAAAACCATTACAAGACAATCCCGCTATACCTCCTAACTCTTTCGGCAAAGGGGTCAACTCTCTTGCACGAGATATGAAGCTATCGGTGGTTGTCTTCCAAAATCCAACAGCAGCATATATAACATTATTGTCGAGTTGAGCATACCTCAAGGTGGTTAAACAGGAAAGCTTATAGTCCTTCAGCAAACCTTTGTCCTCTGGGTTGAGCGACGAGAGCCATTTGTCACAAGCGACTTCGAAACTGCTAGCCATGATTGGAAGATTAAACTAAGATGCTCAACTTTCGAACAAAAAAGCTCTCTAGATCATCTTGCGTTCGAATGAAGACGAAAACAACGAAGGGAAAGGGGGTATATATAACATTGAAGATGCCATAAATATTCAAGGAGGAGCGCCACAGGTTAGACGAGCTCCTAGGCGTAGGTTGGGTGCTTTGGCGCTCGCCTGGCGGCACAGCGCATGCTCCCTTCTTTTTGTAACCTCTTTTAGACTCATACGTCTTGCCTCGATATTCATGCACATCTTCCTCGATTCCCGTGCCTAATTCACTCGTTTCAAGTCCTAGTCCCTTTAATTAATATTTCTTTTTAGTTTTATTTTTTCGGGGGGAAAGTTGGTACCCTCCCTTAAGTAAAATGTAAAAGTCAAAGTCAAAGTTCAAAGTCAAAAGTCAAAGTCAAGCAGTCAAATAAAGTTAAATGGTTAATAAAACCGAGTCAAATATGTACAAAACTAGAATTAAATATATAAAAAGTCTTGTTCATAAACTTATACATTTTAGGCATGCGTACGTCGAACGAGAAGCTAGATTCCTAAGTTTCAGGGCCTCGGCTTGTCGACGGAACATTAGTCGGACTAAAACCGAGCGATAAGTACATATCCGAAAGACTTTGGGTATCACTGGATCCTCATGCAAGCGAAGAATCCGATGTCAGCTGCTGAAAGAAAAGACAATCTCGAATAGGCTAACGAATGCCAATAAAAGAAATTAGACACATGAAAACTGGCAGTTCTCGTTTCAATGGACAAACCGCTGCTAGGAGTAAAATGCGGCACAAATTCCGAGACTTAAGCACCCTTATAATGTAGTACCAATAAAGGCCGAGACCCCTAAGAGGAAGTATTTGGGAGCAAGGGACATAGAGTTCAAATCCTAAGGAACCATTTTGAGGCTAACATTACTAATAAAGGACATTTCTTTCACTACAGTGCGAAAGAGACTCAAAAGAAACACGCGATTTCTTCAGGTAATAACGGATTCACATGAAGGCAATGGATTGACGGATTTTTTACATCCTACCACCACAACAAGAGACAAGGAACGAATAGTCGAGAGCTTTTCACCCTCTGAAAGACCTGAAGCCCATGAATAAAGTCATCAAATCCACATCCCGAGAGCATGCGGAGAAGATCGAGATCACGCTGCCCTCCGAGTAACGCAAGCCCCTACAAGAATGGATTACTCGAGTCTAACCCCCTCATTTAGTGGTTGTCCTTCAAAAGGAAAAGGGTAATTTAAAAATTGAACACGAAAAGACAGAAGAGCTAGAAAAAGAGAAAGTAAAACAAAAAAGGAAGAGGTCAGTTACTCACATGGCCCGAGAGGGGAAAATGAGAAATATGCTGAGCCTGATCAAATCCAATCATGCTGGGCTGCCACTCTCCAGGATCCCATGGTGTAGACCTCTTGGAGGACACCTGGCGTACATCCTCCACTTCCAAAATGTCAACATCTGAACTGCACCAACATAATATAACAATTTGGAGCAAAAATTTCCTCAGCATAACGTTTGTAAATGGACATTTCCCATAAATAAACCATGAGTTATGGTTGTCTAGCCCCCCGTAATAAACTATGGAAGACTCAAAGTCTCAGCAGCATCCAACAAATCAACATTTCCAAACATTTTCAGCCCCATTTACCATCAAGATCATCATTTCAGAGTTCGGAAAACGGGGCTAATATGAGCTAACATACATATGTACATTTTCTTTTAATAACAAGAGAATTACATGAAAGAATTTTGAAGCTTAAAGATAATAATTTTGATCTAAACAATCTTCCCAATTCCCTTAAAAATCCATTACACAAACTTTTAGCAAGTCCTTCAAAGTTAGTATGGTTCTCTCCGTTTGTCCATCGGTTGCTGGATGGAAGGCTTTAGTCATTTTCAACGTTAATGTTATCCTAGACACTTTTCAAAAACTTTGAAAGAAACCTACAACTCCAATCTGACACGACATCCTTTGGAACTCCATGTAGCTTCACAACATGCTTTCCATAAGCCTTTGCAAGTTGTTCAATCGTCCAAGTCTCCTTCATCGTTGTAAACACCGCTCTTTTAGTAAGCCTTTCCACCACAACCCATATGATATCATTTTGATTCCTCGACTTGGGCAAGCAAGTTATAAAGTCCATTGATATGCAATCTCACTTCCATCCGTGTGTTTCAAGTGGTTGTACTTCTCTTTGTGGTCTTTTATGCTCAAACTTAACTTTTTAACAGTTAAGACACTTGCACACGAATCCAGCCACTTCTATTTTCATCCTAGGCCAGCAATACACCTTCTTGAAATCCGTATATAGCTTATCGCATCCACGATGCACTGAATACGGTGTATTATGGCCTTCCTTCATGATTCTACGTTTCAAATCTTCACATTTTTGTGGTACACACCACCTTCCTTTGTACCTCAAGCTTCCATCTCAATGGATTTTGAAGTCCATAGCCTTTCCTGCCTTCAATTTCTCCTTTATTCTATCCAATTTCACATCTCCTACCTGGTTTTCCTTAATCTCCTCAAACATTGTTGTTGGTTGGATACTAAGATTACAAAGTATTCCTTCCAACTCTCCCTTCTTCACTATCTCCAAGTTTATTCTCTCCATGTCTCTACACAGCTCCTTAGCAACCATTAAAGAATGCACTCCATGCTTCGGTGTACGACTAAGAGCATCTGCTACTACAATGGCCTTCCCTTTATGGTATTGGATATCTAGATCATAATCCTTGATCAACTCAAGCCATCTCCTTTGTCTCATTTTTATATTTTTTTGAGTGAAAAAGTATTTTAAGCTCCTGTGGTCCGTGTAGATCCTACACTTATTCCATACAAGTAATGCCTCCGTACCTTTAAAGCAAACACGATTGTCGCTAGCTCAAGATCGTGTGTAGGATAGTTTGCTTCGTATGGCTTGAATTGTATTGAAGGATACGCTATCACCTTTTTATTTTGCATTAAAACATATCCCAAACCATTTTTGGATTCATCACTTTACACATCATAAGAGTCACTCTCATCTAGCAAAGTCAGCACCTGAGCTATAGTCAAACGCTCCTTTAAGGTCTTAAATGTCTCTTCACACTTATCATTCCACACAAACTTATAGTCTTTCTTCATTAACAACGTCATTGGCTTAGTGATTCTCAAAAAGTCCTTCACAAACCTCCTATAATATCATGCTAATCCCAAGAAACTGCGTACATCTGTCACATTCTTAGGTGTAGACCACTCTTTACCGCTTCGATCTTGGCTGGATCTACTTCATCTCCTTCTTTCGACATGAAATGTCCCAAAAACACGGCTTTGTCCAACCAAAATTCAAATTTCGAGAATTTAGCATACAATTCATTCTCCCTCAACTCCATCAAAATTGTCCTTAAATGTTCCACATGTTCCTCTTTACTCTTGAAGTACACGAAAATATCATCAATAAGAACTACCATAAACATATCCAAGAACCGTTTAAAGATTCTATTCATTAAGTCCATCAAAATTGCTAGCGCATTCGTAAACTCAAAAAGCATAACAGTAAACTCATAATGCCCATACCTCGTGTGAAAAGCCATTTTTATTCTCAGTTGATGGTATCCTAACCTCAAATCAATCTTTGAAAACAAAGTAACTCATTTGAATTGATCAAAGAAGTCATCAATCCACGATAAAGGATACTTGTTAAAGATTGTCACCTTATTCAACTCCCTATAGCCAATACACAACCTCACACTCCCATCTTCCTTCTTTACAAACAGCACTGGTGCTCCCCAAGTTGAAGCACTAGGCTTAATTCTACTCACTCATTTCCGTAGGTGTCATCCTATAGGGTGCTTTGGAAATAGGTGATGTTCTTGGAAACAGGTCTATAGTGAAATCGATTTCGCACTTAGGAGGCATTCCCCGAATCTCCTCCGAAAACACGTCTAGGAAACCCCTTACTATCTTAATGTCCTCAGGATTAGCAGTTTCAACATGATCCACATCCCTCACACTGCAAAGGCAAATTGGAAAACCTCTCCTCACAAACCTAGCAAACCTCATTACTGATACTATTTTGTTGTGTTTTGGCATTCTTGCCCTCCAATAGCTCACTTTATTACACTTATAAACTAACGAGATCTTCTATGGTTCACACAAGATCTCAGCCTTGTGCTCACTCAACCAATCCATCCCAAAAATCACTTCTATGTCACCCAAATCAAACTCAATTAGGTTAGCCTTAAACTCCACTCCCTCAATTTCGATTGGAACATCCAAAAATCTCCTTGAACACTGTACTTCTTTTCCTGATGATAACACTATTGACATATCTATTGTATCTACTTCCCAACATAGCTATTTACTTCTCCAAAAATCTTAGTGGATACAAAAGAATATGTTGCACCAGAATCAAATAGAACTTTAACAGGAAGAGAGTGAATAGAGAAAGTACCAGTATCACATCCATAGGAGCATCAACTTTATTTCGAGCCATTACATTTAGCTTCCCAGTATTCGAAGTCTCAGTCTGACCTCCTTTATTTCATCTTCAATTTCCATTCCCTGCTTGGTGCATTGCCTTTCCTCCCATGATTCCTTGGAAACCCTTATGTTGACCTCCAGTTAAATTCCCTTTGAATTGAGAACCTTGTCCTTCCTTTCCCTTGTTCTTGGAGAAGCACTCATACTCACGGTGTCCGAGCTTGTTACACAAACGACAAGTCATTGGGTTCCCAGCACAGTCCTTTCTTGGATGATTGTTAGGACACTTTTTGCAGAAGTACACATGACCTCCTTGATTAGCCATCTGTGCCCTATTTCCATTTCCATTAACAAGCTTCCCAAAGTTTCCTTATTGCCCTGAAAGTTATTGTTGAAACGAGGCTTCTTAAAGCCACCGTGACTCCGTTGTTGGTTGAAGTTTCATCCACCATCATTTCTTTTCTCCCTCGTCTCGGTTTCTTTCAGCATCTTCTTCTTTTACTGGTCTATGGCTTACAGATGTGCAGCTCTACCATATAACTCATACAAGGCCTCAAAGACATTCCCCCTTAATTGCAACTGGATGTCTATGGGTAACCTTCTCTCAAAACGACTAGCCTTCAACTTTTCGGTTGCCACAGCTTCCTTAGCAAACCTAGACAACTCTATAAACTTATAGTAATACTCAGTCACTGATGACATACTTCCTATCTTAAGCTCCAGAAACCCATTAGCTTTCAGTTTCTGAAGGAACACAGCATAAAACTTATTGAGGATCTGTTCCTGAAACACAGCCTAATTGAACCCTAGCAAAGCCTTAATCACAGCTTCATTTTGTTACCACCAAAGATCAGCTTCTCCTCTCAAATAGTAATCTGCATGGTTCACCTTAACATCTTCTTGACACTCAACTGCCCCAAACAACTTGTTGAATTTTCTCAACCATCCCTCTAAAACGTAGGGATTGGGTTCTCCTTGGTAAGTGAGTTGCTTACTCTGAGAAATCTTCTATAAAAGTTCCGCAGTAGGGTCATTACCTATACCATTTCCTCTAGCCGGTAATTTTTCAGCTACAGTAGCTAATTGTCTCACTACATCATTCACCTGATTGTTGTTATGTTCAGCTATCCTATTACTCCTATAGAGGGAAAAAAACCTTTATATTAAACTATGTCTACCTCTAAGTTAGAACAAAATAATCTCATAATATAAGATAGAAACATTTGCTCAATTCGTCTCACAAAAGATGTTCCTATTCTTGTAGAGCGAATGATTCAATTAGTTTTGATTGTTTACACAACCATTAAAACATGAGTAAAGCACATAATAAATAAAAATAATTCCCTTGATTCTACTCTATTTGAGGCTTCACTTCCTAGAAGAACTATTTCCTTTATTATTTCATTCTCATAAGAACTTTTATTGGTTAATTTCTCCTAAAACTTCCTTATGGCTCACTGCCACTTATTTACAAAGAAAAACAACAATCTAATATGCACTAGTGGAAAAATCGCTATATACTTCACCTTTTATATAGCGGTTTTTTGGATGCGAAGAAAAAACGCAGCATAAAGTATTGGAAGGAGGCTATATGACCATTATATGCTACGGTTCATGGGAGACCGCATCATATAATATATATGCTGCGGTCCATAATAAATAATGCGGCCTAGACCGCAGCATATAACAATACTATTTTTTTGAAACCAAACTTTGAAGCTCAGCCCAAATCAAGGAAGTATGAAAAAATAAAAGGCCAAAATAAAATAAAAAACGGACTAATATTCCCCCATTTCATTGGTAGTTGTTCCTCCTAACCCTAACCTAAATCCTCTCTGTCACCTCTTTCACTTCTCTCATTTTTTCTTCTCTTTCTCTCACTCTAAATCTGATCTCTCACCTCTTTCACTTCTCTCTAAATCCGGTCTCATTCAACTCATCTCATCTCTCTACATTTACGCCTCACCCTAACCCTAAGGTAAAATCCCTCTCTTTTTCTCTATTTTTATATGTTTTATTTTTCTTTTCAATTACAGTTTTTGTTTTATGTCTTATTTTATTTTTTTTCATTTGATTTCGCGAGTTTTATGGTGATTATGAAAGATCAACTATTGGGGCGAAATTTGGTGGCTTTGGTTTTGAGGTTAGTTTTGTGCTTCGATTTTTTCAATTAATTATGATGTTTTTGAGTTTGGGTTCGAATTTATTGTTGGTTTTGGAGAGTTATGTTGCTTTTGTTGTCGGTTAAAATTCGATTTTGCTAGTTAATTTTGTTGTTGTTTTGGTTTCGATTTCTCTGATTTATTTGGTAGTTACTTTATTTTAATTTTTGTTGTTGTTTTGGTTTCGATTTTGCTAGTTACTTTATTTTAATTTTTTGTTTTCGATTTTGCTTTTATTTAGTTGTTTTTCTTAATCAATTTTTGTGATTTTATATAATATTTTGAGTTTATTTGGTGGTTTGTGGGTTTGGTTGTTTGTATTTGCGTTTGTGTGGGCGAATGTGAATGAGATTTTTTGACTAATTAATGGTGAGTCTTTGTCGCTTTTAGTGTTAGTGATTGGTTATAAGTGGTGAGTGAGTGTGTGAGTGACTGAATGTGAGTGATTGAGTGCGTGACTCTGAATGTGAGTGACTGAGTGTGTGAATGACTCTGAAGGTGAGTGACTGTGAGTAAATGGTGAGTTATGATTAAGTGTGTGACTGACTGAATGTGAGTGGGTGTGTGTGTGCTACTGACTCTGAATGTGAGTGAGTGAGTGAGTGAGTGTGAGTGAGTGAGTGAGTGAGTGTGAGTGTTTAAGTGAGTGTAGTTATTGAATTGTTGTTACTACAATGTGTTATTGTTATTGTTGTGTTGTTATTGTTGTGTGTTTATTGTTGTTGTTATTGTTGTGTTGTTATTGTTATGTTGTGTTATTGTTGTTGTTATTATTTCATTCTTTGTTTCAAAATTTCAGATCCAAAACACTACTGCAACTTTCATTCTTTGTGGCTCAGCAATGAAACGAGTTGTTGTTGTTTAGTTGTTGTTCTTTTTATTAATATGGTTAGCCAAGCTTTCATTTAAGTTGACAATCATCCACTGCTCTACCTGATATGTTTCATTGTTTAATGAGTATGTTAATGGATGCTTGAATGAAATATTTCGTTGAGATTGAGCTTATGATTGAGCTTGAATGCAATTTTTGAATGATGATCGAGTCCCTTATAGTCCGACAATTGTTTAATAAAAAATGAGTCCTTTTTCATAAGACACTAATTATCTACAAATGATGACGGGACTCAAGTGATGACCATGGTTGTTTGAGTTGCTCCAAGTTGTTGATTGTCAACTAGTTGTTGTGGTAGCCAAACAGCTATGCTAAATATCATTGAGGTTTGAGTTTCTCTAGACTATAAAACTTGTTGAAGTAGCGTAACTCGAATGGTGGGTGATCGTAACCACTTCCCTGATTGAGATTATGTATATAATCATAAACATATATAATATGCTTACAAATGAGTGAGTGATTGTCTTGTTATTGTTGCTGTCTGGTTATTTGTGAGTCACTGAGTTGAGTTGCTGCCGTTGCTGCCACTGTTTCTGCCATTGCTGCCACTGTTGCTGTTGCAATTTCAAGAGTTTTGCCCCGCGACAAACTACTGCATATTTCACGTTTAACTGTGGCTGCTTGTTCCTTCTCCAACTGTTGCTGCTTTTCTGAATTTTTTATTACTATTGCTGTAATTTCTTGTTGTTGTTGCTGGTATATTTACTCATTTTCACTCTGGGTATCTTTGAGATGTAACATTAGAGAGCACAGAATTTAGAGCTTTTATGTATATAAACACTTAAGTTGTTATTGAAGCACAAAATGCAAAAAATAAAATAAAATAAAATAAAAAAAATTCGGCCCCTTATAAGCTGCGGTTCTTATAAAGAACCGCAGCATATAAGATTGCCCTTAAATGTTGCTACTGGGTATGCTGCGGCCCAAAACCGCAACATATACACCCCAAATAACCGCCGCAAATGAGGTTTTTTCAACTAGTGATGTGTAACATTCTAAACTATAATAAATGACATTAAATAACTCCTATGCATAGCAAAACCTCTAAGCATTAGCATTATCCTTTTTTGTCCTTCGACATCACATATGTGTTAGGTATGAACTCAGGATCATCTTTAACATCATCTTCCATGTCCTCCTCAATATCTTCATCGATGGTTTCTTCAATCAATTGAGGTACTGGAATCATTGTCTCACTTATGTCATTTCAAAATAAGGGACTTGTGCACTTCCTTCTATACATGGCCTCAAAAGGGGCCTTGCCAATACTTGCATGGTAGCTGTTGTTGTATGAGAACTCAATAACATCTAAGCAATCTTCCCAATTCCCTTGAAAATTCATTATACAAGCTCTTGGCTTGTCCTCCAAAGTTTGCTTGGTTCTCTCCGTTTGTTTATCGGTGGTTGGATGGAAAGTTGTACTCATTTTCTACGATATACCAAAGTTCTCCTAGACACTTTTCCAGAATTTTGAAAGAAACCTAGAATCCCTATTTGACACGATATCCTTCGGAGCTCCATGTAGCGTCACAAAATGCTTTATGTAAGCCTTTGCAAGTTGTTCCATCCTCCAAGTCTCCTATTGGTATAAAAGCCGCTGATTTAGTGAGCCAATCCACCACAACCCATATGGTATCATTTTGATTCCTCTACTTAGGTAAGTAAGATAATTAGTGTGTTGTTATGCAATCCCACTTCCATCCTGGTATCTCAAGTTGTTGGACCTCTCCTTGTGGTCTCTTATGCTTAAATTTCAGTTTTTGACAAGTAAGACACTTGCTCACAAATTTAGCCACTTCCCTTTTCATCCTAGGCCAACAATACACCTTCTTCAAATCCTTATACAGCTTAATACCTCTAGGATGCACTAAGTATGGTGTACTATGGCGTTCCTCCTTGATTCTCTGTTTCAGATCTTCACATTTCTGTGGTACACACCACCGTCTTTTATACCTTAAGATCCCATCCTCATGGATCATGAACCCCAGAACCTTCCCCGTTTTCAATTTTTTTCCTTTATTCTGTCCAATTTCACATCTCTTTCATGGTTCTTCTTAATTTCCTCAATTACTATTGGTAGGATACTATGATTACAAAGTATCCTGTCCAACTCTCCCTCCTTCACTATATGCAAGTTTATTCTCTCCATATCTCTACATAGTTCGTTAGTGACCACTAAAGTATTCACTAAATGCTTTTTTTTACGGCTTAAAACATCTACTACCACATTGGCCTTCCCTTCTTGGCATTGCGTATCTCCTTAATCAGTTCAAGTAATCTCATTTGCCTCATGTTTAAATCTTTTTGAGTGAAAAAAGTACTTTAAACTTTTGTGGTCCGTGTATATCCTACACTATACTTCATACAAGTAATGCCTCCATATCTTTAAAGCAAACACGATCGCCGCTAGCTCAAGATCGTGAGTGGGATAGTTTGCCTCGTATGGCTTCAATTTTCTTGAAGCATACCCAATCACCTTTCTATTTTCCATTAACACACATCCCTAGCCTTTTTTAGAACCATCACTATACACATCATAAGAATCCACTTCCATCAGGCAAAGTCAAGACTAGAGCTGTAGTCAAACGCTCCTTTATGGTCTGAAATGCCTCTTCACACTTATCACTCCACAAATACTTACATTCTTTATTAACGACGTCATTGGTTTAGCAATTCTCGAAAAGTCCTTCACAAACCTCCTATAATAAACTGCTAACCATTTGAAACTCTGTACATCCGTCACATTCTTAGTCATAGGCCATTCTTTTACTACCTCGATCTTAGCTAGGTCTACTTCAACTCCCTCTTTTGACATGAATTGTCGTATGAATGCTACTTTCTCCAAATAGGACCCACATTTTGAGAACTAAGCATACAGTTTATTCTCCCTCAATGTCATCAAAATTGTCCTCAAATATTCTACTTGCTCCTCTTTACTCTTAGAGTACACCAAAATATCATCAATGAAAACAACCATAAAATTATCCAAGAATTGTTGAAAAATCTTATTAATTAAGTCCATGAAAATAGTTGGCGCATTAGTTAACCCAAAAGGGATAACAGTGAACTCATAATGCCCACACCTCGTACAAAAAGCCTTTTTCAGTATGTCCTCATTCGCAATTCTCAACTGCTGGTATCCTGACCTCAAGTCAATCTTTGAAAACACAGTAGCTCCATCAAATTGATCAAACTCCTCGGTAATGGATACTTGTTCTTGATTGTCACTTTATTCAACTCCCTATAATCAATACACTACCTCAAACTCCCATCTTTCTTCTTTACAAACAGCACTGGTGCTCCCCAAGGTGAAGCACTAGGCCTAATGTAACATTTCTCCAGCAGCTCCTGTAAGTGCTCTTTCAACTCACTCATTTCTGCAGGTGCCATCCTATATGTTGCTTTGGAAATAGGTGATGTTACTGGAACTATGTATATGGTAAAGTCAATCGCTTGCTTCGGAGGCATTCTCGGGATCTCCTCTGGAAACACATCCAGGAAATCTCTCACTATCTCAATTTCCTCAGGCTTAGCAGTCTCAACAAGATCTAAATCCCTCACACTATAAAGGTATATTGGTAAACCTCTCTTCGCAAACCTAGCAAACCTCATTACTGACACTATTTTGTTGTGTTTTGGCCTTCCTGCCCTCCAATAGCTTACTGCATTACCCTTATTAACTAACGAGATCTTCTGTGGCTCACACAAAATCTCAGCTTTATGCACACTCAACTAATCCATCCTTAGAATCACTTCCAAGTCACCCAAATCAAAATCAATTAGGTTAGCCGTAAACTCCACTCCCTGAATTTCTATTGTAACATCCACAAATCTCCTTGAACACTGTACTTCTTGTCCTAATGGTAACACTATTGACATATCTATTCTATCTACTTTTCCCAACACTAGCATTAACTTTTCCAAAATCTTTGTGGATACAAAAGAAAATGTTACCCAACAATCAAACAAAACTTTAACAGGAATTGAGTAAATAGAAAACGTACCAGTAATTACATCCTTACTAGCATTAGCTTCACCTCGAGCCGTCACTTTAAGTTTCCAGTATTCGAGGTCTTAGTCTGACCTCCTCCATTTCCACTTCCATTTTTATTTCCGAATTAAGGAGTTGCTTTTCCTCCCTTGTTTCCTTAGAAACCCTTCTGCTGAGCCCCAGTCGGGTTCCCTTTGAATTGGGAACCTTGTTCTTCCTTTACCTTGTTCTTGGAGAAACTCTCATACTCATGGTGTTCATGCTTTTACACACACGACATGTTACTGGGTTCCCGACACAATCTTTTCCTGGGTGATTGTTAGGACACTTCTTGTAGAAGTACACACAACCTCCTTGATTAGCCATCTTAGCACTATTCCCATTTCCATTAGCAGGCTTCCAAAAATTTCCCTTGTTACCCTGGAAGTTATTACTAAAATGAGGTTTCTTAAATCCACCATGACTCCCTTGTTGGTTGAAGTTTACTCCACCATCCTTTCTTTTCTCCCTCTTCTCACGTTCCTTAAGCACCTCCTTCTTCTTCTAGTCTAGGTCATACAGATGTGTAGCTCTACCATATAGCTCATCCAAAAACTTGATGACTTGCCCGGCTAAATGTAACTAGTTGACTAAGGGTAACCCTCTCTCAAAATGACTAGCCTTCAACTTTTCGGTTGCCACAGCCTCCGAAGCAAACCTAGACAATTCTATGAACTTAGAGTAATACTCATTAACAGCCATACTCCCCATTTTAAGTTCCAGAAAATCACATCTTTCTGTTTCTGAAGGAACACAGGATAATACTAAATGCGGATATGTTCCTGAAACACATCCAAATTGAACCCTGGTAAAGCCCTAAACAAAGCTTTATTTTGTGACCACCAAAGATCAGCTTCTCCTCCCAAATAGTAAACTGCATAGTTCACCTTAAGCTCTTTCGGACACTCAAGTGCTCCAAACAGCTTGTTAAATTCTCTCAACCATCCGTCTAGAATAGTTGGATTGTGCTCTCCTTGTTAAGTGGGTGCTTACTTTGAGAAATCTTCTTGAAAAATTCCCCAGCAAGATCATTACCATTTCCATTTCCTCTAGCAGCTAAATGTTCTACTACAGTAGTTAATTGCCTCACTACCTCATTCAGCTGATTGTTGTTACGTTCAACCATCCTATTTCTCTTGTAGAGGGAAAAGACCTTTATTAAATTATGTGTAGCTCTAAGTTAGAAGAACATAAACTTATAACATATAACATTTTCTCATTTCGTCTCACAAAAGAAGTTATCATTCTTTTAGAGCGAATGATTCACTTAGTTTTGATTGTTTAGATAACCATTAAAACAATAATAAAGCACATAAGAAATAAAATTAATTCCCCTGGTTCTACTTTACTCAAAGCTTCATCTCCTATAAGAATCGACTCATTTATTATTTCATTCCCATAAGAATTCTTATTGATTAATTCATCCAAATATTTCCTGATTGCTCATTGCTACTTATTCACAAAAATAAATAGCAATCTAAATTGTCCAACAATCTAAACATTAACAACACTAAACAATATTAGCTAACTGATGTGTATAACAAAACTCCTAAACATTAACATTGCCCTGTTCGTCCTTCGGCATTACATATTTCTTAGGCATAAACTCAGGATCATCCGTCACATCATCTTCCGTATCCTCCTCCATATTTCCATCCATATCTTCCTCAAGATCAAGCTATTCATCAACCTCAAAATCAGATACCAAATCTACAAACACCAGGATCACTGGATTTGGATTCTAGATCACATACCAAAAGCTATCCTTCAATTCATAACACTATGAACTAGAAGTAGTATCCTTCATAATCATCTCATCATCTTCCTGATCACTTGAGCTTTATATGGGTGGGGTTTCCTCACTTGCATTCGACTCCTGGAAATCCTTCTCCTTCCTAGAAATATAGCCCTCCAGATACCTCCAATCGCATCCCCATTGACCAACTGCATCTTTATATTTGGTGTAATTTGGAAGTCCTGCAGCAAAGTGAAAGTCACTGAACTTTGCCTTAATATTAAGGTAGGGTGGAAGGTTTTGGCATACAACGAACAATTAGGGCCGACTGATACGAAACAAGATGATAACTTCGAAGGTTTGATAATGGCTTCTAAAGATGATACAAGTATGAGGGAAATAATGGCTTATGGAGATTCAAGGCTTTTGGGATCTTCAAAGACATCATCATGGGTCTGTATGGTGACACACGAAAATACTTTATTATTGAAGCAAAGGAAAGAATAGTGGAATTAGGGGAATAAGATGGTATTGCCTATGAGTTTTTCCCACTTCACTTGATAGGGTTTTCTCATTTTAGGCATTGAGTCTTTTATTTGTTGAAGTGTCTTAGTCATCATTTACATCTTTATACACGTGGATAATGACTTCTTGAAGGTATCTTGATTAAAAGAATGAATCTTGAAAGGTTTGTTGAAGATTTGAGGAAAAACGCCTAAAATGGTGCAAAATTGGACGATCTTGAGTGGCGTCAATTTTGACGATTTGTGGGTGATTTGGGCGGATCAAATTTTTTTGTAATTGTAGTTGTAATTTATTGATTATCTTGATTATTAAGGTAAGAATAAGTTTGTTACGATATTTTTTAATTAGATAGAGTTTGTTATGATATTTTAGCAAGTTGCATGACATGCAGTGATGATGTGGCATTCTTATCTTGTGAGTCATGGATGAGTCACTATATTAAGGTGAATTTACCTAATGTTATGCGTGTATTTTAGCTTAGTTTAGTTAGGATTTTGTTGATGATTATGACTATAAATAATCTTAACATTAACTTGTAAAAATTAAGATTAGTAAATTCAATAAACATTGATTGTT
This sequence comes from Suaeda aralocaspica, assembly GCA_016808085.1. Lineage (NCBI taxonomy): Eukaryota > Viridiplantae > Streptophyta > Magnoliopsida > Caryophyllales > Amaranthaceae > Suaeda > Suaeda aralocaspica. Next base: position 1,066,449 of record PYUH01000082.1, on the reverse strand, counting down.
TAAGTTTAATTTATTTTCTACAAAACAAACAAAAAAAAACCGAAGGTGTGAAAATTTTCGAGTGTTAGGGAATTTTCGAACATCTTGAAAGAGTTGGTGCTTAGGCTTTACACTCTTGTGAGGATAGTTTTAGGAATTGAGGGGTGCATTGCTTTAATCAATTAATAAAATTATTCGACTTAGATCGATTTTCATTGTGCTTGGCTCTAGAGAAAACCGAAATAAGAATATCCAATTGTGAGTGATGATTTTCTTTTATCAACATTCACATCAACATTTAGTGCTCTCGTTGAGGGGACATTAATCCTCAAGGTTATTGGTATAATTTCTTTGTTAAAACAAAAGTAATCATGTCAGCAGATGAAGCAAACACTTCGAAAATTACTATTGAGGAGTTGCGCTAGGACATAGAGTAATTAAAAGCTATGTTTGAAGCCACCATGAAGGATTTTGCCGAAAAATTAAAATCACCAAGCAAGTCTAAGGGTGCAAGTAAAAGGGAGACGGATTCTAGTTCTGATGATGAGCAAGCAAGCTCAAGAAGTGCACGAAAATCAAGGAAACAATTCTCATCAAGTTCTAGCAATGAAGAACCTATGAATAGGCGCAGAAAGAAAGAAAAGCCTGAGGATGATGATCGCAAACTTAAACTTGATATTCCTGAATTCAGTGGAAGTTTGGATCCTGAAAATTTCTTGGATTGGCTACGAAGGATTGAACGAGTATGATGATCGAAAATCATACAAGATTGCAGAATTGAAATTGACTGGCTTGGCTAGCTTATGGCTTGAAGGTAATCAAAAGAAAAGAAAGAAGGATGGGAAGTCCAAAGTAGCCACTTGGACAAAATTAAAGAATGAGATGAGGAGACATTTTGTTCCTCAAGATTACGAGCAAGGCAACTTTATAAAGATGCATACTTTAAGGCAAGATCGAAAAATCCATTGAAGAATATACCTCTGAATTCCTTAATTTGATCACCATCTGCGATGTAGAAGAAAAAGAGGATCATCAAGTTGCTTGTTATATTGCTGGCTTAGATGAAAGAATAAGAGAAAAGGTGGAATTACAACCTTACTGGACCATTGATGAAGTTTACAAGGTTGCATCTAGGGTTGAGAAGCAATTTTCAAAAAAAACAAATACTTTTTTCGAATCCCTTTGTGAAGAAAGAAAGTGCCATTGTTTCATTTAAACAAAATTTCGATTCCACTTCAAAACCTACTCCATATATCAAGGATAAAGGCTCTGCTACTAATCCTCCACACCTTGATCAACGCACATGCTTCAAGTAAAGGTCAAGGCCATATCCAGAAGGATTATCCTCATTCAAGGGTTCATACTACTCGAAATTAGGCAGATGATGAAAACTTTGAAGAAGAGGATAATGAACAATAGGAGGATGGCGCAAATTAAAACACTCAGGAAGAGCAGAATGAGGAAATTACTCCTGAGGTGAATGGCCAGAGTTTGGTTCTCCAAAGGGTTTTGCAATCTAAAGTTGCGCCACCTATAGAGAATCAGAGGGATAAAATTTTCATCACAAGGTGCAATGTTCTAGGAAGATTGTGTGATCTGATAATTGATTCAGGTCGTTGCACTAATGTAGTCTCTACAGTATTGATCAACAAGTTAAAAATTCCTACCACTGAACATCCTCAACCATACAAGTTACAATGGCTCAGTAACACAAGTGACATCAAGGTGAACAAACAGGCCCTGGTTAGTTTCAAGATTGGAAATTTCGATGATCAAGTGCTCAATGATGTATGTTCTATGGATGCGTGTCATATATTTCATGGAAGACCATGGTAATATGTTAGTTTCGTACAGTTTGATGGCAGAACAAACATATATATATCATTAGGAAACAAGCACAAGGAAAACCAGTTGCGCTGAAACCTTTGGAAACTTCGAAATTTTCGAAAGATGTAAGCAATAAAAAGGGTGTTTTGTTGATTGATGAGAAAGACATGGTGCAAGAGGTAAAGAATTGTGAGAAGTTCTATGTGTTGATGTGTAAGGAAGTGCAGAAGAAAGCAACAAGCATCCCTCTTGAGTTGTGCCCCTTGTTGCACAAATTTCAAGACATATTTCCTGATGAATTGACACCAGGATTGCCACCCATTAGAGGAATTGAGCATCAGATAGATTTGGTTCCTGGAGCTCAGATTCCTAATAAACCATCCTACAGGTGCAATCCAGAAGTAACTAAAGAGATTCAACGACAGATTGAAGAGTTGATGGCAAGAGGATATGTCAGGGAAAGCATGAGTCCATGTGCAGTACCAACATTGATTATTCCTAAAAAGGATTGATCATGGAGAATGTGCATTGATTCTAGAGTTGTGAATAACATCACCATTATATACAGGTTTCCTATTTCTGGATTAGATGATTTATTGGATGAATTGTTTGGCTCACAAGTGTTGACCAAGATTGATTTGAGGAGTGGTTACCATCAAATTTGAATGAAGGAGGGTGATGAAAGGAAAACAGGGATCAAAACTAAACTATGACTCTATGAATGTTAGTTATGCCTTTTGGTTTTACTAATGCTCCTACTACTTCTATGAGATTGATGAATGAAGTTTTGAAAGCTTTGATTGGAAGGTTTGTCGTTGTCTATTTTGATGATATACTGGTGTATAGTGCAGGTGTGGAAGATCATCTGCGACATCTAAGAGAAGTGTTCGAACTTTGAGGAAGCAGAAGTTGTATGCTAAGCTCGAAAAGTGCTCGTTCATGGTCTCAAGAGTGACATTCTTAGGGTACATTGTTTCTAAGGATGGTGTTTCAGTTGATCCTTCGAAAGTAAAAGCTATTAAATCATTGCCAGTTCCGAAATCTGTGACTGAGGTGTGCGCTTTACATGGTTTAGCTTCTTTCTATAGAAGATTTGTGAAGAATTTCCCTTCTGTAGTAGCACCTATGACCGAGTGTATTAAGAAGAAGAAGGAGAAGTTTGAATGGACCAAAGATGCGCAAAAGGCATTCGAATTGGTGAAGAAATTGCTTTGTCTGGCTCCTATCATATCTTTGCCAGATTTTTCGAAACCTTTTGAAACTAAGACAAATGCTAGTGGCGTGGGGATTGGTGCAGTGTTGGTTCAAGGTAACGGCCTATAGCTTACTTCAGTGAGAAATTGAATGGAGCAAGGTTAAATTACTCTATCCATGACAAAGAATTCTATGCTATTGTGTGAGCATTGGATCATTGGTGTCATTAACTGTGTCCAAGTCACTTTATATTGCATTCTGATCATGAGCCTCTAAAGCATATCAATGGCCAACATAAACTCAATCCAAGAAATGCTAAGTGGGTTGAATTTTTGCAGTCTTTTCACTTTTCATCAAAGTACAAAGAAGGCAAATCTAATGTGGTTGCTGATGCTCTATCAAGGAGGTATGCTTTAATTGGTGTTCTTAATTTCAAATTGCTTGGTTTGGAGTTGATTACACAATATTAAGAGCAAGATGGAGATTTTGGACCTATCTATTCCAAAATTACGAAGGGTTCAATGGGATCTTATGTGCTACATGATGGATTCTTATTTAAAGGGAATCCACTATGCATCCCTAAGTACAGTATTCGTGAATTGCTAGTCAGAGAGGCGCATGGGGGTCGAATTGCAGGTGACTTTGGTATCACAAAAACATTGACAATGTTGCAGGAGCATTTTTACTGGCCTAGAATGATTGGTGATATTGAAGCACTAATATCACAGTGTACAGTTTGTCAAAAGGCCAAGGCATCCTTCCATCAAGGATTCTACACACCATTGCCAGAAGCTCCTTGGGATGATATTTCTATGGATTTTATAGTTGGTTTGCCTAGAACTACAAGGCAAAACGATACTATAATGGTTGTGGTTGACAGGTTTTCGAAGATGGCTTACTTCATACCTTGAGACAAGACTGATGATGCTGTCAATGTTGCAGAATTGTATTTTCGAGACATTGTTAGGTTACATGGAGTTCCGAAAACAATTGTAAGTGACAGAGACGGATTTCATGAGTTATTTCTGGAAATCATTGTGGCGTTTGATAGGCACAAAATTACTCTTCAGTACTTCTTATCAACCACAAACAGATGGTCAAATTGAAGTCACAAACAGAACCCTAGGCGTTCTACTTCGTGGTTTGGTAAGCAAGACACAAAAGGATTGGGACTTGAAATTAGCTCATGCTGAGTTTGCTTATAGTCGATCACCTTCATATGCAACTAAGCATTCACCTTTTGAAGTTGTTTATGGAGTCAATCCCAAGCTACCTTTTGATTTCGTGGCTATTCCTAAAGGCGATCTCGTTCACAAATAAGCTTTATCTAAAAATGAATATATGTAGAAGTTACATGCACAGGTTAGGGTAAGGATTGAGCATGTGAATGATATCTACAACACAAGAGCTAACAAGCATATAATGAAACACACATACAAGGAAGGATATTAGATATGGTTACATCTAAGGAAGGAAAGATTTCCTAATCAAAGGAAAAACAAGCTAATGCCTAGGTGTGATGGACCATTCAAAATCGTGAGCAAGATCGGGGGCAATGCATATAAACTCAAATTGCCAGGTGAATATGGTGTGCATGCCACGTTCAACATTGGTGAATTGTCTCCTTATGTTCCTGATGATCAACTTCGAGGTTTGAGGACAAACTCTTTTGAGGATGAGGAGGATGATACGAAACAAGATGATAACTTCGAAGGTTTGATAATGGCATCTAAAGATGATACAAGTATGGGGGAAATAATGGCTTATGGAGATTCAAGGTTATTGGGATCTTCAAAGACATCATCATGGGTCTGTATGGTGACACACAAAAATACTTGATCATTGAAGCAAAGGAAAGAATGGTGGAATTAGGGGAATAAGATGGTTTTGCCTATGAGTTTTTCCTTCTTCACTTGATAGGGTTTTCACCTTATAGGCATAGAGTCTTTTATTTCTTGAAGTGTCTTAATCATCATTCACATCCTTATACACATGGAGAATGACTTCTTGAAGGTTTCTTGATTAAAAGATTGAATCTTGAAAGGTTTGTTGAAGATTTGAAGAAAAACGCATAAACTGGCACAAAATTGGACGATCATGAGTGGCGTCAATTTTGACGATTTGTGGGTGATTTGGGTGGATCAAATTTTTGTGTAATTCTGGTTGTAATTTTTTAATTATCTTGATTAGCAAGGTAAGAATAAGTTTCTTAGGATATTTTGTAATTAGAAAGAGTTTGTTAGGATATTTTAGTAAGTTGCATGACGTGCAGTGATGATGTGGCGTTCTTATCTTGTCAGTCATGGAAGAGTCACTAGATTAGGGTGAATTTACCTAATGTTATGCGTGTATTTTAGCTTAGTTTAGTTAGGATTTTTTTGATGATTATGACTATAATAATCTCAACATTAGCTTGTAAAAATTCAGATTAGTGAATTCAATAAACATTGATTTTTTATGTTTAATTCGTTTTCTACAAAATAAAAAAAAAAAACCGAAGGTGTGAAAATTTTCGAGTGTGAGGGAATTTTCGAACATCTCGAAAGAGTTGGTGCTAGGCTTTAAACTCTTGTGAGGATAGTTTTAGGAATTGAGGGTGCATTGCTATAATCAATTCATAGAATTATTCGACTTAGATCGATTTTCTTGGTGCATGGTTTTAGAGAAAACCGAAATAAGAATATCCCATAGGGAGTGATGATTTTCTTTTATCAACATTCACATCACCGACACATGATCAGGTTGGTCCCACTGCGGTAGCTTCAGCATGTGAGGATAGTTTTAGGAATTGAGGGTGCATTGCTATAATCAATTCATAGAATTATTCGACTTAGATCGATTTTCTTGGTGCATGGTTTTAGAGAAAACCGAAATAAGAATATCCCATAGGGAGTGATGATTTTCTTTTATCAACATTCACATCACCGACACATGATCAGGTTGGTCCCACTGCGGTAGCTTCAGCATGTGAGGATAGTTTTAGGAATTGAGGGTGCATTGCTATAATCAATTCATAGAATTATTCGACTTAGATCGATTTTCTTGGTGCATGGTTTTAGAGAAAACCGAAATAAGAATATCCCATAGGGAGTGATGATTTTCTTTTATCAACATTCACATCACCGACACATGATCAGGTTGGTCCCACTGCGGTAGCTTCAGCACCGTACTCATGTACCAACAATAAAATCGTATCTTCTAGACATATTGAGGTGGACTCTCATAGTCCTTCTTTTCCAACTTCCCCATCTAGGTATCCTTATCAGGCATGCTACCCGACATCCTGCACAACACTTAAGGCTAACGAATCATCCTTCCCACAACAAGACCAAATTAACAGTTCTATAACAAAAGGTTTGGTGACTAACATACAATTTCTTTTATACATATTATACAAGTGTGAATATCAATATATGTAAGGATGATGTGATTATAAGGCTGCCATTCACAGACGGGTTCCTGGAGGTTTTGCCTTTGGGTTTTTTCCCAATGCACTTGCTACGATTTTTCTCATTTCAGGCTTTTAATTGCTTTTAAGTATTTGTGTTTCTCGTGTTTTAGTTATACTTGGTCTACAATGATGGAGGATCACGTTCTTGAAATTTCTTGATTAAAAGATTCAATCTAAGATGTTTCATGGACCTTTTCAAGATAAAATTTCAAATTCTGATCAATGCAGTATGTCTAACTTTGAAGATATTTCATTGAAAGTTAGCTTTGAGCTAGAAGGCGTGAGAATATGGGTTGGAAATTTTATTGAATATACTTTCAGGGAAAAATATTTCAAAATCCTGAAAAATAATGAAATTAATGTTTGATTCATTTTTTCTGCTCGAATGTCAAACTGGAAATCAGTTTTTAGTTAGATTTCATTTATCTAAAGTCCAAGTATAGTTAGGATTTTTTTCAGGACGTGTTTAATATTTCGTTTTGTGATTTTAATTTTCTTAATTTATTTTTTTAGTTTGTTTGGTAAGTTGTTAGATTAAAATCTTGTTAGTTAGAGTTAGTTAGAGTTTTTTGTAAAGATAAGAGCAAGTTGCATGATGATGTGGCAATCTTACCTTTAGGTTGTGCAAGTGGCGATTTTGTATTGGTTTTAACGTGATTTTTTAGCTTCTTATTTTAGGAATTTTTTGGTTATTATTCCTTTAAATAATGTCAACATTAGGTTGTAAAAATCAGATTATTGAGTTTAATGAAAAGTTTTCTTTTGTTCACTTGAAAAACAAAAATTCGAATATTTGTGAGTTGGTGGAAATTTTCCTTTAGACTCTTGTGTCGATTGATTATTAAGTTTGAGGGTGCCTAGGGATTTAATCAAAGACTAACCTATCAACCTAAAATCATGAATTTTGGTGGCTAGGCCTTTAGTAATTCGCGGTTTTAGTTATTCTATCCTTGTGAGTTTTTGTTCATATGAATATTCACATCAAATTTGGTGCTCTCGTTGAGAGGGGTCGTTAAAACTCCATACTTGTTATTGTTTTCAGTTGTTCATTGAAGATTCATGCAAGTTTTAGTGTAAAAAGTGATCGAAAAAGGGAAGTAAGCAAAATCGGAAAATCGGGTAAGAAATGTTAGGTTCGAGGGTCAGATTGAAGTTGCAATATCTGCTTGTTATAAAAGCTTTTACAACTCTTCTTTTTTAAAAACTGGTTAATTTTCTGTCCAATTTCTTCATATAAAATTTCAGAAGTTTTCCAGGTTGTTTGCTATCCAAGCAAAGTGATTCTTTGGGAATTGGTCTGAATCGGAACAGTTTTATGTAGTTTGTGTAAAAATTCAACTCCGAACAATTGGCTTGGAATCTATGCATGAAGTTTTGGTTGCGTGTTAACAACATATGGGTAAGATCTCCACAAAAATTCAGCCTTATACGAGCTGTTTAGGTTGGATTTTGGTGTTCATACTTTCATCCTAAATTCTAGACAGTTTTAGATGATGGATTGGTATAGCAATGTAGTGTCTGCTCACGACTTGCTCTCATATTTTCTCCTTGGGAACAAACCAGATCACTCTAATTGTCAAGGGTATGGCCATGTAAGGAGTCCATATGTTAATGATGTAGAAATTTCTTCGGAGCTATATTTAGAACTATTCTTTGAAGAGTTGCAAGAAGAGGAGTTGAAACCTTTTATCATTGACAAACCTAGAGTGCTACATCATATTCATCAGTTTGACTTAACTTTATCAATGGAAGATGTTGTAGTGACTATAGAAATTCAGGCTCATGCCAATAATATTTTGCAAGACGTTGACGCATGTAACGATTGAGGGCACAATGACGAGATTGTAGTGAACAAGCCATCACAACAACCACAATCGGTTGGTTTTTAACAACTTTGTAATATGCTAGATCATGAAACAAAAATAATTACAGATGCTGAAGAACGTAACAACACACAAACCGAAGTGGACAATCAATCAATGTTGATCACCATCAATGAGGAAAGGATTAAATCCTTGGACGATGTGACCAATTATGAATCCAAGATTGATATTATTTTTGATGCAATGAAAGAACTTATGTTTGAAGTTCAAGTAATTCTAAATCGATTTGACGAGATAATCGATACAAAACCTACTAGTTTAGATCTTTCGATGATTTTTGTTGGTGTCCAGTTTTTAGAGTCTGCAAGACTAAAACATGATTCTCATCTTTGTCTTCAAGGGACTCCAAAAGATGGATTTCTTATTGATTTCCGTACTACTTTGAAGAATAATAAACAAGTCTCAAGGATTTCGTTGCACTTGAACAAACACGTGATGATATCGTGTTATGGTTGCATCTAATGATGTGCTTACTAGGTGATGTGGATTTTAAGTGGTACTCTCAAATATCACTCAAAACTCACGTGTTTGCCAGTTAAATCTCCACTCCTGGATTAATTTAATTGAAGACTGATTAATTAACACACTGCTATAATTAATTAAGTAGGATCTAAATTCGGTTCATCACTCTTGACTCACGAATTTATGAAGAAACTTGAACAAATTTAAACTCTAAATTTGCGCAAGAAATTCGTAAAAATTGTATTGAAAATTCAATGTATAAAACTTTTTTATTTTTACAAGGAATTCTCAAGATATTTATATAACAACCTAAGACTAAGCTCTAACAACTTTCTAAGACTCTAAAACTCCTAAAACACGCACAAATTGGGCTGAAATTCAGCTTACAAGACTCAAATACGACTCACAAGATAAGAATGCTACATCATCACTGCATCTTGATCTTATCTTGCTAACAAACTCTAACAAACTTATCTAATCAAGAAAATAACCTAAAAACTTAACTAAATAATTAATTAACAATATAAACATCAGAATTAACACTAACAATCACGAAATTAACTTAGTGCCCAAGAAACTGCAAGAAATACTTCAAGATTCAATCTGTTAATCAAGAAACCTTCAAGAACCTATTCTCCATGTATTTTAGCATAATTATGATGATCAAGACTCCACAAGAAATGAAAGCAATGATGTCCGAAATGAGAAAACCCTATCAAGTGAAATAGGAAAAAACTCATGGACCAAACCAACTTGTTCCCTGTAACCACCATGTGTATCCATGTTGTGAGTGCATTAATTAGTTATAATTCATAACTTATTTAATGGCTCACTCCACCAGTGACAATGTATCAATGATGAATGGTGTTGGCTAGGAAGCCACTACTAACATCCACAGTGTCAAGTTACTTAACCAGTGTCACCCATACCTGTGATTTATCTTTATCAAACGCAATAGAATTTATTATCAGGCTAATTGGCTCATCCAATATTGGTGCACAATAAGATATTTCACCTGTATACAAATTCACATCACTAGGTGACTTTAGATTTGGCATCAAACATGGATCACTTATTCATCGAATATCGATGGTTGCGTGGATGCTAAAACTAGGGCAAGTTTCTTTTGATGATCGGGAGGATGTTACAAGTGTGAATATCAATACATGTACGGATGATGTGAATATAAGGTAGTTGTGCACATTGGGATTCTTGAAGGTTTTGCCTATGGGTTTTTTCCCACTGCACTTGCTAGGGTTTTTCTCATTTCAGGCTTTTAAATGTTTTTAAGTATTTGTGTTTCCCGTGTTTTAGTTATACTTAGTCTATAATGATGGAGGATAACGTTCTTGAAAGTTTCTTGATTAAGAGATTCAATCTTGGAGTAGGTGCCCTGGATTTTAGGGTCCCAAATTTTTCGGTCACCTTCCCCAAACTATCCATAGGTCGAGTTAGACCTAAAATATTGGCATAAGGAAAGGTAAAATGGACTTTTTTAGAAGTATTTTGCAACAAAACAAGAGCGCAGGAAATTAAGTCGCACTGGCAACGTAGCATGACAAACTTTGCACGCAGACTGTGCAGTGCCACAAAGTTTGTCAGGCTGCAGGTGTAGCGCAACAAACTTTGTGACATTGCGACGTTAGCGTGACAAAGTTTGTTACGCTACGCTATTTTAGTGTTTTTTTAATTTTTAATTATCTTTTTTCTAGTGAGATAATATCAACGAATACGTACGATGCTTGTAAGGAGTCGCCAATGAGTTTTAGGAATCAAACTCATAAACTGTGTATTTAAATTGATTACGAATGGGACACAAATACGGGACGACAATCTAAATTGCACGAATAACCCTTTGTATCCCATGGAGATGACTATCAGTTATGATCTTACGAACCAAAGGTTTGATTCGGGGGTGAAGGTACTAATATGGCGGAGTGCGTCATATTATCCCATAAGCGACCATTACTAGATTTCTCTCAATTATACACAAGTTATATAAAGAACCATAAAATAATAATTTACAGCGTAACACAAAATTACTATTATTATGGTGAAATCATATAAAACTAATTAATTTAGTAAAATCGTCGTTAAGATTAATTCAAGGTTCCTAGCATGGCACAATTTGTCCAAAAATTATCTTAGTTTAATGTGATAAATTAATTCAAATTAAGTCCTTTAACCAAAACATTGTAAAATATTTTTAAATAAATATACAAATAAATAAATACAACAACCAATACATAAAGCCTAATTTAAGACTCTTAGAAAACTTACACTTCTCACTTGATTATTGTTTTTTCGAGTATTAATTTGGACAAAGTTTCGGATTTAATTCGTAATAATAAGAAATTAACTCACTTTATAAGAAATGAAATAAAAAAAAATTTGATGGGGAAAAGTTTAAGTGTAAAGAGAAAAGGAGAGAAAAGAGAGATAAAGTAGGTTTAGGAGAATGAGAGAATGTCGGTTTTAGAAGTGTGAAAAATGGGTAGAAAAAATCAAGAGTCCTATGAATCGTTTTAGAGGAGAAAGAAAGGGTATTTATAAGGAAAATGTGTAGCACGACAGGTTTTATCACGTTGGCCAGGTAGCATTACAAGTTTAGTGACACTGACCCGCCAGCGTGACACAAGCTGTCACGCTGCGCACATACCGCGGGCTTGCATGTCACGCTGCTGCGCCAGTGCGACTTGCTTAGTCGCGCTATGCTAAAACTCTTTTTTTTTTCTTTTTTCTTTTTATCAAATATTGGGCTTATATTAAAAACCAAAAATAAAAATGGCCTTTTTGAAAAATATTTTGCAATTTAAGAAAAATAGTAAAATTAAGTCTAATAATATCAATTGTCCAATAATCTAGAGAAGTGGGTTTTATTGTTCATCATGGAGTCTTACCATGGGACCGGGGACTAAATTAGGTGTCTACAGTAAGCCCCCACTTTGATTGAGTCTGAGTAAGACGAAAACCAAAGTATGCTCGAAACGCTTTTCAGGACTTCCATATTCGAAACCGAGGGCTCCTTATTAGCCATTAGATGGATCAAGATTTTAGAAAGCAATGGCTTCTAGAACTTAAAAAACTTTTTTGTTTTCGAAAATTGGAATAGTTATTTTCTAATTTATCGACTTTCTTACTTTGAAATCGACATATAGAAAATAAGTTTTAATAAATTTGTTTAATTATTAAATCATTTTAAATTCAATTTTATAAGCAAAAGTAATAAATTAGTCTATTTATTACCAATCTAGTAAATTTTCTTATTTACTAAAATTTCTTAACACAAAAGGATAATCAATTCGCTTATTTATTACTATTTTACTAAATCTATTTATTTACTAAGAATATTTGAAGAAAAGGTTATAAATTTTCTTAATTATTACTATTTTCGTAAATTCACTTAATTACCAAAGAAGTGTTTGAAGAAAAGGTAATAAATTCGCTTATTTATTACTATTTTAGTAAATTCGCTCATTAAACAAAGATGTGTTTGAAGAAAAAGTAATAAATTCGCTTATTTATTACTATTTTCGTAAATTCACTTATTTACTAAAGAAGTGTTTGAAAAAAAATTCGCTTATTTATTACTATTTTAGTAAATTCGCTTATTAACCAAAGAAGTGTTTGAAGAAAAACTAACAAATTTGCTTATTTATTACTATTTTGGTAAATTCGCTTATTTACTAAAGAAGTGTTTGAAAAAAAGATAATAAATTCGCTTATTTATTACTATTTTAGTAAATTCTCTTATTTACTAAAAATATTTGAAGAAAAGGTAATGAATTCGCTCATTTATGACTTTTTGAGTAAATCCGCTTATTTATTGAATTTGTTGATTTTTTTTTTAATAAATTCACTCATTATTACTGTTTTGAGTAAATACGCTGAATTACCGAAATTATTGGAAAGAGGTAATAAAGTTGGTCATTTACTAATATTTAGAGCAAATTCGCTTATTTACTAGAATTGTTGACAAAAGCTAATGATGTGTTCATAAAATCACAAACCTTAACTCAATGTATTTTTCCTCTTGAGTATTTTGGGTAAAGGAGTGAGAAAAGGGATTGACATCAAAAACAAACTCAAAGCACATGAAATACAGCAAAGCACAGTCAAGAACGCTAGCCTTGTAGCGTCACAAAGGCAACCACGATGATGCGTTAGCGCGAAGTAGAAAAGGCGCTAAGACCTTCAGTGCGGTTGCTGCTATCACGCTCCCAAGTGAGCGTTTCTTCATTTGTTGTGTTTGAAAGGTTGCTTAAATTACAAGAGTTGATGTTCAACTAATAATGCATGGTAGTGTTGTATAGAGACATTGGCGTGGTTTCATTACTGGGCTTGAGTGATGACGTTGCAAAATTAGTCGCGCTACGTGTTGTAGCGTGGTAGAGTTAGTCGCGCTACTGAGGCAGCGTGTTCAGGTTTGTGACGCTGAGGTGTTAGCATAATACATTGTCTTGCATTACTCTGCTCTTTTCTTTAAGTGCTTCTTCTTTTGTAATGTAAGTGCTTCTATCTCAAACATTCTTTAATTAAGTTAATTTTGAGAAATATGTGATGAATTTGTGCTTACATGGTTATTTAGAGAATTATTTGTTATAAATTATTCAAATGTAATCATATAAATGCTCAAGCATATGAAATAAATTTGTTTTCTAATGATTATTGAAGAATGCTCCAAGCATTGTAAGAGTAGTATGCTTTTAGTTTATTAAGCAAAAGTGCTTTGGAAAATGACTCTCTAAATGATGTTATAGAATGAAGTAAAATGCTCCATGAACTATTGAGAAGTGCTCTTGATTAGTATGACTCGTTAGCTTTTAAATGTCATGATTACTATATTTTGACATTTTTCAGAGTGGTAGGTTCCTAATTTAATAATCAAAAGTGATAGTGCTCTTGATTAATTTATTATAAAAGTAATGGGCTCTTAATTAATAATCAAAAAGTGAAAATGCACTTAATTAATTTATTTTAATTATAAGAGTAATGAGCTCTTTATTTATAACCAAAAAGTGGAAATGCTCTTAATATTTATGAAGCAACGTGTCCAAGAATAAGAAATCAATTATCCCATTATTCAGTATGATAAAAGTAAAAATGCTCTTGATTTTACCTCAAATGACATAGTGCAAGAAAATTAGTAGCGCTTATGTTGTGGCGTGACAAACTTTGTTGCGCTACGCTATGGAGCGCTGCGTAATTTCTTGTGCTTGTTAACTAGCGCTGAAAATGTTGTGGCGCGCCTCATTTAGCGCTACAAAGTCTATGATGCTACGCTTTTTTAATTTTCTGGCTTTTTCTTTCTTTCTTTGTTTTTTTTTTTTTAAAGCTTTTCAAGTTTAACTTCATTAATAGTTCTTATATTATTGATAAGACTGTACGCCTTTTATTTTTGTCATATAACTAATGAGCTATATTTTGAAATCGAGGGTCCGAGTAGGAGAAAAATGGCAATATTTTGTGGAGGGTTATCCGACTTACTGCTAAAAAATAATTGCCAAAATGAAGTTTCAAGTGAGACAACTTCCATGTTTTTTGTTTCATAAGAGGCAACAAGCAAATGTCATAAGCTTAATGAGATTTAGAAGCAAGTGGCTTCATAACTAATTTTGAAAAGAATGTAGCCCCAGGGTGTATAAGGTGGTGCAAGTATGGTGACTTGTAGCAACAAGAAAGGTCACAAATATGTATGTAGAGATAGCTAGAAGAGTATGTACAAGCTAGTTATAATGTAAGTATGCTAAAATTAGCTACAAATAAGCACGAGGAAAACAACCAAAAATATGCAAAAATGAGCACTGAGGTGCCATAGCATGAGTTAGTAGGAAGCAAGGGATGGGGGTATCTCAACTTTCCCTAAATCAATTTATTTTATTTTTATTAAATGATTATTTTTTTGTACGAGGAGAATGTATACGAAAGAATATTAGAAGTTACGGATCCAAAATTGATTACAGTTGTTGTATAATGTGCTTGACAATGTTTATGATTCAAAAGAGAGAGATTTTAGCTTGCTCATTTGGTCTTAGATTACGAGCCATCATCTTATACTTTCGCGATTGTCTTGTTCGAGATGTTTGTTTCAAATTCAACTATTGGCTACTAGTAATGTGAATCTCTTTAGAGAAATAAGAGATCAATATTATAAATGCTTGATCAAGTTTTGAAGCGTTGAAGATGATAATGCTTGAAGTAGACGAGTGGCCAAGTTTATGAAGATCAAAACTAGAAGAGATAGGAAAGATTTTGATGATGATAGGATGATATGGAGTGAAAGTGATGCCTCATGCTTCCATGGATAGGTATAAGATAGCTATGAAAATTCATTCTTTAAGAGAAAATGAAGAAGTTGGATGATTTTGCGGAATAGAAAGGAACGAGTAAATGAAGTATGTGAGTGTTTGGGTTACTAGATGACACTACAAAAGTTGATGATGATGAGCATGAGAAAGGAAAGAAGCTTGATGAAGAAGAGTATGTGTGAAAAAAAAGAAAAAGAAAGAAGGATTATATGTGTAGATGAAAATGACTTGCTTATAAATTCTACATATGCACAAAATATAAAAACCAAAACAAGCAACTATATAAAACAAAACGGAAGCAAATAATTACAAAATAATGCAGTCAAACTACGAGCAGTCATGGTCGGACAAAAGGGTCCTACACCTAAGGAGTGTGCTCCAACACTTTGCGGTATAATAACCGTTAGATATGAAGTTTCTCCCATCCAAGCACCATGGGCGGCTTAGAAATTGATGTAGTTGGGATAAGGTTCTATCTTGCTCGGTTGCTTAGAGACCATGGGCCCCACCAAGTCAATAGTTCCTCCCCGAAATGTAAAAGTATCACGGTAATCATAAGGCATGTTTCAAACACATGGAGGCCAAGTGTATGTTACAAGTATGCAATATGACTAAAAGATTGCAAATGTTCTAAATATAACAAGTGTATAATTTGAGAGAAAATTTTCAAGTCTCAACCTCTTTTAGTCCCCAGTAGAGTCGCCACTGTAGGGGCCCCAGATTTTAGGGTACCAAATTTTTTGGTCACCTTCCCCAAACCGTCCATAGGTCGAGTTAGACCTAAAAAATTGGATTAAGGAAAAGTGAAATGGACTTTTTTAGAAGTATTTTGTAACAAAACAGGAGCGTAAGAATTTTAGTCGCGCTGGCAACGTAGCATGACAAACTTTGTCACGCTGACTGTGCAGCGCCACAAAGTTTGTCAGGCTGCAGATGTAGCGCAACAAACTTTGTGACATTGCGACGTTAGCGTGACAAAGTTTGTTACGCTACGCTATTTTAGTGTTTTTTTAATTTTTAATTATCTTTTTTCTAGTGAGATAATATCAACGAATACGTACGATGCTTGTAAGGAGTCGCCAATGAGTTTTAGGAATCAAACTCATAAACTATGTATTTAAATTGATTACGAATGGGACACAAATACGGGACGACAATCTAAATTGCAAGAATAACCCTTTGTATCCCATGGAGATGACTATCAGTTATGATCTTACGAACCAAAGGTTTGATTCGGGGGTAAAGGTACTACCACATGGTGTAGTGCGTCACATTAGCACGCAGGCGGCGATTATTAGTTTTCTCTCAATTATACACAAATTATATAAAGAACCATAAAATAATAATTTACAACCTAACACAAAATTACTATTACTAAGGTGAAATCATATAAAACTAATTAATTTAGTCAAAACGTCGTTAACATTAATTCAAGGTTCCTAGCATGATACAATTTGTCGAAAAATCATCTTAGTTTAATGTGATAAATTAATTCAAATTAAATCCTTTAACAAAAACATTGTGAAAATTTGAAATAAATATACAAATAAATAAATACTGCAATCAATACAGAAAGTTTAATTTAAGACTCTCAGAAGACTTACACTTCTCGCTTGATTATTGTTTCTTCGAGTATTAATTTGGACAAAGTTTCGGATTTAATTCGTAATGATAAGAAATTAACCCACTTTATTAGAAATGAAATAAAAAAATTATTTGATGGAGAAAATTTTAAGTGTAAAGAGAAAAGGAGAAAAAAAAGAGAGAAAGTAGGTTTAGGGGAATGAGAGAATGTCGGTTTTGGAAGTGTGAAAAATGGGTAGAAAAAATCAAGAGACTCCAGAGAATTGTTTTAGTGGAGAAAAGAGGGTATTTATCAGGAAACTGTGTAGCGCGAAAGGTTTTATTACACTAGCCAGGTAGCGTTACAAATTTAGTGACGCTGACCCGCCTGTGTGACACAAGATTTCACGCTGCGCAACTAGAGCGGGCTTGCTTGTCACGGTGCTTTGTCAGCGCGACTTGCTTAGTTGCGCTACGCTAAAACTATTTTTTTTTCTTTTTTTTTCTTTTTAACAAATATTGGGCTTATATAAAATTCCAATAATAAAAATGGCCTTTTTGAAAAATATTTTGTTATTTAAGAAAAATAGTAAAATTAACTCTTATAACATCAATTGTCAAATAATCTAGAGGAGTGGGTTTTATTATTCATCATGGAATCTTACCATGGGATCAGGGACTAAATTAGGTGTCTATAGTTGGATGTTTCTTGGAGCTTCCGAATACAAAATTTCTGTTTTGGAGCTGTGCAGTATGTCTGACTTTGTAGATTTTTCAATGACAGTTGGCTTTGGTTTAGAAGGCGTGACAATATTCTTTGGAAATTTTATTGAATCTACTTTCACGGAAAATATTTCAAAAATTCAGAAAATGACAGGCCATAATGTTTTATTGATTTTCCTACTCGGATGTCAAACGGGATATCAGTTTTTAGTTAGATTTCATTTTCCTGGAGTCCAAGTATACGTAGGATTCGTTTTAGGACTTGTTTAGTGTTTTGTTTTGTTATTTTTATTTTCTTAATTTAGTTTTTCAGTTTGTTAAGCAAGTTGTAAGAATAAAGTCTTGTTAGTTACAGTTAGATAGAGTTGGTTGTAAAGATAAGAGCAAGATGCGTGATGATGTGGCAATCTTATGTTTAGATAGTGCAAGTGGCGATATTTTATTGGTTTTCACGTGATTTTTTAGCTCATCTTGTTAGGAATTTGTTGATGATTATTCCTATAATAGTCTCAACATTAGGTTGTAAATATTAGATTATTGAGTTCAATGAAAAGTTTTTATTTTTAATTTACTTGAAAAACAAAAATTAAAATATTTGTGAGTTGGTGGAAATTTTCCTTTAGACTCTTGTGTGGATTGATTAGTGGGTTTGCGTGTACCTAGCGCTTTAATCAAAGACTAACCTATCAACCTCAAATCGTGAATTTTGTTCGCTAGGCCTTTAATCAAGAAACCTTCAAGAAACCATTCTCCATGTATTTTTGCATATTTATGATGATCAAGAATTCACAAGATTAATAATAATGATGTCCAAAATGAGAAAAACCCTATCAAGTGAAATGGGAAAAAACTCATGGACCAAACCAACTTTTTCTCTGTTACCACCATTGTGATCCACCCTGTGCGTGCATTAATCTTTTATGACTTATGACTCAGTCCACCAGTGACAATTATTAATGATGATCACCATCATAGTCTTGGCTAGGAAGCCACCACCATCACAAGATTTTACAACGTCAACCTTATCATTGTAATCCATACCTGTGACTTATCGTTGTAAAACCCAATAGGATTTATTAATAGGTTGATTGGCTCATGCACTATTTGTGTATCACAGATATTCAAATTCACATCATTACCAAATTGATGTGGATTTTAAATAGTACTCGCTAATACACTAAAAATTCGCATTCTTTTGGTCACTTAAACTCTCCACTCCTAGATTGATTAATTGAAGACTAATTAATTAACACACACCTGAAATTAATTAACTAGGTTCTAAATTTGTTAATCACTCCTCACTCACACATTTAAGGTAAAAATTTTGAACAAATTGAAGTCCATAATTTGTGCAAATTTTCGGAAAAATTGTATTGAAAAATTTAATGCATTAACTCAATTTTAATTTACAACCTAATGTTGAGATTATTTATAGGTATAATCATCAAAAAAATCCTACCTAAGAACAGCTAAGAAACACATAAATAAGTAGGAAAATACGCCCCACTTGTGCAAATTGCACAAGTTGATCAACAAATTAAAGATAAGGTTGCCACATCATCATGCAACTTGCAACTTGATCTTATCTTTCCTAACAAACTCTAACTAACTAACTAATCAAGAAATTATCCTCAAAACTTGACTAAATAATTAATAAGCAAGACAATCATCAAAAATTAGACTAAAAATCACGAAAAATCTTGGTGCCCAAGATCAAAGAAAATCGTCATATATTTCCGCAACTTGATTTGCACAATTTTCAAAGATTCTTCAAAAACTTCACGAAATGCTTCAAGATTCAATCTATTAATCAAGAAACCTTCAAGAAACCATTCTTCATGTAATTTTGCATATTTATGATGATCAAGAATTCACATGACTAATAATAATGATGTCCAAAATGAGAAAAACCCTATCAAGTGAAATGGGAAAAAACTCATGGACCAAACCAACTTGTTCCCTGTTACCACCATTGTGATCCACCCTATGCGTGCATTAATCTTTTATGACTTACGACTCAGTCCACCAATGACAATTATTTATGATGATCACCATCCATAGTGTTGGCTAGGAAGCCACCACCATCACAAGTTTTTACAACGTCAACCTTATCATTGTCACCCATACCTGTGATTTATCATTGTAAAAGCAATAGGATTTATTAATAGATTGATTGGCTCATGCACTATTGTTGTATCCCAGATATTCAAATTCACATCATTACCAAATTGATGTGGATTTTAAATAGTACTCGCTAATACACTAAAAATTCAAGTTCTTTTTGTCACTTAAACTCTCAACTCCTGGATTGATTTAATTGAAGACTAATTAATTAACACACACCTGTAATAAATTAACTAGGTTCTAAATTTGTTAATCACCCCTCGCTCACAAATTTATGGTAAAAATTTTGAACAAATTGAAGTCCACAATTTGTGCAAATTTTCGGAAAAATTGTATTAAAAAATTTAATGCATAAACTCAATTTTAATTTACAACATAATGTTGAGACTTAATATGGGTATAATCATCAACAAAATCCTACCTAAAAGCAGCTAAGAAACACGTAAAACAATAGGAAAATACGCCCCACTTGTGCAAATTGCACAAGTTGCTCAACAAACTAAACATAAGGTTGCCACATCATCATGCAACTTGCAACTTGATCTTATCTTTCCTAACAAACTCTAACCAACTAACTAATCAAGAAATTATCCTCAAAACTTGACTAAATAATTAATAAGCAAGACAATCATCAAAAATTAGACTAAAAATCACGAAAAATCTTGGTGCCCAAGATCAAAGAAAATCGTCATAAATTTCCGCCACTTGATTTGCGCAATTTTCAAAGATTCTTCAAGAACTTCAAGAAATGCTTCAAGATTCAATCTATTAATCAAGAAACCTTCAAGAAACCATTCTCCATGTAATTTTGTATATTTATGATGATCAAGAATTCACAAGACTAATAATAATGATGTCCAAAATGAGAAAAACCCTATCAAGTGAAATGGGAAAAAACTCATGGACCAAACCAACTTGTTCCCTGTTACCACCATTGTGATCCACCCTATGCGTGCATTAATCTTTTATGACTTATGACTCAGTCCACCAATGACAATTATTTATGATGATCACCATCCATAGTGTTNACATCCATAGTGTTGGCTAGTAAGCCACCACCATCACAAGATTTTACAACGTCAACCTTATCATTGTCACCCATACCTGTGATTTATCGTTGTCAAAGCAATAGGATTTATTAATAGGTTGATTGGCTCATGCACTATTGTTGTATCACAGATATTCAAATTCACATCACTACCAAATTGATGTGGATTTTAAATAGTACTCGCTAATACACTATAAATTCAAGTTCTTTTTGTCACTTAAACTCTCAACTCCTGGATTGATTTAATTGAAGACTAATTAATTAACACACACCTGTAATAAATTAAATAGGTTCTAAATTTGTTAATCACTCCTCACTCACAAATTTATGGTAAAAATTTTGAACAAATTGAAGTCCACAATTTCTGCAAATTTTCGGAAAAATAGTATTAAAAAATTTAATGCATAAACTCAATTTTAATTTACAACATAATGTTGAGACTTAATATGTGTATAATCATCAACAAAATCCTACCTAAAAACAGCTAAGAAACACGTAAAACAATAGGAAAATACGCCCCATTTGTGCAAATTGCACAAGTTGCTCAACAAACTAAACATAAGGTTGCCACATCATCATGCAACTTGCAACTTGATCTTATCTTTCCTAACAAACTCTAACCAACTAACTAATCAAGAAATTATCCTCAAAACTTGACTAAATAATTAATAAGCAAGACAATCATCAAAAATTAGACTAAAAATCACGAAAAATCTTGGTGCCCAAGATCAAAGAAAATCGTCATAAATTTCCGCCACTTGATTTGCGCAATTTTCAAAGATTCTTCAAGAACTTCAAGAAATGCTTCAAGATTCAATCTATTAATCAAGAAACCTTCAAGAAACCATTCTCCATGTAATTTTGTATATTTATGATGATCAAGAATTCACAAGACTAATAATAATGATGTCCAAAATGAGAAAAACCCTATCAAGTGAAATGGGAAAAAACTCATGGACCAAACCAACTTGTTCCCTGTTACCACCATTGTGATCCACCCTATGCGTGCATTAATCTTTTATGACTTATGACTCAGTCCACCAATGACAATTATTTATGATGATCACCATCCATAGTGTTGGCTAGGAAGCCACCACCATCACAAGATTTTACAACGTCAACCTTATCATTGTCACCCATACCTGTGATTTATCGTTGTAAAAGCAATAGGATTTATTAATAGGTTGATTGGCTCATGCACTATTGTTGTATCACAGAAATTCAAATTCACATCATTACCAAATTGATGTGGATTTTAAATAATACTCGCTAATACACTAAAAATTCAAGTTCTTTTTGTCACTTAAACTCTCAACTCCTGGATTGATTTAATTGAAGACTAATTAATTAACACACACCTGTAATAAATTAACTAGGTTCTAAATTTGTTAATCACTCCTCACTCACAAATTTATGGTAAAAATTTTGAACAAATTGAAGTCCACAATTTCTGCAAATTTTCGGAAAAATAGTATTAAAAAATTTAATGCATAAACTCAATTTTAATTTACAACATAATGTTGAGACTTAATATGTGTATAATCATCAACAAAATCCTACCTAAAAACAGCTAAGAAACACGTAAAACAATAGGAAAATACGCCCCATTTGTGCAAATTGCACAAGTTGCTCAACAAACTAAACATAAGGTTGCCACATCATCATGCAACTTGCAACTTGATCTTATCTTTCCTAACAAACTCTAACTAACTAACTAATCAAGAAATTATCCTCAAAACTTGACTAAATAATTAATAAGCAAGACAATCATCAAAAATTAGACTAAAAATCACGAAAAATCTTGGTGCCCAAGATCAAAGAAAATCGTCATAAATTTCCGCCACTTGATTTGCGCAATTTTCAAAGATTCTTCAAGAACTTCAAGAAATGCTTCAAGATTCAATCTATTAATCAAGAAACCTTCAAGAAACCATTCTCCATGTAATTTTGTATATTTATGATGATCAAGAATTCACAAGACTAATAATAATGATGTCCAAAATGAGAAAAACCCTATCAAGTGAAATGGGAAAAAACTCATGGACCAAACCAACTTGTTCCCTGTTACCACCATTGTGATCCACCCTATGCGTGCATTAATCTTTTATGACTTATGACTCAGTCCACCAATGACAATTATTTATGATGATCACCATCCATAGTGTTGGCTAGGAAGCCACCACCATCACAAGATTTTACAACGTCAACCTTATCATTGTCACCCATACCTGTGATTTATCGTTGTAAAAGCAATAGGATTTATTAATAGGTTGATTGGCTCATGCACTATTGTTGTATCACAGAAATTCAAATTCACATCATTACCAAATTGATGTGGATTTTAAATAATACTCGCTAATACACTAAAAATTCAAGTTCTTTTTGTCACTTAAACTCTCAACTCCTGGATTGATTTAATTGAAGACTAATTAATTAACACACACCTGTAATAAATTAACTAGGTTCTAAATTTGTTAATCACTCCTCACTCACAAATTTATGGTAAAAATTTTGAACAAATTGAAGTCCACAATTTGTGCAATTTTTCGGAAAAATTGTATTAAAAAATTTAATGCATAAACTCAATTTTAATCTACAAAATAATGTTGAGACTTAATATGGGTATAATCATCAACAAAATCCTACCTAAAAACAACTAAGAAACACGTAAAACAATAGGAAAATACGCCCCACTTGTGCAAATTGCACAAGTTGCTCAACAAACTAAACATAAGGTTGCCACATCATCATGCAACTTGCAACTTGATCTTATCTTTCCTAACAAACTCTAACCAACTAACTAATCAAGAAATTATCCTCAAAACTTGACTAAATAATTAATAAGCAAGACAATCATCAAAAATTAGACTAAAAATCACGAAAAATCTTGGTGCCCAAGATCAAAGAAAATCGTCATAAATTTCCGCCACTTGATTTGCGCAATTTTCAAAGATTCTTCAAGAACTTCAAGAAATGCTTCAAGATTCAATCTATTAATCAAGAAACCTTTCTCCGTGTAATTTTGCATATTTATGATGATCAAGGATTCCCAAGACTAATAATAATGATGTCCAAAATGAGAAAAACCCTATCAAGTGAAATGGGAAAAAACTCATGGACCAAACCAACTTGTTCCCTGTTACCACCATTGTGATCCACCCTATGCGTGCATTAATCTTTTATAACTTATGACTCAGTCCACCAGTGACAATTATTAATGATGATCACCATCCATAGTGTTGGCTAGTAAGCCACCACCATCACAAGATTTTACAACGTCAACCTTATCATTGTCACCCATACCTGTGATTTATCGATGTAAAAGCAATAGGATTTATTAATAGGTTGATTGGCTCATGCACTATTGTTGTATCGCAGATATTCAAATTCACATCATTACCAAATTGATGTGGATTTTAAATAGTACTCGCTAATACACTAAAAATTCAAGTTCTTTTTGTCACTTAAACTCTCAACTCCTGGATTGATTTAATTGAAGACTAATTAATTAACACACACCTGTAATAAATTAGATAGGTTCTAAATTTGTTAATCACTCCTCACTCACAAATTTATGGTAAAAATTTTGAACAAATTGAAGTCCACAATTTGTGCAAATTTTCGGAAAAATTGTATTAAAAAATTTAATGCATAAACTCAATTTTAATCTATAACATAATGTTGAGACTTAATATGGGTATAATCATCAACAAAATCCTACCTAAAAACAACTAAGAAACACGTAAAACAATAGGAAAATACGCCCCACTTGTGCAAATTGCACAAGTTGCTCAACAAACTAAACATAAGGTTGCCACATCATCATGCAACTTGCAACATGATCTTATCTTTCATAACAAACTCTAACCAACTAACTAATCAAGAAATTATCCTCAAAACTAGACTAAATATTTAATAAACAAGACAATCATCAAAAACTAGACTAAAAATCACGAAATAACTTGGTGCCCAAGATCACAGAAAATCGTCAAAAATTTCCGCCACTTGATTTGCGCAGTTTTCAAAGATTCTTCATGAACTTCAAGAAATGCTTCATGATTCAATCTTTTAATCAAGAAACCATTCTCCATGTATTTTTGCATATTTATGATGATCAAGAATTCACAAGACTAATAATAATGATGTCCAAAATGAGAAAAACCCTATCAAGTGAAATGGGGAAAAAACTCATGGACCAAACCAACTTGTTCCCTGTTACCACCATTGTGATCCACCCTATGCGTGCATTAATCTTTTATGACTTATGACTCAGTCCACCAGTGACAATTATTAATGATGATCACCATCCATATTGTTGGCTAGGAAGCCACCACCATCACAAGATTTTACAACGTCAACCTTATCATTGTCACCCATACCTGTGATTTATCGTTGTAAAAGCAATAGGATTTATTAATAGGTTGATTGGCTCATGCACTATTGTTGTATCACAGATATTCAAATTCACATCATTACCAAATTGATGTGGATTTTAAATAGTACTCGCTAATACACTAAAAATTCAAGTTCTTTTTGGCACTTAAACTCTCCACTCCTGGATTGATTTAATTGAAGACTAATTAATTAACGCACACCTGTAAAAAATTAACTAGGTTCTAAATTTGTTAATCACTCCTCACTCACAAATTTATGGTAAAAATTTCGAACAAATTGAAGTCCACAATTTGTGTAAATATTCGGAAAAATTGTATTGAAAAATTTAATGGATAAACTAAATTTTAATGTACAACCTAATGTTGAGATTTAATATGGGTATAATCATCAACAAAATCCTACCTAAGAACAGCTAAGAAACACGTAAAACAATAGGAAAATATTCCCCACTTGTGCAACTTGCACAACTTGCTCAACAAACTCAAGAAAAGGTTGCTACATCATCATGCAACTTGCAACTTGAACTTATCTTTCCTAACAAACTCAAACTAAATAACTAATCAAGAAATTAACCTAACAACTTGACTAAATAATTAATAAACAAGATAATCAACAAAAATGTAACTAAAAATCATGAAATATCTTGGTGCCAATGTCAAACAAAATCGTCAAAATTTCCGCCACTTGAATTGCACAATTTTTTTTTATGATTATTCAAAACTTCAAGAATTTCATTAAAATTCAATCTTTTAATCAAGAAACCTTCAATAAACCATTCTCCATGTGATTTAGCATAATTATGATTACCAATACTCCACAAGACTAATAGTAATGATGTCCAAAATGAGAAAAACCCTATCAAGTGAAATGGGAAAAAAACTCATGCACCAAACCAACTTGTTTCCTGTTACCACCATTGTGATCCATCCTGTGAGTGCAATAATCTTGTATGACTTATGACTCATTCCACCAGTGACAATTATTAATGATGATCACCATCCATAGTGTTGGCTAGGACGCCACCACCATCACAAGAATTTACAATGTCAACCTTAATCATTGTCACCATTACCTTTGATTTATCGTTGTCAAACCCAATAAGATCTATTAATAGGTTGATTGGATCATCCGCTATTGGTGTATCATAGATATTCAAATTCACATCATTACCAAATTGATGTGGAATTTAAGTAGTACTCGCTAATACACTAAAAATTCACGTTCTTTTTGTCAATTAAACTCTCCACTCCTAGATTGATTTAATTGAAGACTAATTAATTAATACACTCCTGTAATTGATTAACAAGGTTCTAAATTTGTTAATCAATCCTCACTCACAAATATATGGTAGAAATTTTGAACAGATTGAAGTCCACTATTTGTGCAAATTTTTGGAAAAATTGTATTGAAAAATTTAATGCATAAACTCAATTTTAATTTACAACCTAATGTTGAGATTATTTATAGGTATAATCACCAACAAAATACTACCGAAGAACAGCTAAGAAACACATAAAACAATAGGAAAATACGCCCCACTTGTGCAACTTGCACAAGTTGCTCAATAAACTCAAGATAAGGTTGCCACATCATTATGGAACTTGCAACTTGATCTTATCTTTCCTAATTAACTCTAACTAACCAACTAATCAAGAAATTATCCTCACAACTTGACTAAATAATTAATAAACAAGATAATCATCAAAAATAAGACTAAAAATCATGAAATATCTCGGTGCCCAATGTCAAAGAAAATCGTCAAAATTTCCGCCACTTGAATTGCGCAATTTTTATTAAGATTCTTCAAGAACTTCAAGAAATTCTTAAAATTCTATTTTTTTTAATCAAGAAACCATTCTCCATGTATTTTAGCATATTTATGATGATCAAGACTCCAAGAGACTAATAGTAATGATATCCAAAATGAGAAAAACCCTATCAAGTGAAATGGGAAAAAACTCATCGACCAAACTAACTTGTTCTCTGTTACCACCATTGTGATCCATCCTGTGAGTGCATTAATCTTGTATGACTTATGACTCACTCCACCAGTGACAATTATTAATGATGATCACCATCCATAGTGTTGGCTAGGAAGCCCCCACCATCACTTGAATTTACAATGTCAACCTTAATCATTGTCACCCATTCCTTTGATTTATTGCTGTCAAACTCAGTAGGATTTAAAAATAGGTTGATTGGATCATCCACTATTGGTGTATCGCAGATATTCAAATTCACATTATTACCAAATTGATCTGGATTCTAACTAGTACTCGCAAATTCACTAAAAATTCACCTTTTTTGGTCAATTAAACTCTCCACTCCTGGATTGATTTAATTGAAGACTAATTAATTAACACACTCCTGTAATTAATTAACTAGGTTCTAAATTTGTTTATCACATTTGACTCAAAAATTTATGGGTAGAAAATTCGAACAAATTGAAGTCCATCATTTGTGCAATTTTTCAGAAAAATTGTAATTAAAAATTTCAATGCATAAAATCTTATTTAATTTACAACCTAGTATTGAGATTATTTAAATGTATAATCATCAACAAAATGCTAACTAAAAACAGTTAATACTACACGAAAAACCCTAGGAAAATAATCCCCACTTGTGCAATTTGCAAATGTTGCTCAACAAACTAAAGATAAGATTGCCACATCATCATGCAACTTGCACTTTGATCTTATCTTTCCTAACAAACTCTAACTAACTACTTAATCAAGAAATTATCCTCAAAACTTGAATAATAATTAATAAACAAGACTATCATCAAAAATTAGACTAAAAATCACGAAATATCTTGGTGGCCAAGATCAAAGAAAATCGTCAAAAATTTCCGCCAAATGATTGGCGCAATTTTGAAAGATTCTTTAAGAACTTCAACAAATGCTTCAAGATTCAATCTTTTAATCAAGAATTCTTCAAGAAACTATTCTCCATGTATTTTCGTATATTTATGATGATCAAGAATTCAAAAGACTAATAGTCATGATGTCCAAAATGAGAAAAACCCTATCAAGTGAAATAGGAAAAAACTCATGCACCAAACCAACTTGTTCCCTGTTACCACCATTGTGATCCATCCTGTGAGTGCATTAATCCTGTATGACTTTTGAATCACTCCACCAGTGACAATTATTAATGATGATCACCATCCATAGTGTTGGCTAGGAAGCCACCACCATCACAAGAATTTACAATGTCAACCTTAATCATTGTCACCCATACCTTTGATTCATCGTTTCTTAAATCCGATATGATTTATTAATAGGTTGATTGGATCATCCACTATTGGTGTATCACATATATTCAAATTTACATCATTACCAAATTGATCTGGATTTTAAGTAGTACTTGCTAATACACTAAAAATTCACGTTCCTTTTTCACTTAAACTCTCCACTCCTGGATTGATTTAATTGAAGACTAATTAATTAACACATTCCTGTAATTAATTTACAAGGTTCTAAATTTGTTAATCACTCCTCACTCACAAATTTATGGTAGAAATTTCGAACAGATTGAAGTCCACTATTTATGCAGATTTTTGGAAAAATTGTATTGAAAAATTTAATGCATAAACTCAATTTTAATTTACAACCTAATATTGGGATTATTTATAGGTATAATCATCAACAAAATACTACCTAAGAACATCTAAGAAACACGTAAAATAATAGGAAAATACGCCCCACTTCTGGAACTTGCACAAGTTGCTCAATAAACTCAAGATAAAGTTGCCACATCATCATGGAACTTGCAATTTGGTCATATCTTTCCTAATTAACTATAACTAATTAACTAATCAAGAAATTATCCTCACAACTTGACTAAATAATTAATAAACAAGATAATCATCAAAAATTAAACTAAAAATCAAGAAATATCTTGGTGCCCAATGTCAAAGAAAATCCTCAAAATTTCCGCCACTTGGATTGCGCAATTTTTTTTAAAGATTCTTCATGAACTTCAAGAAATTCTTCAAAATTCAATCTTTTAATCAAGAAACCTTTAAGAAACCATTCTCCATGTATTTTAGCATATTTATGATGATCAAGACTCCAAAAGACTAATAGTAATGATATCCAAAATGAGAAAAACCCTATCAAGTGAAATGGGAAAAAATTCATGGACCAAACCAACTTGTTCTCAGTTACCACCATTGTGATCCATTCTGTGAGTGCATTAATCTTGTATGACTTATGACTCACTCCACCAGTGACAATTATTAATGATGATCACCATCCATAGTGTTGGCTAGAAAGCCCCCACCATCACTTGAATTTACAATGTCAACCTTAATCATTGTCACTCATACCTTGATTTATCGTTGTCAAACCTAATAGGATCTAAATATAGGTTGATTGGATCATCCACTATTGGTGTATCACAGATATTCAAATTCACATCATTTCCAAATTGATGTGGATTTTAAATAGTACTTGCAAATACACTGAAAATTCACCTTTTTTGTCAATTAATCTCTCCGCTCCTAGATTGATTTAATTGAAGACTTATTAATTAACACACTCCTGTAATTAATTGACTAGGTTCTAAATTTATTTATCAAATTTGACTCACAAATTTATGGTTAGAAAATTCGAATAAATTGAAGTCCATAATTTGCGCAATTTTCGGAAAAATTGTATTTAAAAATCTTAATGCATAAAAACTTAATTAATTTACAACCTAGTGTTGACATTATTTAAAGGTATAATCATCAACAAAATGCTAACTAATAACAGCTAATACTACACGAAAAACCCTAGGAAAATAATCCCCACTTGTGCAATTTACACATGTTGCTCAACAAACTAAAGATAAGATTGCCACATCATCATACAACTTGCAGTTTGATCTTATCTTTCCTATCAAACACTAAATATTTAATCAAGAAATTATCCTCACAAATTGAGTAAATATTGAATGAACAAGATAATCATCAAAAATTAGATTAAAAATCACGAAATATCTTGGTGCCCAATGCCATAGAAAATCGTCAAAATTTTCGCCACTAGAATTGCGCAATTTTTTTAAGGTTCTTCAAGAACTTCAAGAAATTCTTCAAAATTCATTCTTTTAATCAAGAAACCTACATGAAACCATTCTCTATGTAATTTAGTATATTTATGATGATCAAGAGTCCACAACACTAATAGTATTGATATCCAAAATGAGAAAAACCTTATCAAGTGAAATGGGAAAAAAGTCATGGACCAATCCAACTTGTTCCCTTTTCCGACCATTGTGATCCATCCTGTGAGTGCATTAATCTTGTATGACTTTTGACTCACTCCACCAGTGACAATTATTAATGATGATCACCATCCATAGTGTTGGCTAGGAAGCCACCACCGTCACAAGAATTTACAATGTCAACCTTAATCATTGTCACCCATACCTTTGATTTATCATTGTCAAACCCAATAGGATTTAAATATAGGTTGATTGGATCATCCACTATTGGTGTATCACATATATTCAAAATATAGGTTGATCGGATCAAATCATTACCAAATTGATGTGTATTTTAACCAGTACTCACAAATACACTGAAAATTCACCTTTTTTGTCCATTAAACTCTCCTCTCCTGGATTGATTTAATGGAAGACTTATTAATTAACACACTCCTATAATTAATTAACTAGGTTCTGAATTTGTTTATCACATTTGACTCACAAATTTGGGGTAGAAAATTCGAACAAAATGATGTCCATTATTTTACGCAATTTTTCGGAAAAATTGTAATTAAAAATTTCAATGCATAAAAACATAATTAATTTACAACCTAGTGTTGAGATTATTTAAAGGTATATCATCAACAAAATACTAACTAAAAACAGCTAATACTACACAAAAAACCCTAGGAAAATAATCCCCAATTGTGCAATTAGCACATGTTGTTCAACAAACTAAAGAAAAGATTGGCACATCATCATGCAACTTACATTTTGATCTTATCTTTCCGAACAAACTCTAAATATTTAATCAAGAAACTACCCTCACAACTTGAGTAAATATTTAATAAACAAGATAATCATAAAAAATTAGACTAAAAATCACGAAATATCTTTGTGCCCAATGTCATAGAAAATCGTCAAAATTTCCGCCACTTGAATTGCGCAATTATTTTTAAGGTTCTTCAAGAACTTCAAGAAATTCTTTAAAATTCAATCTTTTAATCAAGAAACCATTCTCTATGTAATTTAGTATATTTATGATGATCAAGAGTCCACAAGAATAATAGTAATGATATCCAAAATGAGAAAAACCCTATCAAGTGAAATAGAAAAAACTCATGGACCAAACCAACTTGTTCCCTGTTACCACCATTGTGATCCATCCTGTGACTGCATTAATCTTGTATGGCTTATGACTCACTCCACCAGTGACAATTATTAATGATGATCACCATCCATAGTGTTGGCTAGGAAGCCACCACCATCACAAGAATTTACAATGTCAACCTTAATCATTGTCACCCATACCTTTGATTTATCGTTGTCAAACCCAATACGATTTATTAATAGGTTGATTGGATCATCCAATATAGGTGTATCACAGATATTCAAATTCACATCATTACCAAAATTATGTGGATTTGAACTAGTACTCGCAAATACACTGAAAATTCACGTTTTTTTGTCAATTAAACTTTCCACTCCTGGATTGATTTAATTGAAGACTAATTAATTAACACACTCCTGTAATTAATTAACTAAGTTCTTAATTTTTTTTATCACTCTTGACTCACAAATTTATGGGTAGAAAATTCGAACAAATTGAAGACCATAATTTGCGAAATTTTTCGGAAAAATTGTATTGAAAAATTTCAATGCATAAAAACTTAATTAATTTACAACCTACTGTTGAGATTTTTTATAGGTATAATCATCAACAATATTCTAACTAAAAACAGCTAATACAACATGAAAAACTCTAGGAAAATAATCCCCACTTGTGCAATTTGCACATGTTGCTCAACAAACTAAAGATAATATTGCCACATCTTCATGCAACTTGCCCTTTGATCTTTTCTTTCCTAACAAACTCTAATTAACTAAATAATAAAGAAATTATCCTCACAACTTGACTAAATAATTAATGAACAAGATAATCATCAAAAATTAGACTATAAATCACGAAATATCTTGGTGCCTAAGATCAAAGAAAATCGCCAATTTCCGCCAATTGTTTTGCTTAATTTTCCAAGATTCTTCAAGGACTTAAAGAAATGCTTCAAGATTCAATCTTTTAATAAAGAAACCATTCTCCGTGTATTTTATAATATATATGATGATCAAGACTCCACAAGACTAATATTAATGATGTCCAAAATGAGAAAAACCATATCAAGTTAAATGGGAAATAACTCATGGACCAAACCAAGTTTTTCCCTGTTACCACCATTGTGATCCATCCTGTGAGTGCATTAATCTTGTATGAATTTTGACTCACTCCATCACTGACAATTATTAATGATGATCACCATCCATAGTGTTGGCTAGGAAGCCACCACCATCACAAGAATTTATAATGTCAACCTTAATCTTTGTCACCCATACCTGTGATTTTTCATTGTCAAACCCAATAGGATTTATTAATAGGTTGATAGGCTCATCCACTATTGGTGTATCACAGATATTCAAATTCACATCATTGTCCCCTGGTTGAAAATAATTTGTCCACAAATTCAAGTCATCCCAACATGGAATAAGTGAATCACCACTTGTGCATTTTTTTGATTCGCAATACAAGCCATATCCAAACATTGAACAAACTGATTATGACAATAACCTTTTTAACCCTCATTGATTCTTGTTTATCAGGCAATTCATTAAGAAACACATCAGGAAGTTCTTCTAGCAAAGGAGTAAGGTGCAAATTTATTGATACTTTATTACATGTTGCTTCCTTTACAAACAGAATAAATGCAGGGTTCCCTTGCTCCACTTCTTTCTCAAATTTCTTAGCAGAAAGGAATAAATTTGTTTGTTTCTGGAATTTTCTTGCAGATGGAGTCAATGGTAGGAGATTGATTCGTTTCCTATCCTTCAAAACTGTGTAGATATTCGATTCTCTATTATGTTGCACCCTTCTATCATATTGCCATGGTCTTCCTAGGAGCAATTGGCATGCAGTCATGGGTACAACATCACACCACAATTCATCATTATACAGACCAATGGTGAAATTGATCAGTGCTTGCTTCCTTACTTCACTCCCTTTTGTATCATCAAGCCAATTTAATTTATAGGGACTAGTATGGTCTCTCTGTGTCAATTTCAACCTTTTTACCAGCTCTTTTGAAGCCACATTGGTGCAGGATCCACTGTCAATGATTAAATTACAAAGGTAGGGACCAATTTTGTAGACACTGTGAAATAGACTCTCCCTCTGGGTTGCATGTGATTCCACAATTGTATGAAATGTTCTCCTAACCATAAAGGCTTCGCCACCTTGTATCAATGGAGGCTGATTCACAGTTTCTAGGGTGTCATCATCAGAATCCTCCCCTCTGTGGTTTTGAATGATTTCCTCATCATCTTCGACCACCCATAATCTGGCCTGTTTCGTTATTAACGTGCGTTTTGATGTACAACCAGAAGCAATGTGACCCAAGCCTTGACATTTAAAACATCTCCTGCGATCTTCATATTCTGCTTTAGAAATCACCATTTTGGGTTTATCCCCTAAAGAGCTCGGTGATGCAGATGTTTGTGGTGTTTGTGGTGGTTAATTTGCTTTGGCATTAGTATTATGAGGAGAGTAGGGTGATTTACCACTGGTAGGAACGAGATTTCGTGTGGTGTCCCCCTTTATACGCTTTTCCACTTTTAAAGCCAACTTGCAGAGATCATCAAAGGTATGATATTGAGACAGATCAAGTTCCTTTTCAATATTTCTATTCAATCCCTTCAAAAATCTTGCCTTTTTCATGTGTTCCGTTTCCTCTAAATCACAAAGCAAAGATGACCTTTCAAACTCTACAATATAATCACATACACTCATAGTGCCCTGATGTAAAGAAGTGAACTTGACATAATTTTGCTGATCAAAATCAAAAGGCACATATTTGTCACGCAACTTCTTTTTGAGGTGACACTAGGAAACTATTTTGGCTTTGTTTTGGCGTTTCCTTTTAGCTTTGACGCCCTCATACAATAATCCAGCAGTTTTGGTCAATCTGATATACGCAATTTTAAAGGTTTTTTTATCATCAAAACCTTTATATTGAGCAATCTTTTCCACTTGTCGTTCCCATTCAAGATAGTCATCTGGGAACCTTGGCCTGTGAAGTCATCAAGTTTAATGCCACGATCATCAAGCTTTTGCTTGCTTTGTGAACGTCTTTTAGGTGAGTCAGAGGAAGAAGAAGACGAGTTTGAATCTGCTTCGAAAAATAGTGTATGGATTAAGGATCAAGTTTTCGTTGGAATTGTTGAGCCAAAACATCAATTCGAACATTATCCTGCTTTTGTGTCACGGCCATAGCCTCTAGTATTGTCATCATGTCATGAATAAGTTTTGTCAAATTTGAATCTTCCATGATGGATCGAAAAAAAACCTTGAAATCTGATACCAAATTGATGTGGATTTTAAGTAGTACTCGCAAATACACTCAAAATTAACTTTGTTTTTTGTCAATTAAACTCTCCACTCTTGGATTGATTTAATTGAAGACTAATCAATTAACAAACTCCTGTGATTAATTAACTAGGTTCCAAATTTGTTAATCACTCCTGACTCACAAATTTAAGGTAGAAATTTCGAACAAATTGAAGTCAACAATTTGTGCAAATTTTCGGAAAAATTGTATTGAATAATTTAATGCATAAACTTAATTTTAATTTACAACCTAATGGTGAGATTATTTATAGGTATAATCATCAATAAAATAATACCTAAAAAAAGCTAAGAAACACGTAAAACAATAGGAAAATACACCCCACTTGTGCAACTTGCACAAGTTGCTCAACAAACTCAGGATACGGTTACCACATCATCATGCAACTTGCAACTTGATTTTATCTTTCCTAACAAAGTCTAACTAACTAACTAATCAAGAAATTATCCTCACAACTTGACTAAATAGTTAATAAACAAGATAATCATCAAAAATAGACTAAAAATCACGAAATATCTTTGTGCCCAATAACAAAGAAAATCGTCTAGCTTTCCACATCTTGATTTGCGCAATTTTCCAAGATTCATCAAGAACATCAAGAAATGCTTCAAGATTCAATCTTT
The DNA here is from genome assembly GCA_016808085.1 of Suaeda aralocaspica. Taxonomy (NCBI): domain Eukaryota; kingdom Viridiplantae; phylum Streptophyta; class Magnoliopsida; order Caryophyllales; family Amaranthaceae; genus Suaeda; species Suaeda aralocaspica. The sequence continues at coordinate 1,031,228 of PYUH01000082.1, read as the reverse complement.
TAATCAAGAAACATTCAAGAAACAATTCCCCATGTATTTTAACAAATTTATGACGATCAAGACTCCACGAGACTAATGGTAATGATGTCCAAAATGATAAAACCCCTATCAAGTGAAATGGGAATAAACTCATGGACCAAACCAACCTGTTCTCTGTTACCACCATTGTGATCCATCCTGTGTGTGCATTAATCTTGTATGACTTATAACTCACTCCACCAGTGACAATTATTAATGATGATCACCATCCATAGTGTTGGCTAGGAAGCCACCACCATCACAAGAATTTACAATGTCAACCTTAATCATTGCCACCCATGCCTGTGATTTATCGTTGACAAACCCAATAGGATTTATTAATAGGTTGATTGGCTCATCTATTGTTGGTGTATCACAGATATTCAAATTCACATCATTACCAAATTGATGTGGACTTTAATTAGTACTCGCAAATACAGTCAAAATTCACGTTTTTTTTTTTTTGTCAATTAAACGCTCCACTCCTAGATTGATTTAATGGAAGACTAATTAATTAAGGCACTCATGCAATTAATTAACTAGGTTCTAAATTTTTTATCACTCTTGACTCACAAATTTATCGGTGGAAAATTCGAACAAATTGAAGTCCACAATCTGCTCAATTTTTCGGAAAATTTGTATTAAAAAATTTCAACGCAATTATTTTAATAATTTACAACCTAATGTTGAGATTATTTATAGGTTTAATCATCAACAATCCTAGCTAAAAACAGCTAATAAAACACGAAAAACCCTAGGAAAATATTCCCCACTTGTGCAATTTTCACAAGTTGCTCAACAAACTAAAGATAAGATTGTCACATCATCAAGCAACTTGCACTTTGATCTTATCTTTCATAACAAACTCTAACTAACTAAGTAATCAAGAAACTATCCTCACAAATTGACTAAATAATTAATAAACAATATAATCATCAAAAATTACACTAAAAATCACGAAATATCTTAGTGCCCATGATCAAAGGAAATCGTCAAAATTTCCCCCACTTGATTTGCGCAATTTTCCAAGATTCTTCAAGAACTTCAAGAAATGCTTCAAGATTCAATCTTTTAATCAAGAAACCTTCAAGAAACCATTCTCCATGTATTTTAGCATATTTATGATCATCGAGACTCCACAAGACTAATAGTAATGATGTCCAAAATGAGAAAAAACCCTATCAAGTGAAACGCGAATAAACTCATTGACCCAACCAACTTGTTCCCTGTTACCACCATTGTGATCCATCTTGTGAGTGCATTAATCTTGTATGAATTATGACTCACTCCACCAGTGACAATTATTAATGATGATCACCATCCATAGTTTTGGCTAGGAAGCCACCACCATCACAAGAATTTACAATGTCAACCTTAATCATTGTCACCCATACCTGTGATTTATCGTTGGCAAACCCAATAGGATTTATTAATAGGTTGATTGGCTCATGCACTATTGGTTTATCAAAGATATTCAAATTCACATCATTTTGTTTATACGAAAATTCACATCAACATAGCTACTCACATAAGCAACATCTCAAAACCTGTAGTTAAATGCACGAAAGAGCAGAAATATAAGTCTATTTTACATTCCCAAACTTCCTACCCAATCTCACCATGTGATACTAATGAAATAACACATAGTGCATACTTGAATTCCTTGCATACCTACATAAGTTATTAATTTTAAAAGCATTTATTTTTCAATACTTTCTATTTTCGAAAATTACTATTTTTAGAAAAATTTCCATTTCTAAGAATTTTCCAAAATAAGAAATTCTTCTTTCCCAAAATAAAACATTGTGTACCCCCAAAATAAAATATTATTTTATTTCGAAAACTCGGCTCTGATACCACTTTGTAACACCCTGGAATTTCCTAACTTCTTTCTCTTGATTTTTCGGAAAACATATCATAAATATTGAAGAAATATAATTATTAAAACTCCCAAATACCGAGGAATAACCAATGCATTGCCGCCACCGTGATAACGGCTAAAGCATTTATCAAAGTACTATAGGGGAAATCTTTCAAACCAAAACTAATTTAAAAACTTAAACCTCAAAAATAAACTGAAACTAATATCAAACAAACATCCTAAAGAAAATTAGCTTAAAATTTTATTACACTTCAAAACCATATAAACAGGCCTTCAAAACCAAACACTTAAACTTCGCAATTGAACATCGAAATAATAGTTTGATAACTCCATAAGCAAATAAATTAAGAAACTAAGAAGACTACACAACAAGCACTCTCAATCCAGCCAAGCATGAATGACTTATGCAACTTGTACCTGTAGCTTTTCTTATTCTAGACATTGTAATACCCCGTATTTTTGAGGAATTTTTATGTATTAAATACGTATTTATAAAGTATATTTTAAGTATTTTATTATTTAAATAAATAAGTTTTAATAATTGTTTAAAGAATTAAATATTTAAACAAAGGTTTATAAATTATTTGAATAAGTTTTTGAAAGTTTTATAAGAGTTTTAAATTATTTTAAAGTGTTCGAGAAATTATTAAAGGGTTTTCGAAGTTTTAAAAAAATAATGGGTTTTAAATGGGTATTTTATAATATTTTAAAACAAGCCCAATTCTACTCTAATCCAAAAAGCCCATTTAAATACCTAAACTAATCAGAAAATTCTAATTAGTGGCCCTATAAATAGCCTTAAACACCCGAATAAATCAAACCTTTAATCTTTCTCTAAAATCGAAAAAGCAAAACACAAAACAAAAACAAAAAAAAGGGGGAGAAAGATTTTTCGGAAAAAAAAAGGGGGGAGAAACTTGCCTCGGGGATCGTGTCTGGGACACCGCTGGGACCGCCTCGCCGCACCCCCGTCGCCACCACCGGTGGCCCTACTCCTCCCCTATTTTGGTAATTTTCGAACTTTTATAAAAAAATAAAAAATCTTTTTCCTTCTTGTTGATTCAATCTTGCAAAATCATGTGCATACTTATGTTTAATCATGTTTTTATGAGTGTTAATCATGTTTTAGTAACGTATGAATTGTTTTAAGGCATGAATTAATTTTGTTGTTCATGAAATTATAAATTATGGTTTAAAATTAATGAAGTTATGATTTTATGAATTTTTATGTTCTAAACTTTGATATTATGATCATTAATTATTGATTGGTGAATTTATAATGATGTTATTAAGTTTAGATTGATTTTTAAGGGTTTTAAACTTATTTTTTAAAGCTGTCCAAATTTTATAATCATGAATTTGAGATGAATAAATATTGTGAACATGTTTTAGCATATGAAAAATTGTTCCAAAGCCCAGATTGACTTCATAAATATGTTAGTAGATTGTAGAAGTGTTTTGGCCTGAAAGCATGGTCTCTTTATAGGTTTTTCATGACTTTAAAGTTTATAAATAAATCTGAAATTTTAAAAAAAAACAAGTTAAATTGAGTCTTAAGTGTCCAAATTGTACTAGTATGATCACACATCAATTCTATATTGATCTATATAAATTTTAGTATGTTTTATGAAGTTTAAAAGTGATTTTAAGCATGTTTAACATGTTGTCCAGATTTTAAAAATTAATTAATTAGGCGTTTAAAGTATGTAATTAGCATAAAATGATCATATAAGTTAAGTATTACATTGTAGGATTGATTTATGTTGTTTTTAAGGTTTTTCATGGAGTTTTGATTATTCTAAATTGATGTCCACTATTCTAAAGTGACATAAAATATATGTTGAGGTTTAATAAAGCTTAAACAAGTTTCTGAAAATTAAGTAAGGTGGTAATAATAAATTTAAAGGCGTTTTAAAGTGTTTTTAAGCATCTAAGTATGCTGAAATTTTATTCTAAGTACGAATAAAGGGATGTTTAAAGAAGGATATATTATGGGTAGTTTTAAAGGGTGTTTAAGCCGGTGAAAAATTTGCTAAACGAGGGTTTTAATTATTTTAAGCCTTTATTAATTTAGGAAGCTTCGGAGTAAGCGAGTTCTAGTGAAGTGGTGGCAAATCACCGTTATTTTACAAGGTACGTTAGTACTAAATGATGGTTCATGGAGGTAATATCATGCTAGGACATGTACATGTTCATGTTATAGGTTGCTTAGTAGCTAAGTATGCTTTCATGCATGTTGAGAAGTTCCTTATATGTTTACATGTTTTACATGTGTTAGTAATTTGTTGACTATATGACTACAAGTTTATTCCTCTTATGGAAATAGTATATTTTGTTTAATTCATGTTGAACATGAGTCCTTATGGACATATAAGTAGTCATACTTTGCAAGAATTAAAGCATAGCAGAGTTATTTTCAAAGTTGATCAACATTTTGCATAGTTATAGCATAGTTGTGACAAGATTCACGTTTTTAAGTAAAGTATGAGCATTCATTTTATTTATAACCACTCACAGTATAATGTGTGGTATAGAAGGAAGTTTGATCCACTCACAGTTTATGTGTGGAATAGTTAAAGAAGAAGGTTTAAAACAAGTGTTCACTAAAAGAGGTTACTTAAAAAGGAAGTTACATGTCTATGTGCAATGTTGGTGGTTTGTTTGTGTGTTGTTTGTTCACATTTTCATGTAGCCTGATAATTACGTAAAGTGAAAGAGGATTCGCACCAAAACTCTTGGAACGTATATACCTTGAGTATGAACAATGGGGGAGTTACTAGACTGATGTTCTTTTATCTCCTAATTGGGGTACAAGACGGTGTACTCTTTATTTTTATTATTAATGCGCTAGATATCCGTCACCTCGTGTGACATAGGTAATAACTTTTAGGAATTGCTCCCCAACTCTTGCCTAATAGGGCGATTGTTTATAGGAGGAAACCCGTTCGATGCGAATTCAAAAATAAGTAAATAAATTAAATTGGTTTATCCTAACCAAGTGTTGTAGGTACATTGCAGGAATGGTAAGATACGTGTTTATTGCTTTATGCCCTTGCCTAGGTTCATGCTAGTGTGTTGCATAGTCTTTTAGTGCTTATGTACTCAGCTTTGCTGATTACGTGCTTTTGTGTGCACGGCCTAATCTTTGATCTTGGCCCTATGATGACCCATTTCGATGGCGAGTAGTAAGTCTTGAATAAAGAGAAAGCAACAGGTTCAGGAGGGCGTATATCAATCATGCTGGGATTGAGTGCAAAGCGTTCTTGTCCTGCTTTCGTAGCAGTAGTTTTGTTAGTAACTTTGGTTGTGTATGTTATCTCTTTTGATGTTGGACTAACATTGTTTTACAAGTTTACTTTTATTTGGTTTTAAGGGCCGTTATGGTTCCGAAGTTGTAAGAGTTTTCAAATGGTTTGATTTAATGTTTTTGAAGTTCACTTTGAGTCGTTTTGAAATGTTTTTTTAAAGAGTGTCTTCCGCTGTAGTAGCTTTGATAATTACCTTAGCCGTTTCCACACGGTAGCGGTAATATTCTGGACGTTTTGGGTTTTTGGTAAAGGCTAGGACAAGGAACCGATTTTAGAAAAAGGTACGGAATTTCCAGGGTGTTACACACCTACTCACCAACAAGTGGGTCATTGTAGGGCCAAATCCAAGACGAAGCCATGCACACAAAACAAACAGTCAGCAAAGCTGAGTACATAACTACACTAAAGACTATGCAACAAGAAGAAATAAACTAAACTAAAAGCATACACACATCTTACCATTGACAACTCTTCACCTATGCATAGACTCAACTTAAACAAATTAACTATTAAATTTAAACATTAGATTTCGCATTGAACAAGTTTCCTTTCCTTTAAAATCGCCATATTGGGCACCAACTTGAGACCAACTCCAAGAAGGTATTACCTATGTCACATAAGGTGATAGAATTCCAGCGCATTAAAAATATAAAAGAGTACAACGTCTTGTACTCCAATTAGAAGTCATAGATCAATGTTCCATACGACTCCCCCCGTTGTTCATACTCAAGATATTTACGTTCCAAGAGTTTTGGTGCGAATCCTCTTATACTTGACATGATTAACATGTTTAACAATGTTATGACTCACATATAATATCACATAAGCACATGCATAAAATCAATCAACCCGTATTAATTATCTTTGGATTAAGGTGATTCTAAAATAATCATATGTGTGTCCTTTAATTAAACTAAACTTCCTTTACCACACCTTAACTGTGAGTGGCTAACTAGTTACTTTCTCCTTGACCACACTTTTAACTGTGAGTGAAAACATGTATAAAAAATATTTGCTCATTACCTTCCATTAATTGTGTGAATAAAAATTCACAAACTACTTTTTATGTTGATTAAGTCACAAACAAACTTAAATAACTTCCTTTATCTTCCTCAATAAGCTATTGGCCAATATTAAACTGATCATAACATTCCAATTTAATCTTGAAGAATTTATATTGCTAAAATAGGGAATGTCAAAATAATATAAAATCATGGCTCTAATAAAACTTGTCATGCATGTCAATTTCACAATCTAATCAAGAACAAGAACATATCATATAAGATCAACTAAGCATGAGTTCTAATTTCTATGTTTGTCTTTAGCACTTACGTACCTTGTGTCGTAGTAGTGGTCCGCCACAACTTCTAAAAGTCGTCTAAATCAAAGTTTCCTAGTTAGAGAAAACCGAAACTAAATTAAAACCTTGTTGACTAAGTCCTACAACAACTCCAATCTAATTTGCTACATTGGAAACTTGTCCGAAACATTCCCTATATGGTCTCTATTCAATTCCATACTTTCACTAGTACATAAAACCTTATTTGATGCGGTTAAAAACCGGTTATTTGCTCCGGTTCTAGAGCGCAGTAAATACGGTAGCAGCAAATATCATAAACATTATTTGTTGCGGTTCTTTAACAAACCTTTTTTTAAGAGGGAAGCATGTTATTTGCTGCGGTTGTTTTTTAAAACCGCATTAAATAACATGCTTCCCTCCAAAAAAGAAGCTTGTTATTTGCTGCTTATTGCCAAGAACCACAGCAAATAACTTGTTGCCCTCCAAAAAATATCTCTTTATTTTATGCTTACAACCAAGAACCGAAGCAAATGGACCTTTTTTTCATTAGTAATGCTAACTAAATTATGGTGGAATACATAAATAATTGATTTCAAATATCAAATTTACACATATTAATAATTAGATCAATTTCATTTGTCACCACTAGTACAATAAATAAATCATTTTTGCGATCCAACTAATTACATTCAATAATAATTAGTTTCATAAACCAGAAATTACTTTCATAAATCACTAATCAGCATGTTACATTCACTTGCTAGCTAGCTACACTCAATGAACAACATAACGGCGGATAGATTGACTTGCATCACGACCAATAACTTATAAGAAACTTAGCAAGCTTGTCTCGAACCTCGTTAATCTCAGAAACAGTGAAAGGCCCTTCTAGAATTGTTGTTGACGTGCTCAATAACTGAATTCCAATAAAAAATAGGTAAGGAATGGGCAAAATGTAATAAATTCCATGAACAACAACACATCATAAAAAAACACCACCTTAAAGCACCATCGAAAGAAAAACATACGAACATAATTTACAATGCAACTAAATTAAGAAATTGTCTTACTAGTTATGATATATTAAGTCACATGAGATTATAATTTACATGGAATAATTAAAAGAACTAAATTTTCACGAGCATTTGCTTTGTAAATCTTGAGAATTTATGTTACTCATACTAACAAAAAGACAGTAATAATAAAATTAATAACTTGTCCAAGTCAAACAAGGGTAACTAACAAAAAGGCAGTAATAATAAATTAAAACAAGCATAAATAACAAAAAGACAGTAATAATAAATTAAAATTAAGTTACGTCTATGAATCACACTTTACGTTACTCATACCTGTCAATTCACCTCAAGTACTTGTGTTGAAGACTCAACACTTAGATGGGTATGACAATTGCACACTTCATTTTAAACCAAATTGTGCAAATACTTGACAGAATTAAAACTTTTAAATCTCATGTGATCTGACTAATGTTTATGTCTGAACTTTACACTAATTCATATGCAAATGATTATCAAGAAGATGTCATATTTGTATCGATGAGTAGTTTCCAAATATATAAGAAGTTAGTTCACTAAGAAACTGAAGATATTTAACAATAAATAAGCAAATAAGAAGGGATGACCTGGTCTAATCTTGCCTCTTTTTTTTTTTTTTTTTTTTTTTTTTCTTATAAGCACTAGAGTATTATAATAAGTTGAATCGGACACAGCGTTAGGCAGATAATCATGTCTGGCACATCTAGCAAATTCCAAGTAACAATGATCAATTGATCACACTAGAAGCTTATAACATACCTGAATCAAGATGAGAAAAGATACAGGTTTTCCAGAATTCGGATCATGGCAAAGACAAAAGACATGTGGTTCCTCAGAATCTTCATGCATAGTGAGGCATGCTCCTCTTTCTAAGAACAAGGGTCATCTGAAACTTCATCAGCTGAAGACTTCAAGGTTGCCAAAAATTTAGATTGCTCAACTTTCATTTTTGCCTATGCAGCAAGACAAACAATATTGTGATCAACTACTACAGTCTACAGGGGCCTCTTATATATAATAGTAAAGCCAAACAAAATATTTCAATAATCACTCATCCATATAGGCTTATAGAATATCATATACTTCAATTTTTAACCAGCTAGTAGCAATAGCTATTTACAAATTGTTAGGATGATACCTGAATAAGTGTAATTCAGACAAGCATTACCAGAGACTAAAAGCCATTGAAATATGGCACAAAGGCCCTATTCTCTTCAACTTATTTTTAGTACTTGTTGAATAAGATAAATTCAGGTAAGTATCAATAAGTACCAAGAAACATCAATATGTATCAGCATAATACAAATAAACAATAAGCTTCCAACAAGTACTAAGTACCAATAAGTTCACAAAAGTATCAAAAGTACAGATAAGTAATAATAAGTTAAGATAACTCGAAGGGAATGGTCCCAAAAAGGCATTTACCAAAAATAATTTTTGGAAATTTTACTACATGAAAAGGCCAAATGCAAACCAAGCTTGAAAAATCCATTCAATATACAACTTCTATGCCGGTATCCACTTCCAAACCATATACTTAAATGCATACAAATCCAAAATATGAAGTCCTAGGAATCGGAGGAAAGGATTTATGGAATGGTAACATACCAATATGGCAACCTGTCTTTCCTTAGCTTTCATCTTTCGCTTCTCTATATTAGAAGCCGGACAGGAGTTTATGTGTCTTCAATTTTGTAATTAACAATTTGAGTTGCCAACTGCTGTAGTTTCGTCATGCAATTGAAGTCTAATTCACCAAACATCTTCAGCAGAATTTCTGCAAGGGAAGAAATATTGAAGCTCCCTGTTTCCATTGAGCTGCCAATATTTTATTTTATGTGCATCCTCATCTACAAAGCCAAAAGTGAAAGCAAACACTGGTAACCAGATTGATTATCCAAATCCACCTCGATTTCCTCGGTTGCAACAGACACCAATATACTACAATCCCCATCATGAACAGATAAATGGCAAGGTTTTCTCTTCAAAGAGAAAATATCCAGTGCTAGTGCCAGCAAATGCAGAGCTGGTATAAGCACCCCATCAGGAGCACGTGACTCAGTTGACCTATCAGTAAAAACAGCATAAAAGAGGACAATCTGTATGATTTGGAGAGTAGTCTTGCATGTGGCAACTCTAGCTATTCCTATTGCTGGTTTATAAATGCTGGTATAATGAATCAACCAATGAGGTGATGCCACCTATTACTTAAGATGTATTTTAAGTAGTATGTATGTAGTATATTGTATTTAAAAGTTTTTATTTCCAACATGTATTTACGTGTATATAAGTTTTAATATTGTATTTCCAACATGTATTTTAAGTTGTATAAGATTTTAAGTTTGTGTACGATGTATATTTTAACTGTATACGAAATGCGAAATACGAATTACGTTGCCTTTATCTCTGTCAATTGACACCTTCAACAAGCTTTAATGTAGGTTCCGTTAATCATCATGCCCAGATATTTGTGATTTCATCTGAAACCGACACAAATAGAAATTTGTGAGGGATGATAGTGTTATTATCGTTCCCGAATTGTGTCAGAATTAATTGAAATAGAAACCGCCATTGTAGAATTATTCATAAATGTATGAAAGTGTAAGATTTTTAAACATTATTATCAAATAAAAGTTTAGATTTGTAAAAGTTTTTGTAGAAAACCATCAAATTTTAGTTACGGATTAAACCATACGTTAGTTATGGTGTCTATTGAGATTTGCTAGATTGAAACTTTCGTCAAGGACGTCGTGTTCGTTGAAGGAGACGAAGTTTATTCTGATATGTTGCTGTAGGTAATAGCCATAAATTATATGTGCATTATTCACTAAACCAAGTGATTATCCCCTTTGTTCCCTTTTGTATGGCGTATTTGGGTTAAGGGTGGAGTATAGGTTTTTAATATCCATGAATTTTTCTGTATGTAACGTAATTTAAAATATGAAGAGTTTGTAATATTTTTTTGGTTACGGAATTGGTATTAACCTTATTTAATCAAGGGCATGGCCATAAAAATTTCAATGCAAGTGTATATAAGTAATTAAACAACTAAATATAGTGTACTTTAATTTGAATTAATAATAGGTCGTAGTGTTTTGTATTTGTTTTTTTTTAAAAAATAATTGTCGTATATATTGGTTTTCAAGTGTTAATAAATGCATCTCATGATTTCATATCAAAGGTATGTTATCGCCGGATAGAGTCATAGAGAAATGACTATATAAGTAATAAGGTAATATACTAATACGTGTTCTATGGTATAGTGTCTGACTCTATGAGGAAGAGTTATTGTTATTGGCCCAAAAACGACTAAACTAGTTGATCAAGCATAAGTTTAGGCATGTGCATAAATTTAGGCATGATACATTACTAAAGTGTTGTTCTTATACTTAGCCTTATTATTCTACTTTTTGAATGAAATAATGAATAACTGAATAACACCTTTTTTTCTGTAATTTTTTGCTCTCATTTTTTTGTTTTGCTTGAATTTGTTGATTTACTTTTTCTCTTTTTAAGAAATTCAGCTATTAGGTTCTTTCTTTTAGCGTTTAGGTTCTCATAATTTGTTGTGGGTTGTTATGGGTATTTTTAAGAAAAAGTATTATGGGCTTTCGTAAGCCATATACGTAATATATATGCAATTTCAAACCTTTTAGTATGTATTATTATCTATTACAATCTTTAATTTTATTTACACTTGGTATTTATATAACTGCAATTTCTACTTCATAGACAAGTAGCTAAGATTAAGTGCCTACTACATATCAAGTGACTTCACACAAAAACATGCCATAAATTAGTTAATTCTATCATCTACTGTAATTATTTTCAAACAATCCTTTGTTCTACATATAGTAACCAAGATAAGTCAAAACTTGGAAATTCAAAATCCAGCTAAGCTGTAGCTCCATTTCAAATACTAAAGTCAAAACTCAAATCAGTATTTCAGTTATACAGTTAGAAGAAGTGTACATTTTCATTCATTCATAATAAAAATTATCCATTACTAATCCATAGTAATACCTCAGGAGTGGGTGTTTGGTTCAATCCTTTCTAGTAGTATGGAATGGGTGTCGCTATTAATGAAGAAAAGATGAAAAAGTTGGAATTATTTAGCAAGGGTATAGGATTCCATACTTCCCTTGTTAACATATGGGCGATGAGCCAAACAACTTATAAAAAGAAACGAATTTTCACTCCATACTCTATGGTTTCATATTCTCATTCCATCCCATTACAAGTTTTTGATCCAACATGCTCTTAGTCGCTACTCACAACTCGCAGGCTAGTGGAAAACAAAACCAACCTCCCAAACTAACATGAGTACATGGATTTTGAAAATTTCCTTATGATCTCTCACTACTACCTAATTTGCTTCTTCAATAATAGCAAACTAATTAAATGTTTATTAAAGCAAGAAGCACTTTTTAGAAAGAATTATACACAACCATATATTAAATTTACTATGTTATTGTATTGAATATCTTTAATTGTGTGTTGTTAGTTGCACAAGATGTCAAAGGATCGGTCATGGATGTACAATTGCTGTGATAAGGAAAAATTTGTATATGGGGTGTTTGAGTTTTGTGAGCGTGCAGAAGCATATACACAAACTCAGAAAACCGGGGGGTTTCACTGTCCATATTTCAAGTGTGCCAATGATCTAAGTTTGAAAGTATTGCTGAGGTCAGGCTGCACCTACTTCTTCATGGTTTTCGACCTGATTAATATGTGTGGAGTTATCAAGGTTAGGCAGGAGTCTATGACGGTCCTTCTTCGCGTGGTAATCATAAACATGATGATAGTAGTCATCAACATAACAAGGACTTTACTCATGCAACCAATGATGATGTCTTTGTAAATGATGATGACGAACACGATGAAGCGGATCATAGAGTCGAAGAGATGGTGGAAGGCCTTGAGAATGGACGAGGCTTTGAGTCCATTTCAGAGGCCTCTCGAAAGCCTTTGTACCTCGGTTGTACTAAATTGACCATTGTTGTTGTTGTGATGGAATTGTTTAGTGTCAAGTTAGAAAACAATTGGACTGATAGAAGTTTCACAATGTTGTTAGAAAAGCTGAGTGGCATGTTTCCTGATGGCAATGAGGTTCCTAAGTCGACTTACTACGCTAAGAAGCTGATGTGTCCATTCGGCTTAGAGTATGAGAGAATACATGCTTGTCCAAATGATTGCATATTGTACCGAAAAGATTATGAGTTGTTGGATAAGTGTCCAAAGTGCAATTTGCCACGTTATGAGCAACAAGGGGCACGGGGTAAAGCTGGTCAGCCGTCCAAGGTGTTGTAGTATCTCCCAATAATACCACGATTCAAGCGGTTGATTTCAATTAGTAAGTATGCTAATAATCTAAGGTGGCATGCGGAGGGTAAAAGGGTGAAGGGTTTGCTACAACATCCAGCTGAGGGTCCTTAATGGAAGACTATCAACAGGAAGTATAAGACATTTGGAAATGACAATCGCAATCTCAGGCTTTGGTTGTGCACTGATGGAATAAACCCTTTCGGTACTCTTAGTTCGAAGCATAGTTCATGGCCGGTAATTTTAACGATCTATAATCTTCCACCTTCATTATGCATGAGAAGAAAGTACCTTATGCTATCACTTCTTATTTCTGGTCCAAAGCAACCCAGTAATGACATTGATGTGTATTTGGAGCCCTTACTTGATGACTTAAGAAAATTATGGGATGAGGGTGTTTTGGTCTATGATTCCCATGAAAAGGAGACTATCATGTTGCGTGCAATGCTTTTGTGCACTGTTAACGACTTTCCAGCTTATGGTAACTTATCAGGGTACAAGAACAAAGGAATGAAGGCTTTCCCTATTTGCATGGACGATGATGATTCTACATGGGTGGGTAAGTATGTTGACTACTGCCATTGAAGATTCCTTTCACCTAACCACCCTTTTCGGAAGAAAAAGAAAGCATTTAATGGGATGGTTGAGGATCGTGTTGCTCGTCGTCCAATAACTAGTTATGAGGTGTATTCACAGGTTAAGGGTATACAAACCATTTTTGGAAAACCGAATGTCAACTATTTCGGGTTGTGGAAAAAGGAGTCTATATTTTAGTAGCTTCCATATTGGAGAGATTTACAAGTTAAACACTGTCTCGATGTGATGCACATCGTGAAAAATGTTTACGATGCCATACCTGCCACCCTTTTCAACATTTCAAACAAGACTAAAGACACTAAAGTCAATCGGGAGTTCTTGAAACAGGTTGGAGTTCGACTCGAGCTCTGGCCTCAGCTGAAAGAGAGTAAAAAAAAGGAAGAATATGGAGGAAGATGTACCATCACAAAAGGGAAAGGGGAAGGAAAAGGTGCAACAAAGTTCAAATGAAGAGAAAAAAACCTACTACCTTCCTCCAACTTGCTACACAATGTCGAAACAGGAGAAGAAACACTTTTGCGCATCTTTATACAACTTAAAGGTGCCGTCAGGGTATTCTTCTAACATGAGAAGATTTCTGACTTTAGAGGGTGAGTTGATGTTATCTAGTATGAAATCACACGACTGTCATGTTATGATGCAAGTGTTTTTACCAATTGCAATCCGTGGGATTTTACCTAAACATGTTAGTTACACTATCACCGAACTACGTTCCTTCTTCAATACAATATGTGGCAAAGCACTAGATCCAACTATGTTGGATACCCTCCAAGCACGTGTTGTCGAAACTCTTTGTAAGTTTGAGATGTTTTTCCCGCCTGCATTCTTCGATATAATGGTCCACCTAATTGTACATCTCGTTCGTGAGATTAAGCTTCTAGGTCATGTGTTCTTGAGATGGTGCTATCCTTATGAAAGACATATGGGGGTCTTAGGTAACAAAGTGACGAATCCTGCAAGACTAGAATCTAGTATTGTTCAAGGGGTCATTAGTGATGAGGTCGGAAATTTCATAGCAGAATACGTTGCAGGTGCACGTCCTATTGGTTTGCCTAAAACTCGTCATGAATGGAGGCTTGATGGTAAGGGTACTATTGGGTCAAGAACGAGTTTGGCGAATATAACAGGCCTCAACCAAGCTCATTTGTATGTGTTACATCATATGGCAGAAGTTCATCCTTTTCTTACTGAACATTGGCAGATCTTAAAGACTCAAAATCCAGGGATATCTGAAAGGGCATTGTCTAATTTGCATAATAAGACATTTATTGAGTGGTTTCACAACCGAGTTGTAGTGGAGAATCTGGAGGGTGTGACTGAAATGGTGAAGTGGTTAGCTTATGATCCTCGGGAAACCTTTACAAATTATGAGGGTTATGATATAAATGGGTACTCATTTTGGACCACTTATCAGGATCAAAAGTCACCATGTGTCCAGAATAGTGGTGTATCCTTGTTGGCATCATCAACCTTTTATGCTAGTGCAAAGGATCAAACTTCGGTAGATGCTACGATAATGCACTATGGCCAAATTGCAGAAATATGGGAGTAAGAGTATTGTACCTTCAATGTTTGTCTTTTCAAATGCAAATGGGTAGATAATAATCGACGTTCGGTAAAAAATGGTGACCCATGTGGTTTCACTCTTGTTGACATGACTCGAATGCGTGAGGGTCCTGAGCCTTTCATACTTGTGGGGCAAGCAAAGCAAGTTTTCTACGCAACTGACCCTGCTGACTCAAAATGGTCTATAGTGTTGCCGGGGAAACGTAGTATCCTCGGCATCGGAGATGTTGACGATGAGGAAGAGTATGACGCCTTTGAGGATTCTCTACCTTTTATTTCTCCTAAAACAAGTGTTGCCGAAATGGTTGCTAATGAGTCCAATTACCTGTGTGAAGACCACGCCGAAGCGATAACTGTTGCTGAAAATTGAATCTAGACATTTAATTATGATATTCACATTAAATTATGATATACACATTTAATTGTAAGACATTTAATTATGTTATATTTATTTAATTATGATTTTGAGTGATTTTGAGTGACATTTAAAGACTGATTTTGAGCGAGTGGCAATTGACTGTTACTGATTTTGAACGACTGATTTTTCAGTGATTTTGAGTGATTTCACTAAAGTCGAGTGATTTTCAATGATTTTGAGTGATTTTCACTAAAGTCGAGTGATTTTGAGTGATTTTGGCAACTTCACATTGAGTATGTGAGACTCAGTGTGTGTGAGTGTGTTTGAGGGGTTGTGAGGCTTATTATGGTGGTTTGAGTGACTAACCTCCACACCACTGCAACAGCTGCACACAACCCTCCCAACACCAGGGCAGCAGAACAACCAAGTCTTGAAGTTTGCATGAAGACCATGTTCGTAGAGTCATATTCTTAGGTCTTAGATGCAATTTAAGTGGTATGAAGGTTTTTTAATGGATCTTAAAGGTTGAGCTTAGAGAGATGAGCTAGTTGATATATGTGTTTGATGTTGTGTTTTTCCCTCATTTTCGATCGATTTTTGTGCTAAATATTAAAGTTTGTGGCTTTGTTTTGATTTAATATTGTCTTTTGATGTCAAGTTATGTTTTGGAACTGTTTTAGTATCTTTAGTAGTCTTTTAGAGCTTTTTACGGTTATTTTATGCTTTCTAGGTTATTACGCATGGTTTTCGGTTTGTTTTGTATGTTACAAGAGCGTAATAGGGAGTTATGAAGTCATTAGAAGCTAAAACGAGTCAACAACCGCTTATCTCGGGATGTGTGCCAAGTCAGGAGAAGCAACGAACGAGATTCGAAGAATTAAGCGAGAAAATAATAAAGATCTTCTTTTATGGGCTCAAGTATAATAGACGCGGGCGCATAGGCTAAAGCCACTATAACCTATGCGGGCTCAACATAGATCAGTAGTTTCAGAACTCCCTAACTAGGCTACGTGCGGGCGCAAGGAACCAATCTACTTTGACCTATGCGGGCGCATGTGAAGCGAATTTTGGTCCGTTCGACTTTTCTGCATGGTTTTACTTTGTAAGTTTTATTTTAATTAAAACCTAATCCTATAAATACTCTATGTAAAGGGGGCGCGAACCTAACTAGTTTTTGGCATATTTTTAGACGTAGGAATCCTAAATACTTTTCTCTTTAGAATTTAGAAGCGATTACTTTGTTCTCAACGATTCCGTTTTCAATTAATGCAATTTAATCTTCCTTTTGGTAATTTCTTTCCTTTTGATCTTCAATTCTTTTTAGTTCATGATTCTTCTTAGTTTGTTAGTCATTAATTTAGTTTATTTCTTTTTGTTAATTTAGTTGCTTAGTATAATTTCTTAGTAATTAGATTCATTATAATTCTAGTTTTAATTACTTTATGATTACGAATTTGTTATTTGGAATTGTTCTCGTTTTAATTTCCTTAGCCATCTGTTAGTAGTCTTTTTTCTCTAGGGCTAGGGGATCTATGATCATCTTGTGAATTTATTTTATGTTGATTAATTAATTATTCACTTCTAATTAAATTCCTTTTATTCATTTCTGTTGATTGAAATTAGATTGTGGCCAGATTTAATTGTGACTTAGGTAATTGTCGAAATCGAGGCCGAGAGGCAAGACTACCACAATTAGATCACTAAATAATAGGCAAAAATAAATTTATGCGAGGGACAGCCAGTAAAAGGAGTTTTGAGTGAGTCTAAGTTCGAGAGGACTAGTGAGCCCTAGTTCAGTGAATGCCAATGAATTGATTAGTGGGTGTTTCATCATTTTGTTGATTGATCATAGTGAACAAACTGCCCTAGGTTTCCATTATAAGAGTTTAGTTCGTAATTTTCCCGTCATTTCTTTAGTTTTAGCTATTGTCTTCTTAGTTTAGTAGTTTTTACTGAACTTTCCACCAAGGCCCTTATACGTTTTAGACTTTTTAGAACTTATAGAATTTGATAGCTTCCCTGTGGATTCGATCCCTACTTCCCTAACTATATTAGTTAGAGTTGTTCGGTTTATTTTCTTGAGGTGCGCAATAGCGTTGTTCAAATTTTTGTGCCATTGTCGAGGAGACAATTTTTTATTCTATTATTCGGGACTAAATTGTTTCTTTAGTTTTTATTTTCGTTTTATTTCCTCATTTCAAGGAACCTTCACGTTCTTTGAGGTAGTTCTCATTTCTGTTTCGAGTTTCGATTGTGTGCATGTATTAGGTTGTATGCCGGTTTGGATTGATCCTGAACTAGAAAGATCATTGCATATGCGGATTCGTAGAAGGAAGTGGAGATTACGAAGAGTCATTATTTCCGAATGAACACTGGTTGATATGACACAAATTTCAGCTGAGTTGAATACATTCGATAGTTCTGATAAGGAAGAGATAGAAGAATCAAAGTTCAGCAAGAACAACATACCACAGAATGATGCACCACTGCTGTCGCCGCCGCCGCCGCCGCTGCCACCACCAGCAAGGTCTCTAAAAGTCTATTCCCAGTTGAGTTCTGCAACAGTGGGAGGTGGTTATCGAGTTCCTAATATAGTGATGTGGATTTTTAGTAGTATTCGCAAATACAACCTCAAATTCACGTTTTGCTTATCAATCAAACTCTCCACTCTTGGATTAATTTAATTGAAAGCTAATTAATTAATACACTCCTGTAATTAATTAACTAGGATCTAAATTTGTTAATCACTCTTGAATCACAAATTTATGGTAGAAAATCGAACAAAGTTCAATCACTATACTTGTGCAATTTTACGGAAATATTGAATTGAAATTTCAATGTGTAAAACTTAATTAATTACATCCTAATGTTCAGATTATTTGTAGGTATTATCAACAACCAAATCCTAACTAGAAACAACAAAGAAAATACGCACAAACTAGGGAAATTCATCCCTTAAAATGACACTCACATACACACACTCAACAAGATAAGTATGCCACCTCATCACTGCATCTTGATCTTATCTTGTCTAACAAACTCTAATAAATTAATCTAATTAAGAAAATATCCTAACAACCTAACTAAATAATTAATAAACACGATAATCATCAGAAATTATCCTAAAAATCACGAAAAATACTTGTCGCCCAAGATTGCCAAAAATCGTCAAAATACATGCCCCTTGTTGTTCGTCCATTTTGCGCAGTTTTCAAGAATCTTCAAGAACTTCAAGAAATACTTCAAGATCCAATCATTTAATCAAGAAACCTTCAAGAAACCATTCTTCATGTCTTTTAGCATATTTATGATGATCAAGACTCCACAAGAACTAATAATAACAATGTCCAAAATGAGAAAACCCTATCAAGTGAAATGGGAAGAAACTCATGGACCAAACCAACTTGTTCTCTGTAACCACCATGTGTTTCCATCATGTGGATTAGAGTTACTATCACTTAACATACCTAATGTCTCACTCCACCAGTGAAAATTATCCGTGATTATCATCTATAGTGTTGGTTAGGAAGCCACCACCAATATTCACAGTGTCAATGCTTACCACAGTGTTTACCATTATCATTGTCACCCAATAGGATTTATTAATAATTTGATTGGCTCATCCACTATTGGTGTATTATAGGATATCTCACTTGTACTCAAATTCACATCATCCTCCCCTAGTTGCAACGAATTTGCCCTCAAATTCACATCATCATAGTATGGTGAGAGATCTCCAATGTTGAAAGTAGCACACACATTACCATACTCACCAGGCAAATCAATCTTATAGGTATTATCTCCATATACTTCAATCACCTCAATCTTATAGGTATTATCACCAGGTTTGAAAACATGCTGAGTTCTATTCTTGTTGGACCGCCTCCTGTAGATTTCATTCATCTTAGAAATCTTCTTCTTAACTGCTCCACCCTCTTTTGCGCATCTACATGTATCTCATCTTTAGCCAAAGGAATTAGATCAATGGGAATATATGGATTAATCCCATACACAATTTTGAATGGGGAATGTCTTGTGGTGGATGAAACAACCCTGTTATAAGCAAATTCAGCATGACATAGGCGCACATCCAATCCTTTTGTGTCTTACTCACAAGCCAACGTAATAAGGTTCCCAATGTTCTGTTTGTAACTTCAGTCTGCTAATCTGTTTGGCAGTCATGAGAAGTAATAAAAAGTAGCTTGGTACCAACCATCTTCCTTAAACTCTTCCAAAAGTGACTCAAAAATTTTGAATACCTGTAAGTCACAACACTTCTGGGAATTCCATGCAGCTTCACAATCTCTTTAAAGTATAGATCATCAACATGTTGGGCATCATCAGTTTTATTCATGGCCACAAAATGCGCCATCTTTGAGAATCTGTCAACCACTACCATTACATAATGCGTCCCCTTTGTGTTTTAGGTAGACCAATTATTAAATCCATACTGACACTATCTCAGGGTGTATCAGGAACTGGTAATGGAGTGTAGAGCCCTTTGACAATAGTTGATTTTGCCCTTTGACATGTAGCACACCTGGAAACCACTGATTGAATATCACTTAACATTTTAAGGCAAGAAAAATATTCACTCAGCATATCATAAGTCTTGTGAATCCCAAAATGTCCAGCAAGTGCGCCACTATGAGCTTCCCGTATCAGTAATTCATGAACTCCACTCTTAGGGATGCATAGTTTGTTGTTCCTGAGTAAGAAACCATCCTGAATTGTGTAGTTTCTGTAGGGATGTTGAAATTCTGTAGAAAAATCTGAATCATTGGCAAATAATTCCTTCAAGTGCTCAAATCCCAGGACTTTGTGGTTGAAGGAAAAGGAACCCATATAATCAATACCCCATACATCGAAAATTTCAACTTCTATGATACCTGTTTGAGGCATTTCATGCCTTTTAGAGATATTACCTTTTCGTTGGCACGAATCTTAAGACATGACAAAATCTTTAGCATGCTTCAGTATTGTAGGCCAATAAAAACTTGATTGCGATACTTTAAACATCGTTTTAGCAGGCCCGACATTTCCTCCATAGGGTGAAGAGTGGAAATGATGAAGAACTCAATAGACATCCCAATCTGGTACACACCTGCGATATATGCCATCTGCAATCTGACAGAACAAGTTAGGGTCATCCCAAAAATAACGCCTAACATCATTTAAAAACTTTTTCCGTTGCTAATAAGTAAGATTGGGAGGTAAAACTCCTCCAACTACGTAATTAATATAATCAGCGAACCATGGAGTATTCGAAATCACAGCTAAGAGGTGATCATCAAGAAAAGAGTCATCAAGATGGGGGTTGGGATCCACCCATTATCATATCGAATCCTAGATAGGTGGTCTGCGACTACATTTTTTGCACCTTTGTTACCACGTATTTCTAGATCAAACTCCAAAAGGAGAAAAATCCACCTGATAAGCATCGGTTTTGCTTCTTTCTTCCCAAGTAAGTACTTTAAAGCTGCATGGTTAGTATAAATGATAACTTTCGATCCTCTAAGATAACAGCGAACTTTATCCAAAGCATACACGATAGCAACAAATTATTTTTCATTAATTTGAGCTGGAGCTAAAGTCTTGCTAGCATAGTAAATAGCATGCAAAATGTTATCTTTCCTTTGACCTAACACGGCACCTACAACATAGTCACTAGCATAACACATAATTTCAAAAGGTAATTCCCAATTAGGTGATTGAATAATGGGTGTTGAGGTTAGTGCTTGTTTGATCAAATTAAAGGATTCAAGGAATTCATCAGTGAATTTGAACTCAACATCATTTATAAAAATTGAGTTAAGAGTTTAGCAATTTTAGAAAAATCTTTAATGAATCGGCGGTAAAACCCTGCATGACGTAGAAAACTTCTAACACCTTTTACACTTACTGGTGGAAGTAATTGTTCAAATACCTGAATTTTAGCCTTGTCAACTTCAATACCTCTTTCAGAGAGTAGATGTCCTAGTACAACTCCATCTGTCACCATAAAGTGACATTTCTCCCAATTGACGACCAAATTCACCTGTTCACATCTTTTAAGCACTTTAGACCAGCATGAATTAAAATCACTACCATATATAATCTCTTAAATGGTGTTTTATTTGTTCACATCTTTTAAGTGACATTTTACTGGCGAAGTGTTTAATTTGTTGTTTCTTGTTAGGATTTTGTTGTTGATTATACCTATATATAATCTCAACATTAGGATGTAATTAATTAAGTTTTACACATTGAAATTTCAATTCAATATTTCCGTAAAATTGCACAAGTTTAGTGATTAAACTTTGTTCGATTTTCTACCATAAATTTGTGAGTCAAGAGTAATTAACAAATTTATATCCTAGTTAATGAATGATAGGAGTGCATTAATTAATTATCATTCAATTAGATTAATCCAGGAGTGGAAAGTTTAATTGATAAACAAAACGTGAATTTGAGGTTGTGTTTTCGAATACGACTAAAAATCCACATCAATTTCGTATCAGTTTTCAAGGTATTTTTTGATCCAACATGGGAGATTATAATTTGACACAACTTATTCAAGACATGATGACAAAATTAGAGTAATTCAATTTGGCGCCACTCAGCTTTTCACTGAAGTATGAAACAGGCTTCCTTTCCTAAATTAGTACTGCCCCAATGCCTACGCCACTTGCATCACATTCAACCTCAAACAGTTTATCAAAATCAGGCAACACAAGAATTGGTGCTTTGCAAAGTCTCTCTTTCACCTCATTGAAGGCTTCCTATGCTCGTTGGTTCCAATTGGATTCTCCCTTTTTAATCAATTAAGTAATTGGAGCCATGATAGTAGAGAAATTTTGAATGAATCTCCTGTAGGATGATGCTAGGCTATGAAAACTTCTGACTTCATGAACATTGGTAGGTATCTTGCAAGTTTTAACAGCTTCAACTTTAGATGGATCTACCATAATACCTGCGCCACTTACAATGTACCCCAGGAAAACAATATTTTCGTACAAGAAGTCACACTTTTCGAGTTTTCCATAAAGGTTCTGCTCACGTAACTTTTCAAATAGTTGCCTTAGATGGTCTAGCTGTGCATGAATGTCTTTTCTGTAAATAAGAATATCATCTAGATAGACAACAATGAATTTGTTCGAACAGTCTTAATACCTCATTCATCAATCTCATAAATGAACTTGGTGCATTTCATAGACCGAAAGGCATCACCAACCACTCATAAAGACCTTGTTTAGTCTTAAAAGCAGTCTTCCATTCATCCCCTTCTCGAATTCTCATCTGATGATAGCCACTTCTCCGATCTATTTTCGAAAATATACTTGCACCATGAAATTTATCTAACATATCCTCAAGTCTGGGCTTAGGGAATCCGTTCTTGATTGTTATGTTATTCACTGCACTAGATTCTATACACTTTCTCAAAGAGCCATCCTTTTTCGGCACCAGTAAGGCCGGAACTACACATGGACTCATTGATTCTCAAACTAACCCTTTCTGCATTAATTCATCAATCTGGCGTTGTAGTGCTTTCGATGCCTCAGGATCACATATGTATGCAGGTTTATTAGGGATTGGTGCGCCAGGTATGAAGTCAATTGCATGTTCATTTCCTCTTATTGGGGTTAGTTCATCAGGCAATTCATCGTGAAATACGTCAGCAAATTCCTCTAGTAAAGGTGTGAGGCGCAAATCAGATGATATTTTATTTGATGTTGCTTCCTTTACAAAAAGAATAAATGTAGGGTTCCCTTGCTCCACTTCTTTCTCAAATTCCTTAGCGGAAAGGAATAAACTAGTTTGTTTCTGGTCTTTTCCTGCAGATGGAGTCAATGGTAGGAGATTGATTCGTTTCCTAGCCTTCAGAACTGTATATAAATTCGACTCTCAACTGTGTTGCACCTTCCTATCATATTGCCAGGGTCTTCCCAGGAGCAATTGGCATGCAGTCATTGGCAAAACATCACACCATAATTCATCATTGTATAAGCCAATGGTAAAATTTATCAGTGCTTGCTTCCTTACTTTAATTCCTTTAGTATCATCAAGCCAATTCAACTTATAAGGACTTGTATGGTCTGTCTGTGTCAATTTTAACCTCTTCACCAGATCTTTGGATGCTACATTGGTGCAGGATCCACAGTCAATGATCAAATTGCAAAGGTAGGGACCATTTTTGTAGACACTATGAAATAGACTCTCCCTCTGAGTTGCATGTGGTTCCACAGCTATATGCAATGCTCTGCTAACCATAAAGGTTTCACCACCTGGAATCAATGGAGGTTGGTTCATAGATTCTAGGGTGTCATCATCAGAATCCTCCCCACCCTGGTTTTTAACGATGTCCTCATCATCTTCGACCACAATGTGATAAATTTCATCCTCAGTGGCCCATAATCTGGCCTGTTCCATCGTTAAGGTGCGTTTGGATGTACAACCACAAGCAATGTGACCTAAGCCTTGACATTTAAAACATCTCCTGCGATCTTCATATTCAGCTTTAGAAACCACCTTTTTAGGTTTATCCCCTGAAGAGCTCGGTGTTGCAGATGTTTGTGGTGTTTGTGGTGGTTGATTTGCTTGGGCATTAGTATTCTGAGGAGTGTAGGGTGCTTTACGAATGGTAGGCACGAAAATGTCATGTGGTGTCTCCCTTTATACGCTTTTCCACTTTTAAAGCCAGCTTGCAGAGATCATCAAAGGTATGATATTGAGCCAGATCAAGTTCCTTAACAATATTTCTGTTCAATCCCTTCAAAAATCTCGCCATTTTCATGTGTTCCCTTTCCTCTAAATCACAAAGCAAAGATAATCTTCCAAACTATGCAATATAATCACGCACACTCATAGCTCCTTGATATAAAGAAGTCAACTTGACATAATTTTGCTGATCAAAATCAAAAGGCACATATTTGTCACGCAACTTCTTTTTGAGGTGAGACCAGGAAACTATTTTGGCTTTGTTTTGGCGTTTTCTTTTGGCTTTGATGCCCTCATACCACAATCCTGCGGTTTTTGTCAATCTGATATAAGCAATCTTGAAGGTCTTTCTATCATCAAAACCTTGAAATTCAGCAATATTTTCAACTTGTCGTTCCCATTCAAGATAGTCATCTGGGGAACCTTGGCCTGTGAAGTCATCCAGTTTAATGCCACGATCATCAAACTTTTGCTTGTTTTTTGAACGTCTTTTAGGGGAGGCAGAAGAAGAAGACGAGTGTGAATCTGCTTCATCATCATCATCCCCACGAAATAGTGTATGGATTGAGGATCAAGTTTTCGTTGGAACTGTTGAGCCAAAACATCAATTCGAACATTATCCTGTTTTTGTCTCACATCCATAGCCTCTAACTTTGTCATCATGTCTTGAATAAGTTGTGTCAAATTATAATCTCCCATGTTGGATCAAAAAATACCTTGAAAACTGATACGAAATTGATGTGGATTTTTAGTCGTATTCGAAAACACAACCTCAAATTCACGTTTTGTTTATCAATTAAACTTTCCACTCCTGGATTAATCTAATTGAATGATAATTAATTAATGCACTCCTATCATTCATTAACTAGGATATAAATTTGTTAATTACTCTTGACTCACAAATTTATGGTAGAAAATCGAACAAAGTTTAATCACTAAACTTGTGCAATTTTACGGAAATATTGAATTGAAATTTCAATGTGTAAAACTTAATTAATTACATCCTAATGTTGAGATTATATATAGGTATAATCAACAACAAAATCCTAACAAGAAACAACAAATTAAACACTTCGCCAGTAAAATGTCACTTAAAAGATGTGAACAAATAAAACACCATTTAAGAGATTATATATGGTAGTGATTTTAATTCATGCTGGTCTAAAGTGCTTAAAAGATGTGAACAGGTGAATTTGGTCGTCAATTGGGAGAAATGTCACTTTATGGTGACAGATGGAGTTGTACTAGGACATCTACTCTCTGAAAGAGGTATTGAAGTTGACAAGGCTAAAATTCAGGTATTTGAACAATTACTTCCACCAGTAAGTGTAAAAGGTGTTAGAAGTTTTCTACGTCATGCAGGGTTTTACCGCCGATTCATTAAAGATTTTTCTAAAATTGCTAAACTCTTAACTCAATTTTTATAAATGATGTTGAGTTCAAATTCACTGATGAATTCCTTGAATCCTTTAATTTGATCAAACAAGCACTAACCTCAACACCCATTATTCAATCACCTAATTGGGAATTACCTTTTGAAATTATGTGTTATGCTAGTGACTATGTTGTAGGTGCCGTGTTAGGTCAAAGGAAAGATAACATTTTGCATGCTATTTACTATGCTAGCAAGACTTTAGCTCCAGCTCAAATTAATGAAAAATAATTTGTTGCTATCGTGTATGCTTTGGATAAAGTTCGCTGTTATCTTAGAGGATCGAAAGTTATCATTTATACTAACCATGCAGCTTTAAAGTACTTACTTGGGAAGAAAGAAGCAAAACCGATGCTTATCAGGTGGATTTTTCTCCTTTTGGAGTTTGATCTAGAAATACGTGGTAACAAAGGTGCAAAAAATGTAGTCGCAGACCACCTATCTAGGATTCGATATGATAATGGGTGGATCCCAACCCCCATCTTGATGACTCTTTTCTTGATGATCACCTCTTAGCTGTGATTTCGAATACTCCATGGTTCGCTGATTATATTAATTACGTAGTTGGAGGAGTTTTACCTCCCAATCTTACTTATTAGCAACGGAAAAAGTTTTTAAATGATGTTAGGCGTTATTTTTGGGATGACCCTAACTTGTTCTGTCAGATTGCAGATGGCATATATCGCAGGTGTGTACCAGATTGGGATGTCTATTGAGTTCTTCATCATTTCCACTCTTCACCCTATGGAGGAAATGTCGGGCCTGCTAAAACGATGTTTAAAGTATCGCAATCAAGTTTTTATTGGCCTACAATACTGAAGCATGCTAAAGATTTTGTCATGTCTTAAGATTCGTGCCAACGAAAAGGTAATATCTCTAAAAGGCATGAAATGCCTCAAACAGGTATCATAGAAGTTGAAATTTTCGATGTATGGGGTATTGATTATATGGGTTCCTTTCCTTCTTCTAATGGTAATCGTTATATATTAGTCGTTGTGGATTACGTTTCTAAGTGGGTGGAAGCAATTGCTTCTCCCCACAATGATGCTAACACCGTTTTAAGACTGTTTAAGCAGGTTATCTTTCCTAGATTCGGAGTCCTTAGAGCTATTATCAGTAATGGGGGAACGCACTTTCATGAGAAAAAGTTGCATAAGCTGCTTGAGAAGTATGGTGTTTACCATAGAACGTGATTGACATATCATCCACAAACCAGTGGTCAAGTCGAGGTTTCAAACTGATAAATCAAGTCCATTCTAGAGAAGACGGTTGCGAAATCAAGAAAAGATTGGAGTAGTAACCTTCATGATGCTTTATGGGCGTATAGAACCAATTGGTACTTCCCCATATAGATTTGTTTATGGAAAAGCGCGCCATCTCCCAATAGAACTTGAATACAAAGCTTATTGGGCAATCAAAGAATTAAACATGGATGCAAATCTTGCGAGAGAAAAACGGCTGCTACAACAGAATGAATTGGATGAAATTCGGCCTGGAGCATATGATAGTGTTAACATGTATAAAGAAAAGATGAAAGGATAGCACGACAAACGAATCATGAAAAGGGAGTTTCAAGTCGGTGATAAGGTTCTATTGTTTAACTCAAGACTTCGACTATTTCATGGATAGTGGAAATCTAGGTGGAGTGGCCCCTTTGCATTGAAAAATGTGAGGAAATTTGACTATGTTGAAGTTTAAAGTGAAAAAGGCGAAGTATTCAAGGTTAACAGTCAAATATTGAAGCCACACTATGAAGGAGATGTCATCGGTTTGGTTGAAGTCCTCTAACTCGATGATCCTAAAAAACCTTGATCACTAATGCAGCCATGGTCAAGCTAGTGACCTTAAAAGAGCGGTTCTTGGGAGGCAACCCGAGCTTTCTATTCCTTTCTTTCTCGTTTTGTGTGTTCTTGTGTGTTTTTGGTTGTTTTCGTAGCTTAGTTCAACTTAGTTTAGTCTTTATTTTAATTTTGTGAAGCTTAGCTAAGGGTCTAAGTGTTTCATGCTTAATTGGGGTAATTAAGTAGAGAATAAGAGTTAAAAACGTGCTGAAGTTTAATTAATAATAATAATTTATAACATAATTCATTAATTAGGGAGAAAAAGAGAAAAATCAGCAAAACACGCTCACAGAGACAAGTTGCGGGCGCAGCGCGAAAACCCAATCTTCTTCTATGAGCCCTCATTATAAATCAGAGAGTTTGTATTTTGCTGCAGAAGGGACCTGTGGGCTCGGCCTTCATTTGTTTTTCCTTCACTACGGGCGCAATAGCCCTTGCATAACCTGTCTTCGATTTTCTTTTTTTTTTCTCTCTCTCTCGCGTGGGGCCTATTTTACTAACACTCGTTATTTTTACTCGCCCCTCCCCCCTTTATTTTATAACCATTATATTATTATTATTATTATTTTAATCTTTTAATGTCCTTTGTTTCGAAATCTCACCTAACCTCTCTCCTAATCTATCTTCTTCCTCCTTCACACCATTTAAACCCCAAAAAAACCTCCAACTTCAAACCCTTATAACTCACTCCATACTACTCCAAATCACTTCAAATTTTGACATAACGCTCCTCTCACTACACTAAACAATCTCTTGGAGTCCAAATTCGAAAAAAAATCAAAGAATCACAACACCTAGAGTTCGTATTTTTCGAACCAATTTTGTCTGGATTTTGGCTTTACTACTTAATTTTTCTTCCAAATTCTTACTCTATTATCATCTGATGTGAATTGTCGTATGAATATAAAAACTCACAAAGGTAAGACTAAGTTCTCGAATTTCTAAACACTATGCCACCAAAATTTTGGAATTTAGGTTGAGCAATTGGTCTTTGATTAAAGTCTAAGAACCCTCAAAGCCACTACTTAATCTCACAAGACTATAAAGGACTTAACAACCAACTCAACAAAAATTTTGGATTTTTGTTTAGAGCAAATAAACCAACTCTTTTTTTTTATTAAAACTCAAACTTAATTTTTACAAGCTAATGTAGAGACTATTGATAGGAATAATCATCAACAAAAATCCTAACTAAAATCGCTACAATACACGCACAAAACAAAAGAAATTCGTCCCTCACACACACACACAAGATAAGAAGGCCACATCATCACTGTATCTTGACCTTATCTGCCTAACAAACTCTAACAAACTAATCAAAGTAAGAAAATATCCTAAAAAAGTTCTTAAGAATCTAAAAAAAAGATAGTCAACAAATTACAACCAGAAATACATAAAAAATTAAAGAACCCAAAACCCTAAGAAATCATAAAAATTTCCGCCTAAGAAATGTGCTGCAATTTTTATGCATTTTCAAGATTTTGCCTCAAATCTTCAAGATCCAATATTCTAATCAAGAAACCTTCAAGAAGTCATTTACCATGCCCTTAAGGCTGTAAATGATGATCAAGACTCCCCAAGAACTAAAAGACTCAATGCCTAAAATGAGAAAAAACCCTAGCAAATGCAGTGGGAGAAAACCCATAGGCAAAAACCATCTTGTTCCCCAAAATCCACCATTATTTCCTTGATTTGCGTGACACCCTAGGTGTGTGATCATACCCACGAAAATCCCTACCCTCGATGCACCCATATGGCATGAATCCCCTTGTGCAAGTAATTCACCTATGGTTGCATCCTTGCCATTGACATCCAAACCTTCGAAGTTGATTGCATTTTTGTTAATTTTGTCATTGTTGATAAAATTGATTACATTGTCCTTCTTGCCATTGATGTTGCATCATCCTCCCCTTATTCAAAAGAGTTTGACCTCAAACTTCGAAGTTCCTCATCAGGAATGTAGGGAGATAAATCACCTATATTGAAAGTAGCATGGACTCCATAATCTCCTAATAACTCAAGCTGATAAGCATTATCACCAACTTTTTTGAAAATGTTGAATGGTCCAACACACCTAGGCATCAATTTATTTTTCCCCTGATAAGAAAATCTTTCTAGCCTGAGTTGTAACCAAACCGAATCACCTTCCTGATACCGACGTTGGCTCTTGTGCCTATTTGCGCGAGTTTTATACTGACCATTCACTTTTTCAATTCTTGCTCTGATCTGGGCATGTAATTTCTGCATATATTGAATTTTATCCACAACAGTCTTATGAATAAATTCACCTTTAGGAACATAAATGAAATCAATTGGCAACTTGGGATTGACACCATAAACAACTTCAAAGGGTGAATGTTTAGTTGCATAAGTAGGTGATCTATTATAAGCTAACTCAGCATACACTAATTTTAAGTCCCAATATTTCTGATATTTGATTACCAATCCACGCAGTAGTACCCCAGAGTCCTGTTTGTCACCTCAGTTTGTGGATGATAGGAAGTACAAAAAAACAATTTGGTTCCAACAAGCTTCCACAATGATTTCTAGAAAAAACTCAGGAATTTTGAATCTCTACCACTGACAATTGTTTTAGGTATCCTATGCAATTGTATTACATCCCTAAAATGTAGCTCTGCAACATTAACAGCATCATCAGTCTTATGTAAGGTGTGAAATGTGCCTTCTTCGAAAATCTATCCACCACCATCATAATAGAGTCCTTATTTCGAGCAGTTCTAGGTAGACCAACAATGAAATCCATTGACACATGTTCCCAGGGACCATAAGGAACTAGTAATGGTGTATATAGACCCTGATGAAATGTTGCCTTTGCCTCCTGACATATAGCACATTTAGATATCACAGCTTCCACCTCTCCAATCATCTTAGGCTAGTAAAAATGTTCTTCATACATACTCAATGATTTAGCAATTTCGAAATACCCTGCAAGACCTCCTCCATGTGCCTCTCTCACTAGCAATTCTCTAATTGAACATTTAGGCACAAACAACTGGTTCCCTTTAAATAGGAATCCCTCATGCAACACATAAGATCCAACTAATCCACTCTCCAATTGTTGCATCACATGACAAAAATCCACATCATATTCATAATATGTCTTGATTAGTTCTAAACCCAGCAGCTTGCAATTCAAAATAGTAATCAGTACGTACCTTCTTTAAAGTGCATCTGCCACAACATTAGACTTGCCATCTTTATATTTGGAGCAAAAATGCCAGGATTGAAGGAACTCGACTTACTTGGCATGTCTAGGATTCAGTTTCTGCTGACCATTGATATGTTTCAGTGCTTCATGATAAGAATGCAGGATGAAATGATTAGGCCTTAAATAATGACTCCAATGATCAAGAGCTCTAACAATTACGTAAAACTCTTTATCATAAGTGGAATAATTTGACCTAGCTCCTTTCAATTTCTCACTTCAATAGCCAATTGGTCGCTTTCCCTGCACTAAAACTGCGCCAATTCCAACATTGCTTGCATCTATTTCAACTTCAAAAGGTTTTGTGAAATCAAGCAATGCAATAATAGGTGTGTGGCATAACAAATCCTTTATTTTTTCAAAAGCCCTCTACGCCTCTTTTGTCTACTCGAATTTCTTGTCCTTATTAATGCATTCAGTCGTAAGAGCAACAATTGATGAGAAGTTTTTGACGAATCTCCTGTAGAATGAAGCCAAACCATGAAAAGAACGAACCTCAGTGGCACTCGTGGGTGTTGGCCATGATTTGAAGGCTTCAACCTTAGCCCGATCCAGTAAAACTCCATCTTTCGAACCACATACCCCAAAAAGATCACGCTGCTCACCATAAAATTACACTTCTCCAATTTCCCATAGAGTTTTTGTTGCCTGAGAGTTTCAAAAACTTTCCTTAGATGTTGTAGATGATTGCCATTGCTTCTACTATAAATCAGTATATCATCTAAGTAAACAACAACAAACTTCCCCAAATATGGGTTCACAACTTTGTTCATGAGCCTCATAAAAGTACTAGGTGCATTGGTGAGTCTAAAAGGCATGACTAACCACTCATAGAGATCCAATTTAGTTTTGAAAGTTGTTTTCCACTCATCTCCTTCTCTCATGAGTATCTGATGATACCCACTCCTCAAATCAATATTGGAAAACACCTGTGAGCCATACAATTCATCCAATAAATCGTCCAACCTTGGGATTGGGAACCTGTAATTGATTTTGATGTTGTTGATAGGCCTAGAATCAATAAACATGCCCCATGATCCGTCTTTCTTAGGAACAATCAGTGTTGGCACGGCACAAGGACTCATACTCTCCCTAACATACCCCCTTTGCATCAATTCCGCAATCTGCCTTTGTATTTCCTTAGTCTCCTCGGGATTGCACCTGTATGCTGGTTTGTTGGGAACCTGAACACCTTGGATTAAGTCAATCTGGTGTTCAATTCCCAGAGTTGGAGGCAATCTTGGAGGTAAATTATCTGGAAATACATCTTTAAATTCTTTCAATAACGGTTGAAAAATTCGTGGGATTGCAGATGTTTCAACTCTTACTTCCTTGGCCATTAAAAGGAACACTTGCTGTCAATAAGGTAATTCCTTCTCCAACTCCTTAGGATATGACAAGAACACTCCCTTTTTGTTCACCACATTCAATTGGTTCTTGTCTTGCGCTACTTTCAGAGGTTTCAAAGCAATTGGCTTGACATTTTCCTATTTCTTGATAACATAGACATAGGTTCTCCCATCATACTTCGCAAATCTATCATATTTCCAGGGTCTACCGAGAAATATATGAGAAGCATCCATAGGGCAAACATCACATAATACAAATCCCTCTAACTAATCAATTTTGAAATTGGCCAGGGCTTGTTTTGTCACCTTAACATCACTCGTACTGCTCAGCCAAAGAAAGTTGTAGGGTTGAGGATGGTTGTGTGTAGGGTAGTCAAGCTTCTAAATATGAATGGTAAAGACCACATTAGTACAACTACCACTATCAATAATCACATCACATAGTTTGCTTTGTACATTGCATCTGGTCACGAAAATTTTGTTCCTTTGGTTCTCTTCAACTGGTGTTGGCTTAGCCTGAAGAACCCACCTGAGGACTAATGCCTGACCTTGCGTTTCAGCCTCTGCTTCCTCCATATCATTACATATTTTTTCTTCTTGTGATTCGGAATTTTCGTCCCCCCCCCCCCCTTCTTCAAGAAGAAAATCTAAGTAAGTATCTTCAATCTCCTTTGCTTTCCTGACAGTGATCACCTTGGAACTGAGGCAATTTCGCTGAAGGTGTCCATAACCTTGACATTTGAAGCACTTCCTCTTCTCATCAAGGATTGCAGGTGGTTTAACTGGAGTGGCTTCCCTTTTTAAGTTGTCGAAACTAGGTTTTGCACTAGGTGTTTGGGAATACACCACTTCCTTCTCCTTTTTAGACTCATAGGATTTAAAGAGTGCTTTTGGCTTCTTCGAATTCCCATGTATTTCCACTCTGAGTGCTACTTTATAGATTTTCTCATAATTCCAATAAGGTTGCAACTCCGCTATCTCCCTAATGGAGTCATCTATGCCTGCAACAAATCGAGGAACTTAATGATCTTCCTTTTCTTCTAGATCACACAATATCAACATCTTTTCGAAGGCATTGATATATTCTTCCACACTCTTCTTCCCTTGCTTTAAGGCATGCATCTTCAGGAAGTTGTTCTGCTCATACTTATGTGGCACAAATATCTTCCTCAATTCCCTCGTTCGTTTGTGTCAAGACACTATTTTCGATCTACCTTCTTTTTTTTTGATTCCTTAGTAGCCCTTCATAACATAAGCTAGCATAGGAAGTAAACTTTAATTCCGCCACCCTGAAGGCTTTGTAATCATCATATTCTTTGTAATTGAAGACTCTTTCGATTCTTCTTACCCATTCAAGGAAAACTTCAGGATCTAGACTGCCATTGAACTCAAGAATGTCCAAGTTTTTGCTACGATCATCATCTTTCGGTTTGTCACATTTTCTGTGTCTTTTTCGATCATCTTCATCACTAGAACTAGTGTCATATACACACCTAGGTTTGCATGCACTTCTTCCTGAATCTTCATCACTAGAGCTTGAATTAGATTCCTCAATTTCGTGGCTCTTCTTGTTTGTTTTCGATCTCCCTAACACGAAATTGATTACTTCCTCTAGCATGGTTCATCATTCTCTGATTTCATTGTCTCTCTTGATTTTCTTACCCTTGTTCTAGGGACAATCCTCATTGGAAATTTGCATAACTCCTTCACCTCCACCTTCCATAGCAATGTTGGTGAAAGTGATTGATAGATTTACAAGCACTAAAATCTTAACTAAAAGCACTAAAATACACGCACAAAACAAAAAAAATTCGTCCCTCACACACACACAAAAGATAAGAATGGCACATCATCACTGCATCTTGATCTTATCTAAACAAGAAAATATCCTTAAAAAACTTCTTAACAACCTAAAAAACAAGATAATCAAAAAATTACAACCAGAAATACATAAAAAAATTTAAGAACCCAAAACCCTAGAAAATTGTAAAAAAAAAAAAACGCCCAAGAAACCTTTCAAGATCCAAACTTTTAATCAAGAAACCTTCAAGAAGTCATTTCCCATGCCCTTAAGGTTGTAAATGATGCTCAAGAATCACCATGAATTAAATAACTCAATGCCTAAAATGAGAAAAACCCTAGCAAATGCGGTGGGAAAAAACGCATTAGCAAATGCGTGATCAAACACACGTAAATCTCTACAGTTGATGCACCCATATGGCTTGTATCCCATATGCAATTAATTCACCTATGGTTGAATCCTTGCCACTGACATCCAAACCTTCGAAGTTGATTGCTTCTTTGTTAATCTTGTCATCGTTGATCAAATTGATTACATTACCATTCCTGTCATTGATGCTTGCATCATCATCTACAAAGGTATAACTGCCTTTTTATCCATGTTGGATGTAGATGAATTAAATGAGAGGTTCCTATGGAATTCTAAGAATGCAGTATGGTCCACAGCGGAGCATGAGTGGGGACCGTATTTTGAGGGAACATGGTGGGAGCGGATTACAGATGGCAGTTCCAGTTTCACTTCTACCACAGCCAAAGCATCGGAGGTCTAACATCCTGCCCTTCGGTACCTCCTAAGATATGTGGTCTACTGCCTATTTTCGAGAGGAGAGTTAGGGAAAGTCTACCCTAATGAAATTAGACTATTGTGGATAGTCATAGAAGGATATGCCAGACAACCTCTCCACTAAAACTTCGGGATCTTTCTAGCTCGCTTGTTCGCTGAGATTGCAGAGGGTATTACTAACACCCGCACAATTTACATAGGTTGTATGATTACATGGCTGGCCCACACTGTAGGCAAAACTGAAGAGATCCACCAGCTGAACCCAATAGAGAAGAACCCTACCTCGATATTACGGCCCTTAGAGCTACAAACTTCCTGAGACATTATTGGAGAGGGCATTGAGGGAGACTTGTTTGGTGTGTTCGAGATATTTCATGGTGTTATCTTCCTAATGCCTATGATATTCTTACATATCAGGAGAACCCAGACAGACAAAACCCTTGGAGGATTCCACCTGACAGCATCCCACTACAGGAGAGTGCTGGTCGTTCCTCCTCCACCCTTGATACGACTCCCCTGATGAACCGGCTCGATGATATGCATTTCTATAACCTATAGAGGTTTGACAGGGTCGATCATTCAGTTAGAGGACTCCGTTCTGATGTTGACTTGCTGGAGAGAGTCCAGTGGAGAGAGCACATGAGCAAAATCGAGGCTGGGATAGTTTAAGGGTTCGCTAACCATCCCAACTGGCCACCCACATATGACCCTAGCACCGAGCCTACCTCCGACCCTTATCAGCCGTTTTATGACCAAAATTATCCTAAGTACTAGGGACTCGGTCATGAGTGCTTGGCTTCACCTTCTTCCTATGTTTTGGATGATTATTTGTTCCGAGATAGGACAAAAAATTTGTTGTGGCGGAGAATTTATGTATATATTTGTATATTTTTGCTTAGTTTTTTTTTTAAAGCGGTCATGAGTGCTTGGCTTCACCTTCTTTCCTTTTTCAAGATTTATTTAAAGCGGGAGTATTATTGATTCAATACTTAGTTGGACTCCCGTTAGGAATTGATAATGATTTGGTTAAACCATTCTAACTTCTCCTTCCCTTTTTTTGGTGTGTTAAGTTAGCTTTAATTGCTTTCCTAGCTTAGTTTGATTGCTTTCTTAAGATTGTTGCATGATTTATACCATTCATTAGGAAAGGGAGTTTACATGTGACCAAAAAGATTGTACTATTTTCTTAGGTTTAATTTTACAGAGAATTGGTTTAATGGATTATTAGTGTCCCATTTGAGTTTTATTATTGGAATTTACTACTTCTGTACCCCTTGTGCTTATTTTTTGAAAACTTTATGACTCTTGATTGCGAATGAATTCACATGTGTGATTTGTTGGCTATGACTTGAATTTGATTGCTTGATTACCTTTAATTGGTCAACTCTTTCAACCTTTCTTGGCTCTTGGACTTGAACTGTGTTAACGGGAGGATTTGAGCCACTTTTAAATATAATATTATTCATTTTTTTCAACGTGTGCTTAGTTCCTGGTGCACTTATGATTTTGTGTATGTTGCGCATGATAAAAGGTTTTCTTTTCTTCTTTTCAGCCTCAAAGTTTCATTTCCCACATTTATATTTTCCCCTTGATCGTATGTTTT
Source organism: Suaeda aralocaspica (assembly GCA_016808085.1). NCBI lineage: Eukaryota > Viridiplantae > Streptophyta > Magnoliopsida > Caryophyllales > Amaranthaceae > Suaeda > Suaeda aralocaspica. The sequence goes on along the minus strand of PYUH01000082.1, from coordinate 995,093 downwards.
GAGCTTTTACCCCATTCATTTGTACATTTAGCCACATTACAAGCTTATTAGCCTTGCTACATAATTCATTATAGGCATAAACTTGGTTTGGGGGAGTTAAAGTGGTTGTGGTGTTTTTAAAGTAACTTTTGAAGGGTGTTATGAAATATTGATGGTGATATAGTTGGAAGTGTTATTGTTAAAAGTTTGATTATAATGTTTCACATTTAATGCTCTGCATACCAATGTTTAGGCTATTGTAGCTAATTAAAAAGTCATATTTTATTCATGGCGTAGTTATGTATGTATAATGATTATGTTTATTGTTTAGAAAAAAAAATTCATTAAGGGTCGTGAAACTAAGATTTATTATGCATGAAAAGTAAAGAAACAAAATTATAAAAGCATAACAAAGCTGAAAAAAAAGGATGAAATAAAACGAACGAAGTTTTGAGTTTGTGAAGCATGCTGTTGATGTTAACTATAAAGAAAGTTTTATTTGATTTGGTTGAATTGGATGCTGGAGAATATTAATAACTTTTGATGTTGTTGATGATTTTCCTTGATTCTATATGCGTATATCCCGCATTCTACCACATTATCCCAAATTTTATCCTACCCATCACCCTAGCCACGTTACAAGCTTATTAATGTCCTTTTTTATTTTCGTGCTCATGTTATGGTTATTGTGAAGTGAATCTTTTGTCACGGTCGTACAATATTAATTGCATTTCAACTCAACAATTAGGATGAGTGGATACCCTTAAAAACTTGCATAAGGTGTGAGATGTGGGTTTCGGGTTCTTAAAATTTCATTTTTAAGCACATTTTGCATTGCATTCCATATTTGGTTAGGAGGTGAGGGGTAGAACTTCGTTGTTATAAGCTCATCATTAATTGTGTGGGGTGACCACCTGTGAGCTATTCTAGTCATCGATTTATTAAACTTGCTTGGTTGGTTTTGTTTGACTCGTATTTAGGAAGGATGGTAATTGGATGCTTTATCAGCTATCTTTGATCCATGTGTCTTCGAATGTTCTCTTGAGTTAAAATGCTTATTTTGTTTAATGAGGTGTAGTCAGCTTCGTTGTGTTTTTCTCGGAATGAGCAAAGGTTCGGTTTGGGAAATTTGATATATGTGTTTTATGTTATGTTTTTCCATCATTTTTGGTTGATTCTTGAGCTAAATAGTTATGTTTGTGGCTTTGTTTCGATTAAATATCTTCTTTCGATGTTAAGTAATGTTTTAGAACGGTTTTAGTATCTTTAGTAGACTTTTAGAGATTTTTATGGTTATTTTATGCTTCCTCGGTTATTACAAGTGGTTTGCGGTTTGTTTTATATGTTACAGGAGCGTAATAGGGAGTTATGAAGTCATTAGAAGCTAAAACGGGTCAAAAAACACTTGTCTCGGTTTGATTGGCAAGTCACGAGAAGCCACGAACAAGATTCGAAGAATCGAGCGAGAAAATAATGAAGATCGTCTTTTATGGGCTCAGGTATAATAGATGCTGGCGCGTACGCTAAATCCACTATGACCTATGTGGGCGCAACATAGATCAGAAATTTCACAACTCCCATACTAGGCTACCTGCGGGACCAGGGAACAAACGTGATTTGACTTATTTGGGCGCAGGTGAAGCGGATTTTGGTCCGTTCGACTTTTCCACGCAGTTTTACTTCGTGTGTTTAATTTTAATTAAAATCTAATCCTAAAAATACTATATGTAAAGGGGACACGACCCTCACTACTTTTTTGCATATTTTTAGACTTAGGAATCCTAAATACTTTTCTTTCTATAATTTAGAATATTACTTTGTTCTCAACGGTTCAGTCTTCAATTGATGCAATTCAATCTTCCTTTTGGTAATTTCTTTCCTTTTGTTTTTCAATTCTTTTTAGTTCATGGTTCTTCTTTGTATGTTAGTCTTTAATTTAGTTTATTTATTTTATCAATTTAGTTGTTTGTTTAATTTCTTTGTAATTAGATTCGTTTTAATTAGTTTATGATTATGAATTTGTTATTTGAAATTTTTCTTGTTTTAATTTCTTTAGCCATGTGTGAGTAGTCTTTTTTCTCTTGGACCATGGTATCTATGGTCATTTTATGAATTTATTTTTTGTTCATTAATTAATTCTTGGTTTTTAATTGAATTTCTATTATCGATTTCTGTTGATTGCAATTAGATTGTGGCCATATTCAATTGTGAGTTAGGTAATTGTCGAAATCGAAGCCGAAAGGTAAGATTACCACAATTACACCACTGACTAATAGGCAAAAAAAAATTATGCGAGCGAGAGCCGGTAAAGGTGTTGAGTTCCTAGCTTTTGTTTTGAATGTTGACAAACCACATTGAACTATTACAGTGTATGCAAGTTTCTGTTTTCATGTGCAGATACTAAAGAAACAAGTTCAATGATAACAAAATAAAGTTCGAGAAGCCAAGTCTTGTAGTTTGCATGAAGATCAAGCTCATATAGTCTAACTCTTAAGTCTTAGATCCAATGTAAGTGCTATGAAGGTTTACATATGCAATATAAAGATTGAGATTACACAGACACACTAATTATGAATGACAAGGAACTTAAGTTAGTTGGCATACATAATTATAAGTAAACTTGTCAGACAGGAATAATCTGGGAACAGTGGTGAACCAGTCCCCCAGATTTTACTTGACACATCCGTATTTTAGGAGAGTTTCTCTCCTCGCAAAATTGTTGTTCAAAAATAACATGGATGGTTGGATTGATATGCAAGGCAAATATCCTTAAGTATGGCAAGTATGTTATATAGTATTGTGCTAATTTTATTTAATTTAAATAAAATCAGTGAGAATATTTTCCAGGAATTATTTCTATAATTCTAAGGAAAATATTCTCTTGCAATATTACATCACATACTAGCCAAAGGCTTATTTAAGTATATTGGCCAGCATACAACCAAGTTAACTTTTGCACGAATAAAACTTAAGATCACAATTTGCAAAAGTACTCTCTAAGTTTCAGTCTCGCATAAACCTCATAACCACATTCAGGTTTTAATTTTCTCTATTTTTTAACCATTTAGTAGAGCTGTTAAAAACTAGCACGACTCGCTAACTCGACCTGTACTCGACACGCCAATAGCGGGTATGGGTCGAGGACTTCAACCCGTTTAAGTACACGGTTTGGCACGACTGGACCCGCCTAATAAGCGGGTAAGGTTAGGGTTTAGGATGGCAACCAATTTAACTCGTTTATCAACCCACTTAATCTAAACTGAAGTACCACCTAATACCTGCACACAATCGAGCATTTGACTTTGCTGCTACTTCTACTATATTAATTAATATTGATGTATTTGGAAGTTGGAACTCTAATTACCTAATTGTTATTGATGTATTTGGTTTGTTAATTGTTATCTTTCAACAATTTGCTATTTGGTTTGTAAAAGTAATTTAAGTACTACGTACTAAGTTACTTACTAGTAGTACTAGACTACTAGTTACTATTAAGGACTTTTGGAGCTTTTCAACTTTGATTATGGCATAATTGTTGAAGGTTTGAGCCTTTAAGAATTGAGATAACTAGATTAGTACTCTTAAAAGTTAAACGTACGTGAGCTAAACAGGTTAAGCAGGTTGTGCTGGGTTACCCGGGTACCCGACGTGCCGAGATAGAGTTGGGTTGTGTGACCCTTTTAACTAAACAGGTAGGGTTAGGGTCAAAGGTGCCCAAACCGTTTAATTGCAAACCCGACTCGAGAATGACACGGCACGACCCGTTTATCAACTCTAGCATTTAGGCTAATTGTTATTGAGAGACAAAGGATTGAAATTTGAGCATTCAGAGAGTTGTGTTTGCTGGGATGTTGATCTGGGATCATCTTCATTGGAACCTTCAGAGTTGAGGGTTGAGTCAAACTTCCATATGCGGAAGTTGGGGAATCATATTGTGCATAGGTGCATGATTGATTGAGTATAATTCTTTAGTTATTCTAGTTGATTAATAAAAGAGTGAGTGAGTGGAGGACGTAGACTTATTAGAAGTCGAACCTCTTTGAATCTTAGTGTTGTTTCTTTGATTGCTTTATAATTTTCGCTGCTTCAGAACTAGTTCTAAACTGTTCACATTATTAATCAAAAATTTTATAACTTTACAACACTCAATTCATCCCCCCTCTTGAGTTTCACTTGCACTTCCAATTGCTATTAGAGGCTAACTTCTTGAAAGGGTAACACCTAGAGAAGGAAGAAAAGATGAATACTCAAGAGATGGTGAATGGAAATTTTGGATCAAGGCTGCCCAAGTTCAACGGAACAAATTATCCCTAGTGGAAGCACTGCATGCAAAAATTTGTCATTGGCACTAACAATGAGTGCTAGATGGTATTCAAAAATGGTCCTAAGAAGGTGGCTAACAACGCTGATGGAACAGAGGAAGGAGAGTGAATACACTAGCACAGATCTTAAGACACTTGTGCAGAATGCAAAGGCTATTTCCCTTCTTCCACAAGGTATTGATGATAATGATGTAAGCCGTATTTTAGCATGTTCTACTGCAAATGAAATATGGGAAACTTTAGAGTTAGCCTATGAATGCACTAGTGAAGTCAGGAGATCTAATGTAGATATGCTTCTGTCCAAAGCCTTTGATATGAATCGAGATGAAAATATAAAAGATATGTGTACTCGTTTTATGTCAATTGTTAATGAACTAAAATCTCTTGGCAAAAGTTTCACTAGTGAAAACTTGGTTAGAAAAGTCTTGAGAAGTTTGACAGGTAAATGGCTGCCTAAGGTAATTGCAATCCAAGAAGCGAAGGATTTAACCACTCTGACTGTAGAACAACTTATTGGGTCGTCAATGAGTCATGAGATGTTGGTAAGCATAAAGGATGAAGGAACAACCAAAAGTTAAGGGCTGGCCTTGAAGGGAGAAGAAGGTGAAGAAGATCTGGATGAAATAGGTCTCATGGCAACAAGGTTTGAGAGAAGCCTCAAATCTAAATATAAGGGAAAATCCTGAAAGAACAAAGTCAACATGAAGAAGACCAGTATCAGCACTGGTTGCTTCAAATGTGGTGAAACTAGATATATGATCAAGGATTGTCCAACATGGAAAACTAACAAGGGAGGACAAATGGAGAAAAAAATGACAAAGAGAGCCATGCTTGCTGCCTGGGGAGATTCTGACTCAGGTGGTGAAGGTGAGGAGGAAGAAGCCCTAGTTAGTGTGACTGTATTGTTGGGAGAAGTAGACCACAGGACACCAGTTAAGGAAAGAAGGGACACATGTGTCTCATCGCTGGAAGCTGGTCTTCTGATGAAGAACAGGTAACTATTTCTGATATGCAAGAACAAATGAGATATTGTGATCGGGATGAGTTACTTATTTTTATGGATGCTGCTATAGGACAAAGTATTAAAAGCAATGCTGCTTATAAGGCTAACAAAAAGAAACTAGGAGAAGTAACTCGAAATATTAAAGTGAGTGTCGTTCAACTGTGCTTGAACTTAATTGTACAGAACCGAAAGAAAAAATTTCAGAGCTTGAAATAAGTCTTGATCAAAAGAATATACTCGAAACATTAATCAGTTTTATAAAAAGCAGGTTCTGATCAATATAATGAAAGAAGTTAATTCTAGCATATAATGATATAAAAAACAAAAATCACTTTCTCTAGAACATTCTTACTTAATTCTAGCTTATAATTATATGGTTGATGATGTGAATTGTTCAAAGAGCATGTGAATCTAAAAACATCTCTTCCTAGCACAAGTAATTCTAGTATTAATGTCAATAACTTATCTTTTGAATATGAAGGAAAGATTTGTGATCTACAAGCTGAAATATCGGAGTTAAGAGAAGATGTCAACCCTAAAGTTGTTTCAGACAATCATGGTGTTGATATTGAATTCTTAAACTTAGAATATGAAACTAAAATCTGTGATCTTCAAGCTGAAATATCTAAACTAAAGAAAGGAAAGAATACTCAGACCACTTCTGAACGAGATCCTGAATTGATTTCAAAACATAAGGATGATCTTCTTAGGGAAAAGTTGGATCTTGCCATTGCTAATGAATATAATAAAGCTCGGCTTAAGAAACTTGAAATAATTTAACAGGATTTGGGTGATTTCCTAAGACAGATGAACAGGTTGCTCGATGCTCAAAGTTCGCTAAACATCCTGACCTCACAACCTAGTAACTCTATGAGGTTTGGATTAGGGTATTCTGGAAGTAGTTCTCAACAGCCCTGAAAGTTGGGGAGAGATGAGACTTGGATTTCTGAAATCAAGAGAGGTTAGTATGTTTTTGCAAAAGACATGCATGTATGCGCCTACTGTGGTAAGAATGGACATGTTATTTAAACTTGCTGGACGAAGCAAAAACATAATAAGAAAAATCAGTCTCCTGTTCAAAGAACTCATAATCATTAGAGTCACACACATAATTTGTCTAAAACTGGAACACAATATAATACAAGAAAGAGAAATGTAAATCAAATTTGGGTTAGAAAGGACAGTATCAAACCAGTTTCCATTAACAAGGAACCCAAGAAAATCTAGGTGCCTAAAACTAAACCTTGATTTGTTTGTGCAGGTTTGAGTGAAAGGAAAGCCATTATGGTATTTGGAAAGTCGTTGCTCAGGACACATGTCTGAAGATAAAAGTTTATTTCTTTCACTCATAGCTTATGAAGGAGGAGGTGTCACCTTTGGAGATAATAGTAAAGGTTTGATCAAAGGTAGGTAAGGTTGATAAGACGCTTTCTCAAGCAATTGATAATGTATATTTTGTTGAAGGGTTGAAACATAACCTCTTAAGCACATCTCAATTATGTGACAAAGGAAACCATGTTGAACTTGAAACAAATCTTTGTCACATAGTCATCACTGAAACAAGGGAACTGGTCTGTAAGGGTTCCGACACAATAATGTTTACATAAAATTTTTCAGTCAGATTCCTAAGACCAGTTCCACTTGTCTCAATGTTATGGAGGATGATCATTGGCTGTGGCACAAGAGACTTGGACATGTAAGTTTTTCCTTGCCGAATAAACTGCGATCNAATATGAAACTAAAATCTGTGATCTTCAAGCTGAAATATCTAAACTAAAGAAAGGAAAGAATACTCAGACCACTTCTGAACGAGATCCTGAATTGATTTCAAAACATAAGGATGATCTTCTTAGGGAAAAGTTGGATCTTGCCATTGCTAATGAATATAATAAAGCTCGGCTTAAGAAACTTGAAATAATTTAACAGGATTTGGGTGATTTCCTAAGACAGATGAACAGGTTGCTCGATGCTCAAAGTTCGCTAAACATCCTGACCTCACAACCTAGTAACTCTATGAGGTTTGGATTAGGGTATTCTGGAAGTAGTTCTCAACAGCCCTGAAAGTTGGGGAGAGATGAGACTTGGATTTCTGAAATCAAGAGAGGTTAGTATGTTTTTGCAAAAGACATGCATGTATGCGCCTACTGTGGTAAGAATGGACATGTTATTTAAACTTGCTGGACGAAGCAAAAACATAATAAGAAAAATCAGTCTCCTGTTCAAAGAACTCATAATCATTAGAGTCACACACATAATTTGTCTAAAACTGGAACACAATATAATACAAGAAAGAGAAATGTAAATCAAATTTGGGTTAGAAAGGACAGTATCAAACCAGTTTCCATTAACAAGGAACCCAAGAAAATCTAGGTGCCTAAAACTAAACCTTGATTTGTTTGTGCAGGTTTGAGTGAAAGGAAAGCCATTATGGTATTTGGAAAGTCGTTGCTCAGGACACATGTCTGAAGATAAAAGTTTATTTCTTTCACTCATAGCTTATGAAGGAGGAGGTGTCACCTTTGGAGATAATAGTAAAGGTTTGATCAAAGGTAGGTAAGGTTGATAAGACGCTTTCTCAAGCAATTGATAATGTATATTTTGTTGAAGGGTTGAAACATAACCTCTTAAGCACATCTCAATTATGTGACAAAGGAAACCATGTTGAACTTGAAACAAATCTTTGTCACATAGTCATCACTGAAACAAGGGAACTGGTCTGTAAGGGTTCCGACACAATAATGTTTACATAAAATTTTTCAGTCAGATTCCTAAGACCAGTTCCACTTGTCTCAATGTTATGGAGGATGATCATTGGCTGTGGCACAAGAGACTTGGACATGTAAGTTTTTCCTTGCCGAATAAACTGCGATCTCAGGACATAGTTACAGGTTTACCTAAATTTAATTTTGTTGCAGAACATATTTGTCATGAATGTACAAAATGAACGCATGTAAAGTCCTCTTTTCAGCCAAAGAAGTTTGTAAGCACTACTAGACCATTTGAAATTATGCAAATGGATTTTTGTGAACCCATGCATGTACAAGGTCGAAATGGTCATAGCTATGTGTTTGTGTTAGTTGATGATTACTCTCGTTATACTTGGACGGTATGTCTAATGTTTAAGAATGAAACCTTTGAAGAATTTGAAATCTTGATAAAAAATGTCCAAAAATGTCAGCTATCCTGTTTGATCATGGTTCTGAATTTGACAATGTCAGCTTCATTACCTACTGTAACAATCATGGTATATCTCACAATTTCTCAGCCCCCAGAACTCCACAATAAAATGGAGTGGTTGAAAAAAAAACCCACACTCTAGAAAAAATGGCAAGAACAATGCTTCTAGAGAGTGGTCTAGCTAGAAACTTCTAGACTTAAGCTCTGAATACTGCTTCCTATATTTTAAATAGGGTAATGTTGAGACCTTTATTAAAGAAAACACCTTATGAGCTTCTTAGGGGAAGAAAACCAAACATTGCACATTTATGCGGTTTTGGGTGCAAATGCTTTGTACAAAATAATGGTAAATCAAGTTTGGACAAGTTTACTCCCATAAGTGATGAGGCTGTTTTCGTTGGATACTCTTCACACAACAAGGCATACAAAGTCTTCAACAAAATATCCTTGTGTGTTGAGGAGAGTATCCATCCTCTGTTTGATGAAACTAATATGTTCAGAAAGCATGTGCAGGTTGTCATGCTAAACTTTACAAGTGCTAAAGAAGTAGAAGGTGGTCAACTAGATTCACCACACAACTCTCCTAGAGAGGAAGTGTCTAGTTAAGCACAAACTCAAGACTTTCATGAAGTCAGAGGGGGAAATAGTGACTCAGAAATTCAACCAAAAGAATACAATGCAACTGAGACCACTATGGAACCAGGTTCACCTGTTTTATATAACAATGAAACTGGGGGAACCAGGACTGGAACCAGTTCAACTTTAGAAGGCACCAATGAAAATCTTTATATGAACAAATCCTTCAAGTACAAATCTACTCATCCCTCTGATCTTACCATTAGTGAGAATAATAAAGGGGTGCTAACAAGGAATTCTACTCTATTATTCTTTTCTTTCAAATGTTGAACCAACCGATTATAAGACTGCTTTAATGGATCTAGATTGGGTTTTAGCCATGCAAGACGAACTCAATCAGTTTTAGAGAAATAAAGTACGGCATCTTGAACCCAGGAAGTAAAACATGTCTGTTATTGGAACTAAATGGGTGTTCAGAAACAAACTGGATGATGCAGGTTTTATAGTCAGGAACAAAGCCAAACTAGTGTACCAAGGATTCAATTAACAAGAAGGAATTCATTATGATGAAACCTTTTCTCCAGTTGCCAGGCTTGAGGCAATAAGGATTTTAATTGCTTTTGTAGCTCATATGAACTTCAAACGCTTTCAAATGGATGTTAAGACATCCTTTCTTACTTGTTATTTGAAAGAAGATGTATATGTGAAACAACCCCCTTGATTTGAGGATAGTGACTTGCCAAACCATGTTTTTAAACATGAAAATTATCTTTATGGTCTCAAACAAGCTCCCAGAGCAAGGTATGAAAGGTTGTCCAATTTTCTTTTAGAAAATGGATATAAGAGAGGTTCAGTTGGCAAGACAGTATTCTTGAAGGAAAAGGGAACTGATCTACTAGTGGTCCATATATATATAGATGATATTTTGCTTTGAGCTATTAATCCTGATTTATGTAATGAGTTTGCAGATTTCATGAAAAGTGAATTTGAAATTAGTATGATGGGAGAACTTGGATTCTTTCCAGGACTTCAAATCAAGCAAACCAAGGATGGAATTATGATTCACCAACAGAAGTACCTCAAGGAGTTGCTCAAAAGATATGACTTGCAAGACAGCAAATCCTATGAAACATCCATTCTAACTTCAGCAAAATTGAGCCATGATGGGAATGGAAAGGGTGTTGAGGGTAAGTTGTATAGAGGTATGATTGGCTCATTTCTCTACTTAACAGCACCAAATATAATGTTTTTAGTAGGGTTATGTGCAAGATTTCAAAGCAACCCTAAAGCATCTCACCTAAAGGTTGTTAAAAGAATTTTAAGGTATCTCAATGGTACTGATGATTTGTGTCTGTGGTATCAAAAAGGTAGTAGTATGAATCTTATAGGATACACAGATGTTGACTTTGCTGGTTTTACTGTTGACAGGAAGAATACTTCTGGAATGGCTCACTTCTCAGATTCCTGTCTTATCTCATGGGGATCAAAGCAAAATAATTATGTGGCCTTTTCCACAGCAGAGTGTGAGTATAATGCTGCAGCTTTATGCTGTTATGTGATAACACAAGTGCAATTAATATTTCGAAAAATCCTTTCCAACATTCTAACACCAAGCTTATTGAGATTAGGTATCATTTTCTAAAGGACAATGTGGAAAAAGGTAATTTAGAATTGGAGTTTTGAAGGTCAGAAGATCAACTACCTAGCATCTTTACAGAACTTTATAGCAGAGAAATGTTCATCAAGCTTCGTACCTTATTGGGTATGATTAAAATTAGACATTGACTTCTTAAGTCTTGACTTGTCCCTTTGGCTAGTCAAATGATGTCAATATTTACATATTTTGTTTTGTTTTTTTTATGCTTTTTAGTTCTCACAGAGTTCTTATGTGATGCTGAGATGATTAATTTAGTACTCAAGTGCCTTAGCATAATCTTGTAAAAGGTAAGTTGCGACAGACCAATTGCAAACCAATAGGGAACCAGATCCATGAGGCGGCTATTTTTAGTTAGTCAGTTTATTTTCAAAAATTCTAATTTTTGGAAATAAATATATTGACGGTTGTATTTATGGCAACTACCTTTTTGGTTGAACGGACAAATATTCTGAAGATAACCGTTTCGATTTAAATATCCTACAAATATATGCGTTTGATCATACTTTCTTTCTTCATTTCATTTTCTTATTTTCTTTATGTTTTACATATTCTCTCGACTATTTTTTTCTCTCACACAAAAACCTAATTCATATAAATTCTTCTTCTAACTTTCTCTCACATTATTCAAAGTGTTTCTTTTTGTGCTCAAAACAAAGAAAATATTCAGCCTCATTATGTCGAAAAGAAGAAGCACAGGATTGGTTGAAAAAGAAGTTAGTGAATCTCCTGAAATTGAAACGAAGAATACAATGAAGATGGTTGACAAGGTCATTGAGTCTGTGATAGAAGATGTGGAGGAGGAAGATGTGAACGAAGAGGAAGAAGTGCCATTGATTAGAAAAAACACCAAGGCTGCAACTTCAAAAACCCTTACTATAAGACCTCCCACACCAAAATCACCCACAAAAACAACCACAAAGGCAGTTACACCAAAATTAACAGCCAAACCCACCTAATCTTCCACACCTTCATCCACAAAATCAGCCACTGCCAAAAAGACACCCACACTAAAATCCAAAGAATTAACTTCTGTACCAATAGGAACATCAAAATCCAAAGAATCAGAGATTGTTAAAGATTCTGAACATGAGAAGAAATCTGAATCTGAATCTAAGTCGGATGAAGAAGAAGTTGAGGTGGAAGAAGTTAAATTAGAACAAAGGGAAATTGAACAAATGGAGGATGTTGTTACTGAAGAAGTGAAGAAAAAGAAAGTCAGCACAAAGAAAATGTGTTATTAGAAGATCCGAATTTGTATTTAAATAACTTTATTCGGTACTACAGTACAACTAAGCAAGCTGGTGTAACTTAGGATTATATACGACCTACGATGTTCCCATTATCATTAAAGGAAAAGGCTCGTTCTTGGCTAAATGGACTAAACATGGACACTATCAACAGCTGGGATGACTGTGCTCTTGCTTTTCAAAGGAAGTACTATCCTCCGGAAAGAACTGCACAACATTGGAGTTAAATTACGAATTTCAATCAAGAAAACGATGAAACTTTTTATGATCCATGGGAGAGATTTAAGAAGTTGTTGAGAATGTGCCCTCATCATGGACTTGAGAAGTTTTTTTTAGTGCAATCTTTTTATAATGGTTTGGGTAACGAGAGTAGAACATTGCCTTATTCTGTTGCTAGTGGTCGATTTATGAACCAAGAAGTTAATGTTGCATAAGATTTAATTGAGGAGATCGCTATTCATAATTCTGAATTCGGTAATCGTAGAGGACATGCTAAGAGAGGAGAAAAAGATGCGGTAGATGATGAATATGAGAGTTTGGCTCCACAAATCAACGCAATCCATGAGAAGCTAGACAAGATTAACACACCATCCTCCAACCTAATGACGGTAGCTGCAATGGCTGCACTTTCGGGAGCTACTGATATCTTTTGTGATTTATGCAGGTCTTTTGGGCATAGAATGCAAGCATGCCATAGTTCAATGGAGCAAGTATGTGCATTTCAAGCTTACAAGAATAACCCATTCTCCAACAATCGACAATTGGAAACTCAAGTAGCACAAATTGCAGATGATGAAAGCCATGGATGCTTTGTAGGCCCACAATCGACAATTGCAAACTCAAGTAGCACAAATTGCTCAATCATCTGCTCAAAGGCAATAAGGCCAACTTCATCCTCAACCTACTCCATCAAATGCTCCATCAAGCAATGCACCTCGTGATCATTGCAATTCCATTGCAATAAGGAGCGGTACTTATTATGAAGGTCCTAGAATGCCTAATGATGATACTACCAATGCTGCAGATGGAACGAAGAGGACTAGTTCAGTTGTTATTGAAGACCTTGAGGAAACACCAAAGAAGCAATCTCCAGTAGCAGATTCAATTACCGATACAATTCCTCCCTCAAAGGTTTCGTTACCCTTTTCGAACAAGGTATCTTGGAGTAAGAACGATAATCACTTTCGACAATCTCTTGAAATAGTTAAGAAGTTATTGTGCCTTTCACTGATTTAATTACTTAAGTTCTACTTACACTAAGTTTTTGAAAGATATTTTGAGCAGGAAACGTGAATTGAATGTAACAGAGACAGTTGCAGTAACCGAGGAGTGCAATGCGATCTTGCAAAATAAATATCCTCCTATGTTGAAGGATCCAGGTAGTTTTTTAATTCCATGTAACATAGGTGCTTTGTTTATTAATAAGGCTCTGTGTGATCTAGGAGCCAGTGTTAGTGTTATGTCCATATCAATTTGTAGGAAGCTTGACATCGGAGAGCTAAATTTACTATTGTTACTTTGCAGATAGCGGATAGAACTGTAAAATACCCTAAGGGTGTTATAGAACATGTGCTTGTTAGAGTAGAAAAATTCTTTATTCTAGTTGATGAGGATGCTAACATCCCTATCATTCTTGGTGAACCTTTCTTACATACTACAGGTGCCGTCATTGATGTTAAAAATGGAAGGTTAACCCTTTCTGTAGGGGATGATAAAGTAACATTTAATCTTAATAATGCAGAGAAAAACCCTATGATAGAGCAGTCATGTTACATGATGGATGTTATTATGAGATTGTTATGGATGACATGCCTCGATCCCTTAAAAAGGATCCTCTAGAGGTTGTTTTATGTTTTGATGCAGATCCAGGTGAAGGAGATTCGGAAAATGATGCCATAGGCCGTGAATTGAACAGTGTGAAGATGACTTTAGAGGAAAGACAAAGGTACCATTCATTGCCTCAACAATCATGTACTATCAATGAGGTAACACAACTCGAAATAAAACCCCTCCCCCCTAATTTGAAATGTGCTTTTCTAGATGATGATGAGATGTATCCAGTCATAGTTAGTTATAAACTTACTGATAGTCAACTTGAAAGGTTATTAGCTATGCTCCAAACTCATAAAAGGCTATTGGTTATACACTTGATCGAGTAATCTAGGCCTGCAACAAATCGAGCAACTTAATGATCTTCCTTTTCTTCCAGATCACACAATATCAACATCTTTTCGAAGGCATTGATATATTCTTCCACACTCTTCTGCCCTTGCTTTAAGGCATGCATCTTCAGGAAGTTGTTCTATTCATACTCATGTGGCACAAATGTCTTCCTCAATTCCCTCTTTAGTTTGCGGCAAGACACTATTTTTGATCTACCTTCCTTTTTTCAATTCCTTTGTAGCCCATCATACCATAAGCTAGCATAGGAAGTTAACTATAATTCCGCCACCCTGAAGGCTTTATAATCATCATATTCTTTGTAATTGAAGACTCTTTCGGTTCTCCTTACCCATTCAAGGAAAACTTCAGGATCTAGACTGCCATTGAACTTATGAATGTCCAATTTTAGGCTACAATCATCATCTATTCGTTTTTCTCATTTTCTGTGTCTTTTTCGGTCATCTTCATCACTAAAACTGGTGTCATATACACGCCTAGGTTTGCGTGAACTTGTTCCAGAATCTTCATCACTAGAGCTTGTATTAGTTTCCTCAATTTCGTGGCTCTTCTTGTTTGTTGTCGATCTCCCTAACAAGAAATTGATTACTTCCTCTAGCATGGTTCGTAATTCTCTGATTTCATTGTCTCTCTTGATTTCCTTCGCTTTTTCTAGGGACAATCCTCTTTGGAAATTTGCATAACTCCTTCACCTCCACCTTCCAGAACAATGCTGGTTAAAGTGATTGATTTACAAGCACTTGAGATTAAACGTTCTCTCAACGAAAGCACCAAATTTTATCTGAATTCTCGTATGAATTTAAAGACTCACAAAGGCTAGACTAAATTCTCGAATTTCTAAAGGCTATGCCACCAAAATTTTCGAATTTATGTTGATCAATTAGTCTTTGATTAATTCCTAACCACCCTCAAAGCCACTAATTAATATCCATGAGTATAAAGGAATTAACCACCAAATCAACAAAATTTTCGGATTTTTGTTTAGAGTAAACAATCAAACTTTTTTTTATTAAAAGTCAAACTTATTTTACAAGATAATGTTCAGACTATTTATAGGAATAGTCATCAACAAAAATCCTAAATAAAAGCACTAAAATACACGCACAAAACAAAAAAAAAATCGTCCCTCACACACACACAAGATAAGAATGCCACATCATCACTATATCTTGATCTTATCTTGCTAAAAAACTGTAACAAACTTATCTGCAACCAGAAATACATAAAAAAAAAAATAATCAAAAAATTACAACCAGAAATACATAAAAAATTAAAGAACCCAAAACCCTAGAAAATCGTAAAAATATCGGCCTAAGAAATGTGCTTCAATTTTTGCGCATTTTCAAGACTTTGCCTCAAATCTGCAAGAAACCTTTCAAGTTCCAATCTTTTAATCCAGAAACCTTCATGAAGTCATTTCCCATGTCCTTAAGGTTGCAAATGATGATCAAGAATCTCCATAAACTAAAAGACTCAATGCCTAAAAAGAGAAAAACCCTAGCAAATGCAGTGGGAAAAAACCCATTGGCAAAAACCATCTTGTTCCCCAAAATCCACCATTCTTTCCTTGATTTACATGCCACCCTAGGTGTGTGTGATCATACACTTGTAAATCCCTACCGTTGATGCACCCATATGGCTTATATCCCCATATGCAATTAATTAACCTATGGTTGCATCCTTGCCATCGACATCCAAACCTTTGAAGTTTATTGCCTCTTTTGTCATCGTTGATCAAATTGATTACATTATCATTCTTGTCTTTGATGCTTACATCATCATCCACTAAGGTATAACTTCCGTCTTATCCATGTTGGATGTAGATGAATTAAATGAGAGGTTCCTATGGAATTCTAAGAATGCAGTATTTTCCACAGCGGAGCATGAGTGGGGACCGTATTTTGAGGGAACTTGGTGGTAGCGGATTACAGATGGCAGTTCCACTTTCACTTCTACCACAACCAAAGCATCTGAGGTCCAACATCATGCCCTTCAGTACCTCCTAAGATATGTGGTCTACTGCCTATTTTCCAGAGGAGAGTTAGGCCAAGTCTACCCTGATGAAATAAGACTATTGTGGATAGTCACAGAAGGATATGCCACACAACCTCTCCAATACAACTTCAGGTTCTTTCTAGCTCGCCTGTTCGTTGAGATTGCAGAGGGTATTACTAACACCGGCACTATTTACTTAGGTTGTATGATTACATGGTTGGCCCACACTCTAGGCACAACTGAAGGGATCCACCAGCTGAACCCGATCGAGAAGAAACCTACCTCAATATTACTACCCTTAGAGCTACAAACTTCGTGAGACATTATCGGCGAGGGCACAGAGGGAGACTTTTTTGGTGTGTTCGGGATATTTCATGGTGTAATCTTCCTAATGCCTATGATATTCTTACATATCAGGAGCACCCAGACAGACAAAACCCTTGGAGGATTCCACCTAACAACATCCCACTACAGGAGAGGGCGGACTCCGAAAAGAGAGCAATTCAGATGGTCAACCTGATTTAGTAGGAAGGCGGCCAACCCCAGCTTCATCCAGCCCCACCATGACCAATGATAGCCACTGAGACATAGCTATCCTGGTCGTTCCTCCTCCACCCTTGATATGACTCCCCTGATGAACCTGCTCGATGATATGCATTTCTATAACCTGTAGAGGTTTGACAGGGTGAATCATTCACCTAGAGGACTCTGTTCCGATGTTGACTTGCTACAGAGAGTCTAGTGGAGAGAGCACATGAGCAATGTCGAGGCTGGGACAGTTCAAGGGTTCACGAACCATCCCAACTGGCCACCCACATATGACCCTAGCACCGAGCCTACGTCCTACCCTTATTAGTCGTTTTATGACCAGAATTATCCTAAGTACTAGGGACTCGGTCAAGAGAGCTCGGCTTCACCTTCTTCCTCTGTTTTGCATGATTATTTGTTCCAGGATGGGACACAATTTCGGTTTTGGCAGAGGATTTATGTATATATTTGTATATTTTATCTTAGTATTCTTTTATTCTATTTTTCTTTCATTTATTTTGTTTTATTTTTCTTGTTTTTACCCTTTTTCTTTTTAGAGTGGTTTGTTTCTTTCCTTTTTCAGGATTTATTTAAAGCGGGATGTATTATTGATTCAGTAATTAGTTGAACTCCCGTTAGGAATTGATAATGATTTGGTTAGACCATTCCAACTTCTCCTTCCCTTTTGTTTTTTTTTTTGGTGTGTTTAGTTAGCTTTAATTTCTTTCCTAGCTTAGTTTGATTGCTTTCTTAAGATTGTTGCATGATTTATACCATTCATTTGGAATGGGAGTTTACATGTGACAAAAAAGATTGTACTATTAGTTCCTGGTGCACTTATGACATTGGTTTTGACAATGGGAGTTGCGCATAATAAAAGGTTTTCTTCTCTTCTTTTGAGCCTCAGAGTTTCATTTCCTACATTTATATTTTCCCCTTGATCGTATGTTTTGAGCTTTTATCCCTTTCATTTGTACATTTAGCCACATTACAAGCCTATTAGCCTTGCTTCATAATTCATTATAGGCACAAACTTTGTTTGGTGGAGTTGAAGTGGTTGTGGTGTTTTTAAAGTAACTTTTGAAGGGTTTTATGAAAGATTGATGGTGAAATAGTCGGAAGTGTTATTGTTAAAAGTTTGATTATAATGTTTCATATTTAAGGCTCTGCACACCAATGTTTAGGCTATTGTAGCTAATTAAAAAGTCATATTTTATTCATGGCCTAGTTATGTATGTGTAATGATTATGTTTATTGTTTAGAAAAACCAATTCATTAAGGATTGTGAAACTAAGATTTATTATGCATGAAAAGTAAAGAAAAAAAATTATAAAAGCATAACAAAGCAGAAAAAAAAAAGATGAAATAAAAAGAACGAAGTTTTGAGTTTGTGAAGTATGGTGTTGACGTGAACTATAAAGAATGTTTTATTTGATTTGGTTGAATTGGATGTTTGAGAATATGAATAATTTTTGAAGTTGTTGATGATTTTCCTTGGTTCTATATGCGTATATCCCGCATTCCACCACATTATCCCAAATTTTATCCTACCCATCACCTTAACCACGTTACAAGCTTATTAATGTCCTTTTTATCTTCATGCTCATGTTATGGGTATTGTGATGTGAATCTTTTGTCAAGGTCGTACAATATGAATTGCATTTCTAGTTAACAATTAGGATGAGTGGATACCCTTAAACACTTGCATGAGGTGTGAGATGTGGGTTTCGGGTTCTTAAAATTTCATTTTTAAGCACATTTTGCATTGCATTCCATATTTGGTGAGGAGGTGAGGGGTAGAGCTTCATTGTTATAAGCTCATCATTAATTGTGTGGTGTGACCACCCGTGACCTATTCTAGTCATCGATTCAATAAACTTGCTTGGTTGGTTTTGTTTGACCCGTATTTAGGAAGGATGGTAATTGGATGCTTTATTAGTTGGCTTTGATCCGTGTGTCTTCGGATGTTCTCTTGAGTTAAAATGCTTATTTTGTTTAATGGGGTGTAGTCAATTTCGTTGTGTTTTTCTCGGGATGAGCAAAGGTTCGGTTTGGGGAATTTGATATATGTGTTTTATGTTGTGTTTTTCCATCATTTTCGGTTGATTCTTGCGCTAAATAGTTAAGTTTGTGGCTTTGTTTTGATTAAATATCGACTTTCGATGTTAAGTTATATTTTAGAACGGTTTTAGTATCTTTAGTAGACTTTTAGAGATTTTTATGATTATTTTATGCTTCCTCGGTTATTACACGTGGTTTTCGATTTGTTTTATATTTTACAGGAGCGTAATAGGGAGTTACGAAGTCATAAGAAGCTCAAACGGGTCAAAAAGCACTTGTCTAGGGATGTTTGCCAAGTCACGAGAAGCCACGAATGAGATTTGAAGAATCGAGCGAGAAAATAATGAAGATCGTCTTTTATGGAATCAAGTATAATAGATGCGGGTGCATAGGCTAAATCCACTATGACCTGTGCGGGCGCAACATAGAGCAGAAGTTTCAGGACTCCCATACTAGGCTACCTGCGGGCGTAGGGAACAAAAGTGGTTTGACTTATGTAGGCGTAGGTGAAGCGAATTTAGGTCCGTTCGACTTTTCCACGCGGTTTTACTTCGTGTGTTTTATTTTAAATCAAATCTAATCCTATAAATACTCTAAGTAAAGGGGGCACGACCGTCACTACTTTTTTGCATATTTTTATACTTAGGAATCCTAAATACTTTTCTTTCTACAATATAGAAGCGATTACTTTGTTCTCAACGATTCGTTCTTCAATTAATGCAATTTAATCTTCCTTTTGGTAATTTATGTCCTTTTGTTCTTCAATTCTTTTTAGTTCATGATTCTTCTTTGTATGTCTGTCTTTAATTTTGTTTAGTTATTTTGTCAATTTAGTTGTTTGTTTAATTTCTTTGTTATTAGATTCGTTTTAATTAGTTTATGATTATGAATTTGTTATTTGGAATTTTTCTTGTTTTAATTTCTTTAGCCATGTCTGAGTAGTCTTTTTTCTCTTGGACTAGGGGATCTATGGTCATGTTATGAATTTATTATATGTTCATTATTTAATTTATCGCTTTTAATTGAATTCCTATTATCGATTTCTTTTCATTGCAATTAGATTGTGGCCAGATTCAATTGTGAGTTAGGTAATTGTCGAAATCGAAGCCGAAAGGTAAGATTACCACAATTACACCACTGAATAATAGGCAAAAAAAATTTTATGCGAGCGAGAGCCGGTAAAGGTTTTGAGTTCCTAAATTTTGTTTTGAATGATGACAAATCACATTGAACTATTACATTGTATGCAAGTTTCTGTTTTCATGTGCAGATACTAAAGAAACAAGTTCAATGATAACAAGATAAAGTTCGAGAAGCCAAGTCTTGAAGTTTGCATGAAGATCAAGCTCATAGAGTCTAACTCTGAAGTTTTAGATCCAATGTAAGTGGTATGAAGGTTTACATATGCAATATAAAGATTGAGATTACAGAGACACACTAATTATGAATGACAAGGAACTTAAGTTAATTGGCATACATAATTAAAAGTAAACTTGGCTGACTGGAATATTCTTGGAACAGTGGTGAACCAGTCCCCTAGAGTTTACTTCACACATTCGTATTATAAGAAAGTTTCTCTCCTCGCAAAATTGCTTTTCAAAAATAACATGGATGGTTGGATTGATATGCAAGGCAAATATCCTTAAGTATGACAAGTATGTTATATAATATTGTGCTGATTTGATTTCATTTCAAATAAAATCAGTAAGAATATTTTCCAGGGATTATTTCTATAATTCCAAGGAAAATATTCTCTTGCAATATTACATCACATACTAGCCCAAGGCTTATTTAAGGATATTGGCCAGCAGACAACCAAGATAACTTTTACACGAATAAAACTGAAGATCACAATTTGCAAATGTACTCTCTAAGTCTCAATCTCGCATAAGCCTCAAAACCACATTAAGGTTTTGATTTTCTCTCTTTTGTAAGCATTTAGTAAAGCTATTAAAAACTGGCACGACTCGCCAACTCAACCTGAACTCGACACGCCACTGGCGAGTATGGGTTGAGGACTTCAACCCGTTTAAGTACACAGGTTGGCACAACTCGACCCGTCTAATAAGCGGGTAAGGTTAGGGTTTAGGATGGCAACCCGTTTATCAACCCACTTAATCTAAACTGAAATACAACCTAATACCTCCACACAATCGAGCATTTGACTTTGCTGCTATTGCTACTATATTAATTAATATTGATGTATTTGGAAGTTGGAACTCTAATTGCCTAATTGTTATTGATGTATTTGGTTTGTTAATTGTTATCTTTCAACAATTTGCTATTTGATTTGTAAAACTAATTTAAGTACTACGTACTAAGTTACTTACCTGTAGTACTAGACTACTAGTTATAATTTAGGACTTTTGGAGCTTTTGAACTTTGATTGTGGTATAATTGTTGAAGGTTTGAGCTTTCGAGAATTGAGATAACTAGATTGGTACTCTTAAAAGTTAAAATTACGTGAGGTAAACAGGTTAGGGAGGTTGTTCCGGGTGAGCCGGGAACCCGGCGTGCCGGGTTAGAGTTGGGTTGTGTGACCTTTTAACTAAACAGGTAGGGTTAAGGTCAAGGGTGCCCAACCCGTTTAATTGCCAACCCGACTCGAGAATGACACGGCACGACTCGTTTAACAGCTCTAGCATTTAGGCTAATTGTTATTGAGAGACAAAGGATCGTAATTTGAGCATTCTTAGAGTTGTGTTTGCTTGGATGTTGATCTGGGATCATCTTCATTGGAACCTTCGTAGTTTAGGGTTGAGTCAAACTTCCATAGGTGGAAGTTAGGGAATCATATTATGCATAGGTGCATAATTGATTGAGTGTAATTCTTTTGTTATTCTGAGTTGATTAATAAAAGAGCGAGTGAGTGGAGGACGTAGATTTATTAGAAGTCGAACCTCTATAAATCATGGTATTGTTTATTTGATTGCTTTATTATTTTCGCTGCTTGAGAACTGGTTCTAAACTGTTCTCATAATTAATCGAAAAATTTACAACTTTACAACACTAAATTCATCCCCACTCTTGAGTTTCACTTGCACTTTCAATTGGTATTAGAGCCTAAGTTATTGAAAGGGTAACACCTAGAGAAGGAAGAAAAGATGAATACTCAAGAGATGATGAATGGAAACTTTGGATCAAGGCTGCCCAAGTTCAACGGAACAAATTATCCCTAGTGGAAGAAGTGCATGAAAATTTTTTTCATTGGCGTTAACAATGAGTGCTGAATGATATTCAAAAATGGTCCTAAGAAGGTGGCTAACAACGCTGATGGAACAAAGAAGAAGGAGAGTGAATACATTAGCACAGTTCTTAAGACACTTGTGAAGAACGCAAAGGCTATTTAACTTCTTCAACAAGGTATTGCTGATAATGATGTAAGCCTTATTTTAGCATGTTCTACTGCAAATGAAATATGGGAAACTCTAGAGTTAGCCTATGAAGGCACTAGTGAAGTCAGGAGATCTATGGTAGATATGCTTCTGTCTAAATATGAAGCCTTTGATATGAATCGAGATGAAAATATAAAAGATATGTACACTCGTTTTGTGTCAATTATTACTGAACTAAAATCTCTTAGCAAAAGTTTCACTAATGAAGATTTGGTTAGAAAAGTCTTGAGAAGTTTGACAGGTAAATGGCTGCCTAAGGTAACTGCAATCCAAGAGGCCAAGGATTTAACCACTCTGACTGTAGAATAGCTTATTAGGTCGTTAATGACTCATGAGATGTTGGTAAGCACAATGGAGGAAGGAACAATCAAAAGTTGAGGGGTAGCCTTAAAGGGAGAAGAGAGTGAACAAGATCTGGATGAAATAGGTCACACGGCAAGAAGGTCTGAGAGAAGTCTCAAATCTCAATATAAGGGAAAATCCTGGAAGAACAAAGGCAACATGAAGAAGATCAGTACCAGCACTGGTTGCTTCAAATGTGGTGAAACTGGACATATGATCAAGGATTGTCCAGCATGGAGAATTGACAAGGGAGGACAAATGGAGAAAAAGATGACAAAGAGAGCCATGCTTGCTGCGTGGGGAGATTCTGACTCAGGTGGTGAAAGTTAGGGGGAAGAAGCTCTATTTAGCGTGACTGTACTGTTCAGAGAAGTAGACCACAAGACACCAGTTCAGGAAAGAAGGGACACATGTGTCTCATGGCGGGAAGCTGGTCTTCTGATGAAGAATAGGTAACTATTTCTAATATGCAAAGACAAATGAGATATTGTGATCGGGATGAGTTACTTATTTTTGTGGATGCTTCTATAGGACAAAATAGTAAAGGCAATGCTGCTTATAAAGCTAACAATAAGAAACTAGGAGAATTAACTCGAAATCTAGATCTTAGTGAGTGTCGTTCTGCTGAGCTTGAACTTAATTGTACAGAATTGGAAGAAAAAATTTCAGTGCTTGAAATAAGCCTTGATCAGAAGAATATATAACTTGGGATGCTAAAACATCAATCAATTTTATCAAAAGCAGATTTTTATCAAAATAGTGAAAAAGGTTTTAGTAAGCTTAAGGAGGCAGAAGTTGAAGATATAAATTTCGAAGTACATAAGCAGAAATCACTTTCTTTAGAACATTCTTACTTAATTCTAGCATATAATTATATGGTTGATGATGTGGAAGAATTGTTCAATAAGCATGTGAATCAAAAAACATCTCTTGCTAGCACAAGTAATTCTAGTATTAATGTCAATAACTTATCTATTTAATATGAAGGAAACATTTGTGATCTACAAGCTGAAATATCTGAGTTAAGAAAAGATATCAACCCTAAAGTTGTTTCAGACGATCAAGGTGTTGATATTGAATTATGACACTTACAATATGGAACTAAAATTTGTCATCTTCAAGCGGAAATATCTTAACTAATGAAAGTAAAGAATACTCAGACCACTTCTGAACGAGATCCTGAATTGATTTCAAAACTTAAGGATGATCTTCATAGGGAAAAGTTGGATCTTGCCATTGCTAATGAATATAATGCAGATCAACTTAAGAAACCTGAAATCAAGGAACAGGATTTGGGTGATTGCCTAAGACAGATGAACATCTTGCTCAATGCTCAAAGTACTCTAAATATGCTGACCTCACCACCTGGTAACTCTATGAGGTTTGGATTAGAGTATTCTGGAAGTAGTTCCCAACAGCCCTAGATGTTGGGGAGAGATGAGACTTGGATTTCTGAATTCAAGACATGTTCAGATGTTTTTGCAAAAGACAAGCATGTATGCGCCTACTGTGGTAAGAATGGACATGTTATTTAAACTTGCTGGACCAAGCAAAAACATAATAAGAAAAATCAGTCTCATGTTAAAAGAGCTCATAATCATCAGAGTCACTTACATAATTTGTCTAAAAAATGGAACACACTATAAAACAAGAAAGACAAATGTAAATCAAATCTGGGTTAGAAAGGACAGTATCAAACCAGTTTCCATTAACAAGCAACCAAACAAAATCTGGGTTCCTAAAACTAAACTTTGATTTATTTGTGCAGGTTAGAGTGAAAGGAAAGTCATTCTGGTATTTGGAAAGTCGCTGCTTAAGACACATGTCTGGAGATAAAAGTTAATTTTTTTCACTCGTAGCTTATGAAGGAGGAGGTGTCACCTTTGGAGATAATAGTAAAGGTTTGATCAAAGGTATAGGTAAGGTTGGTAAGACTTTTTCTCAAGAAATTGATTATGTATATTTTGTGGAAGGTTTGAAACATAACCTCTTGAGCATATCTGAATTATGTCACAAAGGAAACCATGTTGAATTTGAAACAAATCTTTGTCACATAGTCAACACTGAAACAAGGGAACTGGTCAATAAAGGTTTCCGACACAATAATGTTTACATAACATTTTTGAGTTTGATTCCTAAGACCAGTGCCATTTGTCTAAACGTTATGGAGGATGATCATTGGTTGTGGCACAAGAGACTTGGACATGTAAGTTTTTCCTTGTCGAATAAACTGCAATCTCAGGACTTAGTTACATGTTTACCTAAATTTAATTTTGTTGCAGAACATATTTATCATGAATGTGCAAAATGAACGCATGTCAAGTCCTCTTTTCAGCCAACAAATTTTGCAAGCACTACTAGACCATTCGAAATTGTGCACATGGATTTTTGTGGACCCATGCATGTATAAGGTCGAAATAGTCATAGCTATGTGTTTGGGTTAGTTGATGATTACTCTCGTTATACTTGGAAAGTATTTCTAATGTTTAAGAATGAAAACTTTGAAGAATTTGAAATCTTGATAAACCAGATCCAAAACAAGATTAATCATCAACTAGTCTCTATCCTGTCTTATCATGGTTCTGAATTTTACAATGTCAGCTTCATTACCTACTGTAATAATCATGGTATATCTCACAATTTCTCAGCCCCCAGAACTCCACAATAAAATGGAGTGGTTGAAAGGAAAACCCGCACTCTAGAAGAAATGGCAAGAACAATGCCTCTAGAGAGTGGTCTAGATAGAAACTTCTGGACTTAAGCTGTGAGTACTGCTTGCTATATTTTAAATAGGGTAATGCTGAGACCTTTATTAAAGAAAACACCTTATGAGCTTCTTAGGGGAAGCAAACCAAAAATTTCACATTTATGCGGTTTTTGGTGCAAATGCTTTGTACATAATAATGGTAAATCAAGTTTAGACAAGTTTAATCCCATAAGTGATGAGGCTATTTTCGTTGGATACTCTTCACACAACAAGGCATGCAAAGTCTTCAACAAAAGAACCTTGTGTGTTGAGGAGAGTATCCATGAACTGTTTGAGGAAACTAATATGTTTAGCAAGCATGTGCTGGTTGATGATGATGAATTCGAAATTGGCATGCTAAACTTTACAGGAGCTAAAGAAGTAGAAGGTGCTCAACCAGATTCACCACACAATTCTCCTAGAGAGGAAGTGTCTGGTCAAGCACAAACTCAAGATGCTTATGAAGTAAGAGGGGGAAATAGTGACTCAGAAGTTCAACCACATGAATACAATGCAGCTGAGACCACTATGGAACCAGGTTCACCTGTTCAAAATAACAATGAAATAGGAAGAACTAGTACTAGAACCAGTTCAACATTAGAAGGCACCAATGCAAATCTTTATATGAACAAATCCTTCAAGTACAAGTCTACTTATCCCTCTGATCTTATCATTAGTGATATTAACAAAGGGGTGCAAACAAGGAATTCTAGTCTATTATTCTTTTCTTTCAAATGTTGAACCAACTGATTACAAGACTGCTTTAATGGATTCTGATTGGGTTTTAGCCATGCAAGATGAACACAATTAGTTGGAGAGAAATAAAGTATGGCATCTTGAACCCAGGAAGTAAAACCTATCTGTTAATGGAACTAGAAGGGTGTTCAGAAACAAACTAGATGATGCAGGTATTACAGTTAGGAACAAAGCCAGACTAGTGTTCCAAGGATTTAATCTACAGGAAGGAATTGATTATGATGAAACCTTTGCTCCAGTTGTCAGGCTTGAGGCAATAAGGTTTTAATTACTTGTGAAGCTCAAATGAACTTCAAACTCTTTCAAATGGATGTTAAGACATCCTTTCTTACTTGTTATTTGAAAGAGGATATATATGTGGAACAACCCCCTTCATTTGAGGATAGTGACTTGAAAAACCATGTATGTTTTTAAACTTGACAAAGCTCTTTATGGTCTCAAACAAGCTCCCAGAGCTTGGTATGAAAAAGGTTGTCTAATTTTGTATTAGAAAATGGATATAAAAGAGGTTCAGTTGACAAGACACTATTCTTGAAGGAAAAGGGAGCTGATCTACTAGTGGTCCACATATATGTAGATGATATTTTGTTTGGAGCTACTAATCCTGATTTATGTAATGAGTTTGCATATTTGATGAAAAGTGAATTTAAAATTAGTATGATGGGAGAACTTGGACTCTTTGTAGGACTTCAAATCAAGCAAGCCAAGGATGGAATTATGATTCACCAGCAGAAGTACCTCAAGGAGTTGCTGAAAAGATCTGGGTTGCAAGACAGCAAATCCTATGAAACACCCATTCTAACTTCTGCAAAATTGAGCCTTGATGAGAATAGAAAGGGTGTTGAGGGTAAGTTTTATAGAGGTATGATTGCCTCATTGCTCTACTTAACATCCAGTAGACCAGATATAGTGTTTTTAGTAGGGTTATGTGCTAGATTTCAAAGCAACCCTAAAGAATCTCACCTAAAGGTTGTTAACAGAATTTTAAGGTATCTCAATGGTACTGATGATCTGTGTTTGTGGTATCAAAAAGGTAGTTGTATGAATCTTATACGATACACATATGCTGACATTGCTGGTTTTATTGTGGAGAGGAAGAGTACATCTGGAATGGCTCACTTCTTAGGTTCCTATCTTATCTCATGGGGATCAAAGACACAAAATTCTGTGGCCTTATCCACAACAGAGTCTGAGTATATTGCAGTAGTTTTATGCTGTACTTAGCTCTTGTGGATAAAGTCACAACTAAAGGATTTGGGATCTGTTTCAGAAGTGTTCTGATCTTATGTGATAACACAAGTGCAATCAATATTTCGAAAAGTCCTGTCCAACATTCTAAAACCAAGCATATTGAGATTAGGCATCATTTTCTAAAGGACAATGTGGAAAAAGGTAATGTAGAATTGGAGTTTTGCATGTCAGAAGATCAACTACCTGATATATTTACAGAACCTTTGAGTAGAGAAATGTTCATCAAGCTTCGTACCTTCTTGGGTATGATTAAAATTAGACATTGACTTCTTAAGTCTTGACTTGTCCCATTGGCTAGTCAAATGATGTCAATATGTACATATTTTGTTTTGTTTATGCTTTTTAGGTCTCACAAAGTTCTTCTGTGATGCTGAGCTGATTAATTTAGTACTCAAGTGCCTTAGCATAATCTTGTAAAAGGTAAGTTGCGACAGACCAAATGCAAACCAATAGGGAACCAGATCCATAAAGTGATTATTTTTAGTCAGTCAGTTTATTTTCAAAAATTCTAATTTTTGGAAATAAATATATTGACGGTTGTATTTATGGCAACTGCCTTTTTGGTTGAACGGACAAATATTCTGAAGATAATTGTTTTGATTTAAATCTCCTACAAATATATGCGTCTGATCATACTTTCCTTCTGCATTTCATTTTCTTATTTTCTTTATCTTCTACATATTCTCTCATCTATTTTTTTTCTCTCACACAAAAACCTAATTCATCTAAATTCTTCTGCTAACTTTATCTCACATTATTCAAAGTGTTTCTTTTTGTGCTCAAAATAGAGGAAATATTCAGCCTCATTATGTCGAAAAGATGAAACACACGATTGGTTGAAAAAGAAGTTAGTGAATCCCCTGAAATTGAAATGTAGAATACAATGAAGATGGTTGACAAGGTCATTGAATCTGTAACAGAAGATGTGATGGAGGAGGAAGATGTGAACCAAGAGGAAGAAGTGAAATTGATTGGAAAAAACACCAAGGCTGCAACTTCAAAATCCCTTACTATAAGACTTCGCACTCCAAAATAACCCAAAAAAACAACTACAAAGGCAGTTACACAAAAATTAACCGCCAAAACTACCAAATCTTCCACACCTACATCCACAAAATCACCCATTGCTAAAAAGCCACCCACACTAAAATCCGAAGAATCAACTCATGTACCAATAGGAACATCAAAATCCAAAGAACCAGAGATTGTTAAAGAATTTGAACATGAGAAGGAATCTGAATCCGAATCTAAGTCGGATGAAGAAGAAGTTGAGGAGGAAGATGTTGAATACGAAGAAAGGGAAATCTAACAAATGGAGGATGTTGTTACTGTAGAGGAAAGAATCAACTCATGTACCAATAGGAACATCAAAATCCAAAGAACCAGAGATTGTTAAAGATTATGGCACCATGTCACATCTCACAAATCAGATTATAGGTCAGAAAGGCATGACATATGTAGAAGGTGTTCTAAAAATTAAGATGAAGGGAAAAGTGATGTTGGTCTTGCTGGGACTAGTACAAATACAGTTCAGGCAACCTCTGCCTTGGTTAATAACTGAGTTATCAGAATCAACTAATGCAAAATATGGTTAACGGGGTCACTACACTGTGTGCTGCACTTCAGGAATCCTACAGACGAATTGAGGTTCGTCTAGACAAAGCAGGAATACTTGGTGGAGAGGGTTCTGAACCCAAGGACGATACATCAGAAGCCGTAGCTGATGATGATGATGAGGATGCTGAACTTGAATATGAGAAGTATGAGCAAGAGGATGATGAAGGGAATGCTGCTAGTGCTTCAGATGAAGAAGAAGATCATGAGACTGAACATGACTCTGGAGCTGATTAATGTCTTTGCTTTCCTCTTATTTTATCCTATTGCAGCTAACCCCCTCCTTTATTGAATTCCTATTCTTGTGTTCCCCCTTCCCGTTTCAAAAACGTTGTGTAATTTGGTTTGCTATAGGTTTGTAATAACTTTCAGGACAAGTAGGTTTGGCACTTTCACTTGAATGCTGTTTGAAATGCCTCTTTAGGTAAGACTTTATATGATTAGTAGGTTGACTACTAATTGTGTTTAGTTACTGTTTTCACTTTTTTTATGCTTTGACTGTTTTGATGATGTCAAAAGGAGGAATTGGGGTGAAGTTCTGATCTCTTCTACCTAATTATGGGGGAAGCAGGTTAAATGAATATTACTAACATGGTGTGTTGTAGCAACTATAAGCTAGATTGATAATCTTGGTAGTGGTGACAGACCTATAAGGTCTGGAAGGAAATTTATGCAAAGCATTTTACATCTTATCATCCAACTGGCTTGTTTGCTTAACAACAAGTCTGATGAAGTCACCGATGTCCTTATAGCGAATGCATGTTTAAGACTAAGAGCTTTATGTCTAATCAGTATTTGCCCTGCGTACTTAGCAAACTCTTTCTGAAACTGTTGTCAGTTAGTTTTGAACTGGTTTACTTGTGAATGATGGTTAATTTCCAGGAACAGTATGAGGCCAGTTCATTGAATTCTAAGGAATTCAAAATCTCTGAAAAGTTTCAATTCATAAACGATACTATTACGTTGTAGGCAAGTTTGTCATCAACAAAAAGGGGGAATTTGTTGAGTTCCTAGCTTTTTCATTGAATGATGAAAAACCACATTGAACTATTACATTGTAGGCAAGTTTCTGTTTGCATGTGCAGGTACTAAAGAAACAAGTTCATTGATAACAAGATAAAGCTCGAGAAGCCAAGTCTTGAAGTTTGCATGAAGATCAAGCTCATAGAGTCTAACTCTTAGGTGATAGATGCAATGTAAGTGGTATGAAGGTTTACATATGCAATATAAAGATTGAGATTACAGAGATGCACTAATTATGAATGCTAAGAACTTAAGTTACTTGGCATACATTATTATAAGTAAATTTGGCAGACTGGAACAGTGCTGAACCATTCCCTTGAGTTTACTTCCCACATCCGTATTTTAGGGAAGTATCTTTCCGCGCAAAATTGTTTTACAAAAATAACATCGATGGTCGGATTGATATGCAAGGCAAATATCCTTAAGTATGGCAAGTATGTTATATAATATTGTGCTGATTTTATTTGATTTCAAATAAAGTCAGTGAGAATATTTTCTTGGGATTATTTCTATAATTCCAAGCAACTTATTCTCTTGCAATATTACATAACAAACTAGCCAAAGGTTTATTTAAGCATATTGGGCATCAGACCACCAAGATAACTTTTGCACGAACAAAACTAAAGACCACGATTTGCAAAAGTACTCTCTAAGTCTCAATCTCGCATAAACCTCATAACCACATTAAGGTTTTAATATTCTCTCTTTTGTAAGCATTTAGGATAATTGTTATTAGGAGAAAGAGGATTGTAATTTTAGCATTCTAAGAGTTTAGTTTGATGCGGAAGTTTATATGGGATCATCTTCATGGGAACCTTCATATTTGAGGGTTGAGTCGAACTTCTATAGTTGGAAGTTGGGGAATCATATTGTGCATAGGTGCATAATTGATTGAGCGTAATTCATTTGTTATTCTTAGTTGATTAATAAAAGAGTTAGTGAGTGGAGGACGTTGACTTATTAGAAGTCGAACCTCGTAAATCTTGATGTTGTTTATTCTATTTCATTATTATTTCTGCTGCTTGAGAACTGGTTCTAAACTGTTCTCAAAATTAATCTAAAAATTTACAACAACTTTACAACACTCAATTCACCCCCCTCTTGAGTGTCACTTGCACTTTCAAAAGGAGTTTTTGAGGGAGTCTAAGTTCGAGAGAATTAGTGAGCCTTAGTTCAATGAATTCCAATGAATTGATTAGTAATTGTTTTATGAGTTTGTTTATTGATCATAGTGAACCAATTGCCCTAGTTTTCCATTATAAGAGTTTAGTTCGTAATTTTCCCATCATTTCTTTAGTTTTAACTATTGTTTTCTTAGTTTCAGTAGTTTTAACTAATAAAACTTGATAGCTTCCCTGTGGATTCGGTCCCTACTTCCCTAGCTATATTAGTTAGAGTTGCTCAGTTTATTTTTGAGAGGTGCACGATAGCCTTGTTCACTAGTTGTGGATGACAAGGAACCTTGGTTGCTTCTCATACACAACTTCAACTAAACTTGGCTGACTTGAACGATCTGGGAACAATACGGAACCAGTCCTCCCGAGTTTACTTCATACATCCGTATTTTAGGAAAGTTTTCTTTCTACGTAAAATTGATTTCAAAATACAAGGATGCTTGGTTTGGTATGCAACTAAGATAATCAGAAGTATGGAAAGTATGTTATATTACATTATACTTATTTTATTTGAGATCAAATAAAATCAGTAAGAAAATTTTCCCTGAAATTGTTTCTATATTCCCAAGGAAAATATTCTCATGCAATATTCTATATTATACAAGCGAAAGGCTTATTTAAGATGAATAACGTGGATACAAAACTATTACTTTTGCACGAGAAAAAAAATTGAAGAACATAGATTGCAAAAGTTCTGTGTCTAATTTACTCTCTTTCTCTAAGCATTTAGGCTATTTTTTATTAATAGACAAAGTGTTGTAATTTCAACAGTTTGTGAGTTTAGTTTGCTGGGAAAGTTGATCAAGGATCATCTTCATTTGAACCTTCGTAGTTGAAGGTTAAGTCAAACTTCCATAGGTGAAAGTTGGGGAATCATCAAGTGCGTAGGTGCATAAGTGATTGTGTTTAATTCTTTTTGTTATTCTGAGTTGATTATTAAAAGGAGTGAGTGAATGGAGGACGTAGACTTATTAGAAGTCGAACCTCGTTAAATCTTGATGTTATTTACTTTTATTGCATATTGTTTACGCTGCTTGAGAACTGTTTTTTAACTGGTCTCACAATCAATTCAAAATTTTACAACGATCTCACAAAACTCAATTCACCCCCCTCTTCAGTGTCACTTGCTCTTCATCATTGGTACTGACTATAAGTGTTGGATGATAATCAGGAATGGTTCAAAGAATATGGCCAACAACACTGATGGCACAGAGAAGAAGGAGAGTGAGAACAAGAGCACAAATCTAAAGACGCTCGAAAAAGAATGCCCAGGCCATGTCACTTCTTCAACAAGGCATTGCTGATAACAAGGTAAGTCGTATCTTAGCCTGATCTACTACTAAGGAAATATGGAAAACCCTAGAGTTAGCCTATGAAGGAGCTAGTGAAGCCAGGAGATCTTAAGTTGATATGCTTATGTCTAAATATGAAACTTTTGACATGAACCGAGATGAAAATGTAAAATATATGTTTACTCGTTTTATGTCAATTACTAATGAACTGAAATCTCTTGGTTAAAGTTTCACAAGTGAAGTTTTGGTTAGGAAAATTCAGTGAAGCTTGATAGGTAAATGGCTACCTAAGGTAACTGCAATTCAGGAGGCTAAGGATCTATCCACCTTGTCTGTAGATTAACTTATTGGGTCATTGATGACTCACGAGATGTTGGTGAGCTCAAAAGAGGAAAGTACAACAAAAAACCGAGGCTAGCCTTGAAGAGAAAAGAAAATGTAAAATATCTGGATGAAATTGGTCTCAAGGCAAGAAGATTTGAGAGAAGTCTCAGATCTCAGTATATGGATAAATCTTGGAAGAACAAAGGTAACACAAAGAAGACTAGTACTAACACTAGTTGTTTCAAATGTAGTGAAGCTGGACATATGATCAATGACTGCGCAGCATGGAAAACAGACAAGGAAGGACCAATGGAGAAAAAGATGACAAAGAGTTCCATGCTTGCTGCCTATGGTGATTCTTAATCAGGTGGTGAAAGTGAGGAGGACGAGGCTCTAGTTCGTATGACTGCACCGTTGATGTGAATTTGAATGAGGATTCAAGAAGGGTGGACGAATCTATAAACCTAATGCTTAATCCTATGGGTTTGAATGTGGATAGAAGGCAAACATGGGTTACAAGACTCTCATGGGACGTTCCCATAGAGGAATAATAGCCTTTGTAGGGTTAAGTGTGTTTGTTGAGCCTATGGTTTTTTCCCACTCCACTTGGTAGGGTTTTCCCATATGGTGTTTTGTGATTATCTTAGTAAGTCTATGAGTCATGATTGATGGAATCCGGCATGAAGAATATTTTGTTGAAAGTTTCTTGATTAAAAGATTGAATCTTGAAGCATTTCTTGAAATTTTGAAAGAAATCTTGAAAATGGCGCAAATGGTGATGGCGAGTATGTGATGATTTTTGGGAAATCTAGGGTTCCTTAATGGTCCGTGATTTTTTGGGCTTAATTCTGATAATTATCTTGTTTATTAATTATTTAGTCAAGTTGTTAAGATAATTTCTTGATTAGTTACTTAGATAGAGTTTGTTAGGAAAGATACGATCAAAGTGCAAGTTGCATGATGATGTGGCAATCTTATCTTTAGTTTGTTATGCAAGTTGCACACAAGTAGGATTTATTTACCTATCTTGTGCGTGATTCTTAAGTAGATTTTAGTTAGGATTTTTTTGTTGATTATACCTATAAATAATCTCAACAATTGGATGTAATTAATTAAGTTTGGATACACAAAAAAAAAAAATATTCTATTTTGCGTCAATTTTGTGCGTGAATATTTGCTACTAACTTTGTGATTTTTGATTGAATTACATTGTTAGAATCCAAATTAGTTATTCTTTGGATTGGTTTAATTAGTTAGCTTTCAATCAAGTTATTTGGATTTGATAGCTTAGGATTGAAAATTTTTGTGTGTTTTGATTGCTATTTGCGAGTACCACTTAAATCCACATCAATTGGTATCAGATTTTAGGTTTTCGATTGCTTATGGTGGAAGAGGAGTTTCTTTTGGCCTAAAAACTTCCAAAGGGTTGTTCTCGAAAAATTACAAGCCTTGGAGTAAGGGCATAAACAAGAAAAAGCAAGGATCGACACCGTTCTTCGTCAATCTCAACGACAAAATGACCCTAATAGCATCTACTACTAAGGGAAGGGAAGTGACGAGGAGGATGATGATGATGGTGACCCATCTTCGTCAGATTCAACCCTTGACTCACAGAAGAAACCTAAATGAAAGTTTACATTGGATGATCGAGGCATTAAACTTGATGATTTCCATGGCCAAGGTACTCGAAAGGATTACTTAGAGTGGGAACACCAAGTTGAGAAAATTGCAGAGTATAAAGGTTTTGATGACTGAAAAACCTTGAAGATTGCATATATTTGCCTTGTGAAGACTGCAGGGTTATGGTATGAGGGTTTGAAGGCCAAGAGTCTACGTCAAAACAAGGCAAAAATCACTTCATGGGTGAAGTTGCGTGCAAAGATGCGTGACAAGTATGTTCCAATTTATTTTGAGCAACAAAATTACATAAAACTAACTTCTTTATACCAAGGATCTATGAGTGTTAAAGAATATATTGCTAAAGCTGAGAAGCTAGCATTGTTATGTGACCTTCAAGAGAAGGAAACCATGAAAATTACACGATTTTTGAAGGGTCTAAATCGTTCAATTGAACGTCAATTGGATTTGGTGCAATATGTTGATTTTAACGATTTGTGCAAGAAGGAATTGAAAGTAGAGAAGCGTTCCAAGGAGGATGGAACGAAGCAATATGTGCCTTTTACCAAACCGACATATTCTACTTCATTGAACAAGGAATCAACGAATCCACAAAACCCTAATTCCACGCCCCATGGGGCACATCCATCTGGTGAAAAACCTCAGAAGGTTTTGTCTAAGCCCGAATTTGAAGAGAGGCGACGTTGTTTTAAGTGTCAAGGCTATGGACACATTTCTTCTAATTGCACAATGAAACGTCAACTACACATTGATGTTGTCCGTCAATTGGTGAAAGAGGAAGAAGAGTTTTACATTATATGTGTTGAGGACACACATCAAAGTGAGACGGGGGAGGATAGTGGAGAAGATTGTTATAAACAGCCACCACTCAATGAGGAAGATGGACAATTGTTCATGATTAGAAGGGCTTTGCATGTGGAAGCCTCGCCAAACAAAGACCAAAGAGAGAATTGTTTCCACACTCGTTGCAAAATAGGAGGGTTTTTATGTACCTTGATTATTGATAGTGGATCATGCATAAACATGGCTTCTAAGGAGCTTGTTGATCGTTTGAAACTTCCTCAAAGACTCCATGCTTGTCCATAGAAGCTTAATTGGCTTAATGACACAAAGGGGATTGAGGTAAGGAAACAAGCCCTTGTTTTGTTTGATATTAGCAAGAATAATGATGAATTATGGTGTGATGTGGTGCCTATGAGTGCTTGTCAATTACTTTTGGGACGACCATGGCAATTTGATAGACAAGTGAAGCATGATGTTTAATCTAATGTATATTTGGTCCTTTGTGGAAAGAAAAGGATTGATTTGTTGCCATTGTCTCCAAAAGAGACGAAGGAGACTCACGCAAATTGTAACCCTAAAAACACGAAGCCTAGCTTGTTTCTAACAGGAAAAGAACTCGAGAAAGTGGTTGAGCAAGGCACTCCTATGTACATGATTAAGGTTAAGGAAGTTGCAAAAGAGTCTAAGTTGAAAGATGAACAATTATAAAAGCTCCTGAACGAGTTCCATGATGTATTTCCGGAAGAGTTGCCTAACGAGTTACCACCTATCCGAGGGATAGAACATGCTATTGATTTTATTCCTGGGGCACCAATTCCAAATAAACCTGCGTATAGGTGTGATCCTAAGGCATCCAAGGAGTTACAGAGGCAAATTGTCGAGTTGTTTGAGAAAGGTTTGATTCGTGAAAGCATGAGTTCTTGTGCACTTCCGGCTCTCCTTGTTTCATAGAAGGATGGTACATGGGGAATGTGTATTGATTCTTGAGCAGTAAACAACATTACTATTAAATACAGATTTCCTATGCCTAGATTGGAGGACATGTTGGATGAGTTACATGGTCCTACGATCTTTTCGAAGATTTATTTGAGAAGTGGTTATCATCATATGCGCATTGGAGAAGGAGATGAATGGAAGACGACTTTCAAAACATAACAAGGTCTCTATGAGTGGCTAGTGATGCCTTTTGGGTTGTGTAATGCTCCAAGCTCATTTATGAGACTTATGAATGAGGTGCTACGTCCTTTCTTAAACAAGTTTATTGTTGTTTATCTCGATGATATACTTGTCTATAGTTCAAGCATTCATGAACATCTAGGGCATTTACGATTGTTGTTTGATAAGTTACGTGAATAAAAGCTCTATGGAAAGCTTGAGAAGGGTGATTTCATGCAAGACAAGATCATTTTTCTGGGATATATTGTTAGTGGAGAAGGTGTTATGGTTGATCCATCCAAGGTAGACGCCATCATGTCTTGGAAAACTCCATCAAACATACGTGAAGTGTGTAGCTTTCATAGATTGGCTTCGTTCTACAGAAGGTTCATCCAGAACATTTCTATCATCATGGCCCTTGTTACTGAGCTTATGAAAACGGGAGAATTCGTATGGAATCCAAGAGCGCAGGAGGCTTTTAACAACATCAAGCAATTGCTCTGTCGTGCACCTATTTTAGCTTTGCCTTATTTTGACAAACTTTTCGAAGTAGAGTGTGATGCTAGTGGCATAGGTATTGGAGTAGTTCTTGTCCAAGAGAAGCGTCCAGTT
Organism: Suaeda aralocaspica; assembly: GCA_016808085.1. Taxonomy (NCBI): domain Eukaryota; kingdom Viridiplantae; phylum Streptophyta; class Magnoliopsida; order Caryophyllales; family Amaranthaceae; genus Suaeda; species Suaeda aralocaspica. The sequence continues at coordinate 958,261 of PYUH01000082.1, read as the reverse complement.
TCTTAATTCAGTGAGAAATTAAGCGGAGCTAAGTTGAATTACTCAAATTATGATCGAGAATTCTATGCAATTGTGAGAGCATTGGATCATTGTCACATTATCTTAGACCAAAGTCGTTTATATTACATTCCGATAATGAAGCTTTGAAGTTCATCAATGGGCAACAAAAGTTGAATTACAGACATGCTAAGTGGGTTGAATTTCTTCAATCATTCACGTTTTCATCTAAATACAAAGAGGGTAAAACGAACGTACTGGCGGATGTTTTGTCTAGACGGTCATATATGCTTGCAATGCTTCCTGTGGTGATTCTTAATCAGGTGGTGAATGTGAGGAGGACGAGGCCCTAGTTCGTATGACTGCACTGTTGATGTGAATTTGAATGAGGATTCAAGCAAGGTGGACGAATCTATAAACCTAATGCTTAATCCTATGGGTTTGAATGTGGATAGAAGGTAAACATGGGTTACAAGACTCTCATGGGACGTTCCCATAGAGGCATAATAGCCTTTGGACGCAAGGAAAGAAAGGTAGGGCTAAGTGTATTTGTTGAGACTATGGTTTTTTCCCACTCCACTTGGTAGGGTTTTTTCATATGGTGTTTTGTGATTATCTTGGTAAGTTTATGAGTCATGATTAATGGAATCCGGCATAAAGAATAGTTTGTTGAAAGTTTCTTGATTAAAAGATTGAATCTTGAACCATTTCTTGAAATTTTGAAAGAAATCTTGAAGATGGCGCGAATGGTGATGGCGAGTATTTGACGATTTTTGGGAAATCTTGGGTTCCTTAATGGTCCGTGATTTTTGGGCTTAATTATGATAATTATCTTTTTTATTAATTATTTAGTAAAGTTTTTAGGATAATTTCTTGATTAGTTAGTTAGTTAGAGTTTGTTAGGAAAGATAAGATCAAAGTGCAAGTTGCATGATGATGTGGCAATCTTATCTTTAGTTTGCTATACCCGTTACACACAAGTAGGATTTATTTACATATCTTGTGCGTGATTCTTAAGTGGATTTTAGTTAAGATTTTGTTTATGATTATACCTATAAATAATCTCAACATTAGGATGTAATTAATTAAGTTTTGATGCACCAAAAAAAAATTCATAGTCTATTTGCGTCAATTTTGTGCGTGAATATTTGCTACTAACTTTGTGATTTTGGATTGAATTACATTGTTAGACTCCTAATTAGTTATTCTCTGGATTGGTTTAATTAATTAGCTTTCAATCAAGTTATTTGGATTTGATATCTTAGGATTGAAAATTTTGGTGAGTTTTGAGTGATATTTGCGAGTACCACTTAAAATCCACTTAAAGGTAATGCTGCTTATAAGAAGTAAGTCTAGACCTTAGTGAGTGTCGTTCTGCTGAGCTTGAACTTATTTGTAGAGAAGTTAAAGAAAAAATTTAAGAGCTTGAAATAAGTTTAGATCATAAGAATATAGAACTTTAGATGCGAAAGCCTTATTCGGTTTTTTCAAAAACAGATTTTTATCAAAATAATGAAAAAGGCTTTAGTAAGCTTAAGGAGGCAGAAGTTGAGGGTATAAATTTCGAATTACCTAAACCGAAAACCTTTGCTCTAGAACATTCCGATTTGATTTTGGCTTATAAAAATTGATTGATGATGTGGTAGAATTGTTCAAAGAGTACGTAGATGTGAAAGCTTCTCTTGCTAGCACAAGTGGTCGTAGTGCCAAGAAAGTTTGGATTTGTGATCGGTTCGGTCGAGCCAATAAGATGACTTATGTTTGGAATATGAGGGTAAGATCTGTGATTTAAAAGGTGAAATATCAGAGTTAGCGAAAAATATAATACTAAAGTTGCTTCAGGTAATCAAGGTGTTGATATTGAATCTTTACATTTGGAATATGAAGCTGAAATCTTTGATCTTCAATCCAAAATGTTCCAAAAGGCAAGAACATCCGCACCACTTCTAAACCAGATTCTAAAATAGTTTCAAAGCTTAAGGATCAGCTTCATAGGGGAAAATTCGACCTTGCAATTTTTGTAGAGAATGATGAAGCTCAGCTTAGGAAATTTGAAATCAAGCAGCAGAATCTGAGTGACTTCCTAAGACAGTTGAACAGGTTGCTCGATGCCCAAAGTACTCTAAACATCCTGACCTCACAACCTGGTAATCCTATGAGGTTTGGATTAGGTTATTCTAGAAGCATTTCCCAACTACCTCAACAGTTTGCAAGAGATGATACTTCAATTTCTAAATTCAAGAGAGGTAAGTACGTGTTTGCAATGGATATGCATGTGTGCACCCGTTTTGGTAAGAATGGACATGTAATTGAGACTTGTTGGACAAAGCAATAACATGATAAAAGAAACCATTCTCATGTTCAAAAAGTCCATAATCAGAAGAGACACACACATAATTCGCCTAAAAATGGAAAACATGATAAAACAAGGATGACAAATATTAAACAAATATGGGTTAGAAAAGACATAATCAAACCAGTTCCTACGGACGGTGGTTCCTAAAACTGGGTTCCTAAAACAATACCTTGATTTGTTTGTGTAGGTTAGAGTCAAAGGAAAGCCATATTGGTATTTGGACGGTGGTTGCTCAAGACACATTTCAGGAGATAAAAGTCAATTTCTTTCACCTTTTATCCTTTGAAGGAGGAAGTGTCACCTTTGGAGACAATAGCAAAGGTTTGATCAAAGGTATAGGTAAGGTTGGTAAGACACTTTCTCAAGCGATTGATAATGTATACTTTGTTAAAGGTATGAAACATAACCTCTTGAGCATCTCTCAGCTATGTGACAAAGGAAACCATGTTGAAACATTCTTGACTCAGATTTCTAAGACCAGTGCAACTTGTCTCAGTGTTGTAGAGGATGACCATTGGCTGTGGCACAAGACACTTGGACATGTAAGTTTTTCTTTGTTAAATAAACTACGCTCTCAGGACTTAGTTAAAAGTTTACCTAACATTAAGTTTGCTGCTGATCATGTTTCTATGAGTGTGCTAAATGTAAGCATGTCAAGCCCTCTTTTAAGCCAAAGAAGTTAGTAAGCACCACTAGACCATTCCAAATTGTGCACATGGATTTTTGTGGGCTCATGTGCGTGCAAGGTCGAAATGGTCATAGTTTTATATTTTTGTTAGTTAATGATTACTCTCGTTATACTTGGACAATCATTATGAAATATAAATATGAAACTTTTGAATAATTTGAAATCTTTTGAGGGAATACCTAAGTATCTAAATGGAAATGAACCCTTCACATACCCAGTCAAATTAAGCCTGTCCCTTTGAACATCATGAGCAACATTCCCAAAACACATAGCAGATTTATAAGTATAAGCAGCTAAGCCTGAGCTAGCAAAGAAATTGTTGAGAGCACCCTAAATTATCTCCACAGAACCACAATCGCCATGACAAAACAACATCAGATCATCTGCAAAAATAAGATGATTAATCTTCAATTTAGAGCATCTATAATGGAATTTGAAGCCATTGTTCCCCCCAACTTCTTTCATAAGTCTGGATAGATATTCCATGGAAATCACAAACAGCAAGGGAGAGAGAGAATCCCCCTGCCTTATCTCCCCCTTCCCATGAAGGAAACCATGCACACTACCATTCAAATTTATGAATAAGCAGGAGAAGTGACACAAGCCACAATCCAACCAACAAACTGAGGAGGAAAATTAAGAGCATGCAACATTTCTTGGATGAAATCCCTTAAGGTTGAATCATAAGCTATCCTTAAATCAATCTTAATGGCGCATCTTTGAGGTTTCTACATGTTCTGATATTTACTCACCAATTCTTGACAAAGAAAAATATTTTTAAAGATTTTTCTGCCACTCACAAAGGCAGCCTGAGCCTCATCAATAAGCATAGGCAAAATGCTTGACAATCTCTTACAAAGCAGCTTAGAAATGATCTGGTAAAGTATAGTGCAGCAAACAATAGGCCTAAATTGACTGACATTAGCAGGATAGTCCACCTTAGGAACAAGGGTTAAGGTAGTAGAGTTGATCTACTTAAGCAGCTTCCAAAACAGCCTTGCAAACATCCTCACCCACAATAGACCAAACAACTTTTAAGAATTTACTAGAAAACACATCTGGTCCAGGAGCTTTAGAATCATCAATGCTAAACAAAGCTTCCTTAATATCAACAGGAGTAAACTCCCTACACAACTCCCCTTTCTGCTCATCAAACACTAAACACCCTTTTCTTACAACTTGCTCATTCACCTTAGTTCTTATCTGTATGTTACTGCCAAGAAGTTGGGTATAGTAATCTAAGAAAGCCTGAATAACACCATCTCGATCTACAGCTAAAACCCCATCATTGCCTCTAATTGCATAAACCCTATTATGCAATCTCCTCTTCTTAAGTGAAGCATGAAACGTTGAGGTATTAGCATCCCCATCCTTGATACATACAACTTTTGACTTCTGCTTCAAAAAGCTAAGTCTTGCAGCATGAGTCAGTCTATAAGCTTCCTAGCCTCACATTCTGCGTTAAAAAATTCTGAATTCAAAGGATCAGACTACACCCTGTCCTGACATTTCTAAAGTTGAATACAAGCATAGTCATCAGCATTTTCAATTTTAGCAAACTGCTCTTTGTTAAGTCTTTTAAGCTTAGCTTTTAACATCTTCAATCTATGCACCACAGAATACATAGCAATACCCCTAATTCTTTCCTGCCACACCCCATTCACAGTCTGCATGAAAGAGGATGCCAAAATCCACATGTTAAAAAATTTAAAAGGTCTCTTCCCAAGCTTTAACCTCACTGACAGAGATAGAACATGAGGATAGTGATCTAATAAACCTTCAGTTAACACATTTGCAACAAGATCACGAAAAAGCTTACTAGCAGTCGCAGTAGAGAGAAGCCTATCAATCTTAGAACATACCTTTCTTGCTGTATTCAGCTTATTTGTCCATGAATAGAAACATCCAGTCATGAAGTGATCAGACAACCCCGTCTGGACTAAACATTCCCTAAAAGGAGCAGCCTCATCCAATGTCATAGGGGCACCCAACCTTTCATTGAGGTTTAGAACAGTATTAAAATCCCCACCCACAAACCATGGACCATCAAAACCCTGCTTAAATCTACACAAATCTTCCCAAAGACTCTTCCTACCATCCCTACTATTATAAGCATAAACCATAGTGAAAAAAAAAACTATTTCCCAGTTGCAATGTGCTTGACATCTAAGTGAATCCATTGATCTCCACAACCAACAACATTAACATCATAGGTCTCAAAATCACCCAAACCTTACTAGAGCATGCATAGGCATAATTTGTAGAGAAACACCATGCATCACCCAAATTCAGTGAGACCTGCTCAAAATTCCTAGGTCTTACCTTAGTTTCAAGGAGGCCAAATAAACCAACATAAATACCACCTTATATCTTGCTGCTTATTTGCACTACTCAGCCCCCTCATATTCCAAAATCTCACTTTATACATTGATAATACCAAGTGGTTCCCTAACTTCTAATGTCATTACCTCGGGCTGAGCAACCTACTTGACACTTGCTCCCTGAATCTGATCCCCCTCCACAACATTAGTACCAACTTCCATGTGAGTCATCTCAGCCCGATTAGCTCCAGAAATTGTCATTTCCACACCCTTACTGTTATTACCAACCTGATCAGCCTGCTCCTGAACTACTTGCTTCTTCACCCACACCTTCTTAGACAAGACTTGAAATTTGCATGAAGACTAAGTTCATACAGTCATATTCTTAGGTCTTAGATGCAATTTAAGTGGTATGGAGGTTTGCGAATGCATTATAAAGGATGAGATTAGAGAGATGTGCTAGTTGTGGATGACAAGGAACCTTTGTTGCTCTTCATACAAAACTACAAATGAACTTGGCTGACTGGAACAATCTGGGAATAATACGGAACCAGTCCTCTCAAGTTTACTTAATTTTTATTTTTTTTTGGTAAAAAGGTCAGCAATTTTATTAATACCAAAAAAGAGAGTACAACCTAAACCTTCTCACATTGGGATGATACCAAACAGAGAGGCATCAAAAAAACATCTATACATCAATAAACATACAGTATAACCACCCCCTATACACTATCTAAAACTCTATGCTGCTACTCCTCAAACCATTGCTTCTCATCTATACACCAGCCTGCTCCTTCCATCTTTTGACATCTCTAAATCACCTTCTTTCGGACACCATGCACCATATCTCTAGGAGTTTTCCTCTGCTTCTGCAATAACAGCAAATTCCTAGTCTTCCAAATGTTATAAACCATAATAGCAAGCACACAAAACATTACTTTCCTCCTGTTCTCCCTGTCATAAGCATTCTGCCATTTAGGCCAGACCTGCTCAATGAAGCTCACACCAACACCATTTAGCTTCAGCCAATCACAAATCTCAGCATAGTTTACCTTACTATAGACACAGTTGAAAAACAGATGCTCAGCAGACTCACCATCAGCAGCACACAGGTCACATCTTTCATTATCACAAATGCCATACTTGAAAAGCATATCTTTAGTTACCTCCTTAGCATAGTAAGACAAGCAATAAACGAATGCTTAGGAATATTAAACTGTCCGCAAACCCAAACAATCCACCCTACCTTCTCATGTCGATGCAACAGCCATCTATAACACTTAAAAACACTATACATCTCACCATCCTCACACCATTTATTGCACTGGAAACCCGACTTCAATATCTCCTTCACCTAACAAATGTTTTTCCACCCCCAACCTGCACGCCTAGGAGGGGAATAGCTCCACCAATCCTCCTGTTTGATATAAATGGCATGCACCCATTTAACCAAGAGAGAATCCTTTTTTGTGCAATCTACCACACCAGCTTTCCCATAGCAGCATAGTTCCATTTCACCCCATATTTGATACCCAACCCTCAACACTTTGTAGCTTTACAAACTTGCTCCCAAGACCCTGGGATCATTTTCCTGGTTGTGTAACAACCTTCCCACAAGAAAGCTCTACAAATCCTCATCACCCTTTGAATCACAGTTATAGCCATCAAGAACACCTGTGACCAATAAGCTTGCATTCCCATTAACACTGCATTAACCAGCTCAGTTCTGGCAGCAAATAACAGGTGTCTGGTACACCACATCCTAATTTTACTAATAATGCTGTCCATTAACCTATCACAGTCACCCACAGTGATTCTCTTAGAGTTCGAGGGAATACCTAAATATCTAAATGGAAATGAACCCTTCACATACCCAGTCAAATTAAGCATGTTCCTCTGAACATCATGAGCAACGTTCCCAAAATACATAGCAGATCTATCTGTATTAGCAGCTAAGCCTGAGCTAGCAAAGATATTGTTGAGAGCACCCTGAATCATCTCCACAGAACCACAATCACCATGACAAAACAACATTAGATCATTTACAAAAATAAGATGATTAATCTTCAATTTAGAATATCTATAATGGAATTTGAAGCCATAGTTTCCCCCAACATCTTTCATAAGTCTGGATAGATATTCCATGGAAATCACTAACAACAAGGGAGAGAGAGGATCCTCCTGCCTTATCTCCCCCTTCCCATGAAACAAACCATTCAAATTAATGGAATAAGCAGGAGAGGTGACACAAGCCACAATCCAACAAACAAATTGAGGAGGGAGATTAAGAGCATGCAACATTTCTTGGATGGAATCCCTTGAGATTGAATCATAAGCTT
>PYUH01000082.1:920435-950535 GCA_016808085.1 Suaeda aralocaspica | reverse complement strand
TCCTCAAATTAATGTAATGGTGCATCTTTGAGGTTTCTGCTTGTTCTGATATTTACTCACCAATTCTTGACAAAGCAAATATTTGAAAAATTGTTTGCCCCTCACAAGGCAGCCTCAGCCTCTTAATAAGCATTGTCAAAATGCTTGACAATCTCTTACAAAGGAGCTTAGAAATGATCTTGTAAAGCATAGCGCAGCAAGCAATAGGCCTAAATTGACTGACATTAGCAGGACAATCCACCTTTGGAACCAGGGTTAAGGTATAGTAGAGTTGATCTACTTAGCAGCTTCCTAGTTCTGAATAAATCCAAAACAGCCTTGCAAAGATCCTCACCCCACAATAGACCAAGTAGCTTTGAAGAATTTACTAGAAAACCCATTTCGTCCAGGGAGCTTTAGTATCATCAATGCAAACAAAGTTCCTTAAAATCAACAGGAGTAAGTCCTACACAACTCCCTTTACTCATCAGACACACTAAACACCTTTTCACAACTTTCTCATTCACCTTAGTTCTTCCCGTATGTTTGTGCCAAGAAGTTGAGTATAGAAATCCAAAAAGTCTGAATAACACTATCCTCATCTACAAACCAATACCCCATCGTCTCTAATTGTATAAACCTATTATGCAATCTCTCTTCTTAAGTGAACCATGAAACGTTAAGGTATTAGCATCCCAATCTTGATCCAACAACTTTGGACTACTGCTTCAAAAAGCTAAGTCTTGCAGCATGAGTGCAGTCTATCAGCTTCTCTAGCCTCACATTCTGCATTAAAAAATCTGGATTCAAAGGATCCGCACACCTTCTGACATTTCTAAAGTGAATTTAAGCATAGTCATCAGCATTTTCAATTTCGGCAAAATGTCTTTGTTATGTCTTTTAGCTTAGCTTTTTACATCTTCAATCTATGCACCACAGAATACATAGCAGTACCCTAATTCTTTCCTGCCACACCCCATTCACAGTCTGCATAAAAGAGGAAGCACCAAATCCACAGTTAAAAAATTTAAAAGGTCTCTTCCCAAGCTTTAACCTCACTGACAAAGAGAGCACATGGAGGATGTGATCTAATAAACCTTCAGGTAACACATTTGCAACAAGATCACGAAAAAGTTTATTAGCAGCCGAGTCGAGAGAAGCCTATGAATCTTAGAACAGACCTTTCCTGCTACATTTGGCTTATTGTCCATGAATAGAAATATCCAATCATGGAATGATCAGACAGCCTCGTCTGGACTAAACATTCCTAAAAGGAGAGCCTCAGCCAATGTCATAGGGGCACCCAACCTTTCATTGAGGTTTAGCACAGTATTAAAATCCCCACCGACAAACTATGGACCACGGAAGCCGCTTCAATCTACACAATCTTCCCAAAGACTCTTTCTACTATCCCTACTATTATAAGCATAACCATAGGGAAAAAAAAATACTTCCAGTTGCAATGTGCTGACATCTAAGTGAATCCATTGATCTCCACAACCAACAACATTGAGATCAAAATAATAGGTCTCAAAATCACCCAAACCTTACTAGGGCTGCATAGGCATAATTGTAGAGAAACACCATGCTATCAACCAAATTCAGTGAGACCTTCACAAAATTCCTAGGTCTCACCTTAGTTTCAAGGAGGCCAATTACCAAATAAATACCACCTTATATCTGTGGTTATTTGGACTTTTCAGCCCCATGTATTTCCAAAAACCCACATTATCCATTGGGCCTACCAAGTGGTTCCCTAACTTCTAATGTCATTACCTCAGGCTGAGCAACCTACTTACACTTGCCCTGAATCTGATCCCCCTCCACAACATTTGTACCATTTCCATGTGAGTCATCCAGTGCGATTAGCTCCGAAATAGCCATTTCCACACCCCTCACTTTATTACCAACCTGATCAGCCTGCTCCTTAACCAATTGCTTCTATACACCACAATCTTAGCCTAGTAACTTTCTTCTAATGGTACAATGATCTACTGTCTGCCCCATCACTTAAATTTACTGCAAGAGGCAGGAACCCATTCAGAACCAAATGCTGAGCAATCATTCCCCAACCTCATTCTCAAAAGTAATATCAGCAATAGCTTTGATTCATTTCCACTTCCACCCAAACCCTAGCAATTCCAGCATGTCTTATTAGCAGTGGCTTGTCAGTCCTAATGGCTTGAACAATGCTAGCAATTTCATTAAAGCAGTCCTTGGCCAGTAACCTATGTCCAGTTGTGACGTTTAACCCAAACACGACAACACAAATCAACTCAGGCATAAGCTCCATTCCAATCACGCACTTCCATTATCACAGGCTTCTTATCAAACATAATGGGCTATTTTCAAGAGCTTTATTCCTAAGCACAAAATCATAAAACCTCACAAGAAAAGCTCCACTAGGGTCACAAATAACCTTACTATGCCATAATCGTGTATTAAAACCGCTAAAATAGAGAAAATACACGCTTTTGCGTGCTATATATGGGGGTGTTGGGAAAAACATGATAACACTTTACAAAGTGATGTTAATATATGAATGATACTGCAACGCTTAACATATAACACTTAAATTGCCGTAAAATCATGATTATATATGGTACTACCTTTTTGGTGCCCAAATTTCAAATTTACAGTTTGCAGGCTTCAGATAAAGCAGTATAGAACGCTGTCTATTTTGCGTATTGGCACAAAAATAATTTTGGCGGGTTTTTTTCTTCCATTAGCTTTAAAATTGGTGATCATTTGCAAAATATACATTTGTTCAAGTTAATTTAATTAATGAACTACCATTTTTTTTTCCAATTGAATAATATACATTCTAATAAAATTATTTTTTAAATAAATCTCATTTTATTAATAACTATAGAATTCATACATCAAAAAATACTTAATAGTACATCAAAATCAACTATAAAAAATCCGTAAACAAAATTTTATAGAAAGTTCTAACTCCTATAATGAACTTATGCACTGTACACATAACCGAGCAATGTCAATCGAAGCAGAAATATATGTTGTGCCAATTCGCTCCTCACTTCATCGATGCTATATGATCATAACTTAAATATTGCAATAACAAAAGTATTGCCAAAAAAAATATTTAATTATGTTAGGATCAAGACCTATCAAATTAAAAGTAGGTAACAATAAAAATAGCATCTATTTGCAAATGAAAATAAGAAACTAGTTCCTAATTGGAAACTGCTTACAATCATTGCAGCTCCCACTTACCATCCATTGCCCACACACCACACTATCTCTCCATGTAATGTCAAAGTATCGTGCCCAAGAAAATCTCATGACCACCGACAAACCCGTCATTTAAGAGTGCCACAACAGATGATCAATATTCTCCTCTTTTAGTCTTATGTGTACCCTTAATCAAACAATACCACCGCTAACAATCCAGCTTTCTACAAACTCAACAAAGTTTCCCACATATGCCAAAAACACATTATAACCAAAGTAAATTCAATAAAATCGAACAAAATTAAAAACATACATCAACATGGATTGAGTTTGTTTATGCTCAATTCTCTTTCATATATCTCATCACGTAATATCCACAATGATTCCATTTGTTGACGAGGGCACTACAAACATAGTCAAATACAAAAATACTCAATTTACAAAAACTTATGATGTAACATGGTGGTAAACGAAGGAAAAATTAAAGTTTACCTGTATTGCAACCACTACTGTTTATTTTATCTTCAATTGCATTTCTCTTTCACTTTGAAATAAAAAAAAAATTGCCCTACATGCATTAAAATTAAAAATAATGTTCTCTAAAAATAATAAGTACCATAAATAATAATTACATGAATGTAACACCGAAGTAATGAGAGGTCTGAAAATTAATAATAAAAGTGATAAAATAATAAAAATTGAGCGGGGAAAATTCGGCAGAGTCTCCTTGTAAACTGGACAAACCATAGACTCCCGAATTGGGGTTAATAAAATTTTTAACCTATTTCAAATATAATTAATTGCCAGCATCCAAACATAATCAAAGTGAGTATCTACAATCAAAATATAAGTTATTACTACGTTTCAACCACAATATAAATCTTCACAAACTCTGTTTCCCGTATCCTTGTTTTTTTCATGTACAAGGGATCGTAACAAAACAACATCGTTGAAGGTTCAATTATAGACAGCACCCAATGTAGGTGACACAAGCCACAATCCAACAAACAAATTGAGGAGGGAGATTAAGAGCATGCAACATTTCTTGGATGGAATCCCTTGAGATTGAATCATAAGCTTTCCTCAAATTAATGTTAATGGTGCATCTTTGAGGTTTCTGCTTGTTCTGATACTTACTCACCAATTCTTGACAAAGCAAAATATTTTGAAAAATTGTTTTGCCCCTCACAAAGGCAGCCTCAGCCTCATTAATAAGCATTGTCAAAATGCTTGACAATCTCTTACAAAGGAGCTTAGAAATGATCTTGTAAAGCATAGCGCAGCAAGCAATAGGCCTAAATTGACTGACATTAGCAGGACAATCCACCTTTGGAACCAGGGTTAAGGTAGTAGAGTTGATCTACTTATGCAGCTTCCCAGTTCTGAATAAAATCCAAAACAGCCTTGCAAAGATCCTCACCCACAATAGACCAAGTAGCTTTGAAGAATTTACTAGAAAACCCATTTCGTCCAGGAGCTTTAGTATGATCAATGCTAAACAAAGCTTCCTTAATATCAACAGGAGTCAAGTCCCTACACAACTCCCCTTTCTACTCATCAGACACTAAACACCCTTTTCTTACAACTTTCTCATTCACCTTAGTTCTTTCCCGTATGTTTGTGCCAAGAAGTTGAGTATAGAAATCCAAAAAAGTCTGAATAACACTATCCTCATCTACAACCAATACCCCATCATCGTCTCTAATTGTATAAACCCTATTATGCAATCTCCTCTTCTTAAGTGAACCATGAAACGTTAAGGTATTAGCATCCCAATCCTTGATCCATACAACTTTGGACTACTGCTTCAAAAAGCTAAGTCTTGCAGCATGAGTCAGTCTATCAGCTTCTCTAGCCTCACATTCTGCATTAAAAAAATCTGGATTCAAAGGATCAGACTACACCCTTTCCTGACATTTCTAAAGTTGAATTTAAGCATAGTCATCAGCATTTTCAATTTCGGCAAACTGCTCTTTGTTATGTCTTTTAAGCTTAGCTTTTTACATCTTCAATCTATGCACCACAGAATACATAGCAGTACCCCTAATTCTTTCCTGCCACACCCCATTCACAGTCTGCATAAAAGAGGAAGCACAAATCCACATGTTAAAAAATTTAAAAGGTCTCTTCCCAAGCTTTAACCTCACTGACAAAGAGAGCACATGGGGATAGTGATCTAATAAACCTTCAGGTAACACATTTGCAACAAGATCACGAAAAAGTTTATTAGCAGCCGCAGTCGAGAGAAGCCTATGAATCTTAGAACAGACCTTTCCTGCTACATTTGGCTTATTTGTCCATGAATAGAAATATCCAATCATGGAATGATCAGACAGCCTCGTCTGGACTAAACATTCCCTAAAAGGAGAAGCCTCAGCCAATGTCATAGGGGCACCCAACCTTTCATTGAGGTTTAGCACGGTATTAAAATCCCCACCGACAAACTATGGACCATCGGAAGCCTGCTTCAATCTACACAAATCTTCCCAAAGACTCTTTCTACTATCCCTACTATTATAAGCATAAACCATAGGGAAAAAAAACTACTTCCCAGTTGCAATGTGCTTGACATCTAAGTGAATCCATTGATCTCCACAACCAACAACATTGAGATCAAAATATATAGGTCTCAAAATCACCCAAACCTTACTAGGGCATGCATAGGCATAATTTGTAGAGAAACACCATGCATCAACCAAATTCAGTGAGACCTTCACAAAATTCCTAGGTCTCACCTTAGTTTCAAGGAGGCCAATTAAACCAACATAAATACCACCTTATATCTTGCTGCTTATTTGGACTTTTCAGCCCCATGATATTCCAAAAACCCACATTATCCATTGGGCATACCAAGTGGTTCCCTAACTTCTAATGTCATTACCTCAGGCTGAGCAACCTACTTCACACTTGCTCCCTGAATCTGATCCCCCTCCACAACATTTGTACCAATTTCCATGTGAGTCATCTCAGTGCGATTAGCTCCAGAAATAGCCATTTCCACACCCTCACTTTATTACCAACCTGATCAGCCTGCTCCTTAACCAATTGCTTCTATACACACACCATCTTAGCCTTAGTAACTTTCTTCTAATGGTAACAATGATCTACTGTCTGCCCCCATCACTTAAATTTACTGCAAGAGGCAGGAACCCATTCAGAAACCACATGCTGAGCAATCATCTCCCCAACCTCATTCTCAAAAGTAATATCATGCAATAGCTCTTGATTCATTTCCACTTCCACCCAAACCCTAGCATATTCCAGCATGTCCTTATTAGCAGTGGCCTTGTCAGTCCTAATAGGCTTGCCAACAATGCTAGCAATTTTCATTAAAGCAGTCCTTGGCCAGTACCTAATGTCCAGTTGTGGCAGTTTAACCCAAACACGAACAACACAAATCAACTCAGGCATAAGCTCCATTCCAATCACGCACTTCCTCATTATCACAGGCTTCTTATCAAACATAATAGGGCTATTTTCAAGAGCTTTATTCCTAAGCACAAAATCATAAAAAAACCTCACAAGAAAAGCTCCACTAGGGTTCAAAATAACCTTACTATGCCATAATCGTGTATTAAAACCGCTAAAATAGAGAAAATTACAACGCTTTTTGCGTGCTATAATATGGGGGTGTTGGGAAAACAATGATAGCACTTTACAAAGTGATGTTAATATATGAATGATACTGCAACGCTTAACATATAACACTTTAAATTGCCGTAAAATCATGATTATATATGGTACTACCTTTTTGGTGCCCAAATTTCAAATTTTACAGTTGCAGCGCTTCAGATAAAGCAGTATAGAACGCTGTCTATTTGCGTATTGGCACCAAAAATAATTTTGGCGGGTTTTTTCTTCCATTTCAGCTTTAAAATTGGTGATCATTTGCAAAATATACATTTTGTTCAAGTTTTAAATTTAATTAATGAACTACCATTTTTTTTTCCAATTGAATAATATACATTCTAATAAAATTATTTTTTTAAATAAATCTCATTTTATTAATAACTATAGAATTCATACATCAAAAAATACTTAAATAGTACATCAAAATCAACTATAAAAAAATCCAGTAACAAAAATTTTCTATAGAAAGTTCTAACTCCTATAATGAACTTATGCACTGTACACATAACTCGAGCAATGTCAATCCTGAAGCAAGAAATATATGTTGTGCCAATTCGCTCCTCACTTCATCGATCTGCTATTGATCATAACTTAAAATATTGCAATAACAAAAGTATTGCAAAAAAAATATATTAATTAGTTTAGGATCAAAGACCTATCAAATTAAAAGTAGGTAACAATAAAAATAGCATCTATTTGCAAATGAAAATAAGAAACTAGTTCCTAATTGCAAACTGCTTACAATCATTGCAGCTCCCACTTACCATCCATTTGCTCCACCCACACCACACTATCTCTCCATGCTAATGTCAAAGTATCGTGCCTAAGAAAATCTCATGACCACCGACAAACCCGTCATTTAAGAGTGCCACAACAGATGATCAATATTTCTCCTCTTTCTTAGTCTTATGGTTACCCTTAATCAAACAATACTCACCGCTAACAATCCAGCTTTCTACAAACTCAACAAAGTTTCCCACATATGCCAAAAACACATTTATAACCAAAGTAAATTCAATAAAAATCGAACAAAATTAAAAACATACATCAACATGGATTTGAGTTTGTTTATGCTCAATTCTCTTTCATATATCTCATCACGTAATATCCACAATCGATTCCATTTTGTTGACGAGGGCACTACAACAATAGTCAAATACAAAAATACTCAATTTACAAAAACTTATGATGTAACATGGTGGTAAACAAAGGAAAATTAAAGTTTACCTGTATTTGCAACCACTTACTGTTTATTTTAATCTTCAATTGCATTTCTCTTTCACTTTGAAATAAAAAAAAAATTGCCCTACATGCATAAAATTAAAAATAATGTTCTCTAAAAATATATAAGTACCATAAATAATAATTACTTATGAATGTAACACCGAAGTAATGAGAGGTCTGAAAATTAATAATAAAAGTGATAAAATTAATAAAAATTGAGCGGAAAATTCGGCAGAGTCTCCTTTGTAAACTGGACAAACCATAGACTCCCCGAATTGGGGTTAATTAAAATTTTTAACCTATTTCAAATATAATTAATTGCCAGCAATCTCAAACATTAATCAAAGTGAGTATCTACAATCTAAATATAAGTTATTACTTACGTCTCAACCACTATACATAAATCTTCACAAACTCTGTTTCCCGTATCCTTGTTTTTTTCATTGTACAAGGGATCCGTAACATAAACAACATCGTTGAATGGTTCAATTATAGACAGCACCCAATGGCGCCTATCAGTAGAATAACATTAAGAATAAGATTAAGAACATATGTACACACAAATAAGAAACAAGTACTAATTTCTACATTTTATGACATTTAACTTCGACAAAGTTTAATTTCATACCCAGCGTTATATGCTGCAATGAAGACTCTTCCTTTACACGCTCCTTTGTGAAATGTGTCGGAAATGTGTCGAGCTCTTGCCATCCTGTCTTCGATTGCCTTTTTCATCTCTCTCTTTTTGAATTGTGCTATGGGATATATTATACTTGGACATAAGAAGCCAAACAAACTCACTAATCTAATCATTTGGCACCGACGATGGCATATCCTATAAAAATGCAAATTACAAACCACTTATAATATGACAAATCAACAAAATCACAATCAAATATGCTAACTAATACATATGCTGTATAAGACAAAATATGACAAACACCAGCGTCTTCTTGTGCAAGAAACTCATATATTTCCTTTTGGCCAATAAAATTTGTTGGTTTTGACCATCAATACCAATATCAATAACAATATCAAGTTGCTCATCACGGTTCCTCTTCAATGTATACTTATACAACATTTGAAGAGTTGGTGGAAGAGTTACAGGATGAGGAATTCAAGCTTTGTCATTGACATCTAATTTACGTGGCTTTAACATAGATAGTGCATGAGAGGAATCATCTTTTTTTGTTACTTTAGGAGCTTGGGAAACATTTCTACGGCTATGATCTTTTGATGGAGTGTGCAAGTTTGAATCAATAATAACTTTAACGTTGTTCTCTAATACATTTTTGGTGTGCCGTGGTTATTTATCTTCTTAGTTTTTATGCTTTATCATCTTGATGTTGAGCTATTGACACGTAATCTTCATGCTTTTACGTACATGTGATGTTGGTTTGTTTAGATTTTTGTTAATCTCTACCTTGTTTTCTACGAGTAGCAAAAAAGGAAGGATAGGGTTGACCAATTACAATTGGAGAAGGGAGCTCTGAAGTTCATTGAAGAATTGCAGAAGTGTAATGTCTCTTATTTTACTCAACATCGCTTTCCGCTTATACTTTATGTCTATATCATCTACCATCAGTTAATCTCTATCGTCACAATGCTCTAGTTACTTCTTATGGGGCCTCTGTTATCTTTTGTGGAAGTTGTCTTGTGTTGTGAATTTTGAGAATTAATTTGATCATATTGCTCATTCTTAGTTTTATCTTGTATAATCTGGTGGTAATTAGCTTGATCGATGCCTTGCAACTAAAACATTTGGCTTACTTTTGTGTTGCTGATGATCATGTTAACAAGATTCAATTAGTGTATTTTGCACTAATTTCGTGTTGTTTGGTCATTTGAATTCGAACATTGAACGTGAATGCCTTATTGCTTCAATTGCATTCTTTTGTGTATCATTATACATTATAATAAGATTTGTTAGCGTGCACTAGCAGTCACTTATTTTAAACATTGTGTCTTTTTCCGTAGTACCATCAAAATGCGTTAAGTTTCTGTCATTTGTTTGGCTAATGGTCGTGTATTTGGCTAATGGTTAATTGCTATGAAGGGAAAATTCTGAATTTCCTCTTAGCAGAAGCTCTCTACTTTTCTTGACAAATGATGTTGATATATTTTCTTTCTCCTTTATTCAAGCACAAACATTTAAACCAGCTGTGGTGCAGAATATGCAAAGGCTTATCATTATTTGAATGAATCGCAATTCCTTCAATTATTAAAGTGACGGGAATATTGGCCATGACTAGCGAATAATATATTTTGTAAATTATACGATCCTAAGAATATAGAATATGGGTACAATTGTACACCGATAGCTCTATGGCAACAGTTTTAAGGCCTTTTGCAACGGTCTTGTTAAGGTTGCAAAAAGTCATTTGTGTAGTAGTGTCTTACTGTCTTATTCACTGCATGGCTACCAAAGACACATTTTAAAGTCAACAAATTCCAATTTGATGTATGCTTAAGGATATCTAAGTCTACTCTTGATCAACCAATCACTCACTCACACATACTCATACACTCGGACTTACACACTCACTCAGTTACTCACACAGTCTCATACACTCAAACACTCACCCACTCTATTACTCACACCAGCAGTCACACAGCCACACTGTCACTCACTCACCCACCCTTTCACCCACACAGTCACTCGCACAACCATTTACATAGCCATACTCTCACTCACTCACCCACAAACACACTCGCACAACCACTCACTCACATTCACCCACTCTCTCACTCACAGTCTCACTCGCTCTCTCTCTCACAATCACTCTCTGTCTGTCTCATACTCAAGCAATCAGTCACTCATTTCCTCTATGTCTCTCTCACGGAGACTCTCTCACTCACACTCCCACCCTGTCTCTCTCTCTCTCTTACACAGTCACTCTCTGTCTTAGACTCACACACTCTCTGTCTCAGAGTCTCTCACTCACAGTCATTCTCTGTCTCAGAGTCTCTCTCTCACTCACACTCTCTGTCTCACACTCTCTCAATCAGTGTCACTCACTCTTTCACACTCACTAGGTTACTCACGCTCTCTCTCACATTCCCTCACTCACACAGTCACTCACACTCTCTCACTCATATTCCCTCACTCACATAGTCACACTCTCTCCCTCATATTCCCTCAATCACACAGTCACTCACACTCCCTCACTCACACAGTCACTCACTAGCACACACATTCACTCAGTGACATACAAATTCACTCACACTCATTCACTCACACAGTCACTCCCCAAAACGCAACAAAATTATGCTCACTCGAACATTCAGAATTTTCACCTAGTTCTGCAGAATTATACCCAAATCACACTTGAATTTTTACCCAAACAAAATTCACACAACCAAAATATATGTGCCCATAGAACAGAATTCAAAAATCAGTATTCAACGAATTAAATCTACATATCAAACCCAAACTGAACACACTACATTCAAAGAAGCGTGCCCATAGAACACAAATTACTGAAATTATACAAGCTGAATAACACTAATTTGAATTCTATCACTAATTTGAAATCAACAAAATTGCTTAGCTTGTTTTTGATCCAAGAAACCAAAATATAGCTCTTCAAAATTTCTCATGAAATTGCTTCAAAAAACTTCAATAAGCCAAAAATATAGGTACTTAAACACTCCAATAATCAAAACAACTATGAGCAAATACTTACCTTGTTTTCGATCCAGCTTCAATACTCCAATAAACAGCTTCAATACTCCGAAAAATAACAAAATTGCTTCAACAAAATTAGTCGTGATTTCAACAACATTGCTATTGTAATTTTAGGGTAAAAGGAACTCGAGTGTTGTGATTTGACAATGAATTTGTTGAGTTCGTTTGTGTTTTATAGATTAGAGAATATAACTGAGTTTTTTTAGAAAATCATATTTTGGTTTTTTGGGTTAGTTTTGTTGAGGTACCGCGGTTTTACATCGTGGTTTTTAATTTTTTTTGTTTGATATTTGAAATTTGGATTTAATTTAATATATTTATTATTTCATATATACCACCTAATTAATAGTGCTCTCTAATGTGTTATTGTTTCGCAGTTTTTAATAACGCTTATTTACAATACATCAATTAAGTGCCATGGGGTTTTTTTTTTCAAATTTACGAACACTAAATTATAGAACATTATTTACAACACTTACTTAAGGTGCTTTCTTATTAGTAAATACTAATTTAGAGCACCTAAATAATAGCATGTTTAAACGAAGCGCTTTTAATGAAAATAAATTATAGCACTTTTTACAAACTGCTATAATTTAGGTGTTTTTCATTCATACTTTTGGCATAGTTATTGAACCCAAATTTCCCCCACATTCTTCTAACAAATGCATTGAAAATAGTAAATGGAGTCTTCCCCCCCATAATAAAGCACAAAAGAGCAGAATCCCAGAATCCAATTTCAGGTTGAACATCATCAAAGGAAAGAACAACAAGTTCAGATGTTTTGCCTTTGTCATAGTGCAAATTCCACCCATCCTCCAAAACATCCTGAAACAGAGCATTCCTCTATGGAATAGGTTCACCATCAACCATCATAGCTCCCTCCTTCCCTTGAACACTCCCTAGCACACCTGGACTACTAGCCCCACTAGCTCTACTAGTATTCGCAGAACTCCCTCCTCTGTCCTTCACATGAGCCACAAAACCAGCACTTTGTGACCTTCCTTTACCCCCTCATAAACACGCACAAGCTGATGTTGAGGCGTATCAAACCCACCCACAGAGGTTCCAACAGGTGCTGACACTTCTTTATTAGATAAAGCCATAGAAGACCTTCCCCTATTTCTACGCGTAACTATGATGCAGTTATGAACAAGAGAATCACCAATTACACTCACATTTTGCCCCAATTTCCTCTTATTTAGACCCTCATAGACAGAATCATCACACCATGTGTGGTTTGATTCATCCACACTTGCAATTTCATCTTCAATAGCTTCATCCTCCAGTTCTTGAATTTCAGCCTTCTGGGTATTCGTTTTCAGCGAATTCGCTTTAGAATTTTGCTTCTTTCCTGAAGAATTGGATTTCTTCGTACGTTTCCAACCTTTTTCCATGATAAAATCGCAAAAAATCACCGGAAAAACCACCCAATTTCATTGACAACATCATAGAGGTGAGAGAACTCTAGAGAGAGAAAGAAGCCAAAAAATGTTTAATTAAGAAAGTTTACATCATACATCCGTATTTTAAAAAAGTTTTCTTTCCGCGCAAAATTAGTTTCAAAATAGACGAATGGTTGATTTGGCATGCAAGTAAGATAATCTTAAGTATGACTAGTATGTTATATTATATTGTACAAATTATATTTGATCTCAAATAAAATTAGTAAGTATATTTTCTGTGATATTATTTCTATATTCCAAATGAAAATAGTCTCTTGCAATATTCTATAACATACAAGCCCAAGGCTTAATTAAGATGATCGACCTGGATACAAACTTAACACTTTTGCGTGAGAAAAAAAGATTAAAGAACATATATTGCAAAGGTTCTCTCTCTAAAGGTGTTAACCTAGCATAAACCCTAATATCACATTAAGGTCTTAATTTACTCTATTTCTCTAAGCGTTTAGGCTAGTTATTATTGAGAGACAAAGGGTTGTAATTTGAGCATTCTGTGAGTTCAGTTTGCTAGGGAAGTTGATCAGAGATCACCTTAAATTTTAACCTTCAAAATTGAAGGTTGAGTCGAACTTCCATAGGTCGAAGTTGGGGAATCATGTTCAGCATATTTGCATAAGTGATTATGTGTAATTCTTTTGTTATTCAGAGTTGATTAATAAAAGGAGTAAGTGAGTGGAGGACGTAGACTTATTAGATGTTGAACCTCGTTAAATCTTGGTGTTGTTTATTTTTATTACATTTTGTTTTCGCTACTTGAGTACTGATTTTTAACTGGTCTCACAATCAATCAAAAAATTTACAACTTATTTGAATGTTCGTATGAACATAAACACACACAAGGGATATAAATTAAAGTCACGAATTCCTAACGGCTTAGCCACAAAAATTCAAGAATTTACGTTAATTAATTAGTCTCTGATTAAAGCTTAAGCACCCTGAAAGCCACTAATCAATTTGATGTGAATATTGATAAAAATCACCACTCACAAGGATAATAACTAGTTTGGTTTTCTCTAAAGCTAAGCACCAAGAAAAACGATATAGGTCGAACAATTTTATGAATTGATTAAAGCAATGCACCCTCAACTACTAAAATTATCCTCACAAGAGTCTAAAGCCTAAGCACCAACTCACACAAAGTGTTCGAAAATTTGACACACTCGAAATTTTCTTCCCACCTTCATTTTTTTTATTGTTTTGTACAAAACAAGCAAACCTAAACAATCAATGTTTTTTGAACTCTAATCTTTATATTTTTACTAGCTAATGTTGAGATTATTTATAGTCATAATCATTCAAAAATCCTAATTAATCTAGGCTAAAATACACGCATAAACATAGCATAATTAGGACTAATCTAGTGACTCATCGATGACTCACAAGATATGAATGCCACATCATCACTGCATGGCAATGCAACCTGCTAAAATATCCTAACAAACTCTATCTAATATGAAAAATATCCTAACAAAGTTATTCTTATCTTGCTAATCAAGACAATCAACAAATTACAACCGGATTTACACAAATATATGATCTACCCAAAATCACCGAAAAAGCCAAAATTGACGCCCAAGCAAATCGTCCAAATTTGCGCCATTTTTGTGACTTTTCTTTAAATCTTCAAGAAACCTTTCAACATTCAAACTTTTAATGAAGAAACCTTCAAGAAGTCATTCTTCATGTGTAAAAGGTTGTAAATGATGAATAAGACACTTCAAGAATGAAAAGACTCAATGCCAAAAATGAAAAACCCTATCAAGTGAAGTGGGAAAAACTCATAGGCAAAACCAATCTTGTTCCGCTAATTCCACCATTCTTTCCTTTACTTCAATGATCAAGTATTTTCGTGTGTCACCATTCACACCCATGATGATGTCTTTGAAGATCCTGAAAGCCTTAAATCTCCATAAGCTATAATTTCTCCCATACTTGCATCATTCTTATAAGCCATCAACAAACCTTCGAAGTTATCATCTTGTTTCTTATCATTCTGCTCTTCTTCAAAAGAGTTTGTCCTCAAACCTCGAAGTTGATCATCAGGAACATAAGGAGACAAATCACCAATGTTGAACGTGGCATGCACACCATACTCACCTGGCAATTCGACTTTATATGCATTGGCCCCGATCTTGCTCATGATTTTGAATGGTCCATCACACCTAGGCATTAGTTTGTTTTTCCTTTGATTAAGAAATCTTTCCTTTCTTAGATGTAACCATACCCAATATCCTTCCTTGTATGTGTGTTTGATTTTATGCTTTTTAGCTCTTGTCTTATAGATATCATTCACATGCTCAATCCTTGCTCTAACCTGTGCATGTAACTTCTGCATGTATTCAATTTTAGCTAAAGCATCTTTGTGAACGAGCTCACCTTTAGGAATAGCCACGAAGTCAATAGGAAGCTTGGGATTGATTCCTTAAACAACTTCAAAAGGTGAATGCTTAGTTGCATAAGTAGGTGAACAATTATAAGCAAACTCTGCATGAGCCAATTTCAAGTCCTAGTCTTTTTGGGTCTTACTTACCAAACCACGAAGTAGAACGCCTAGGGTTCTGTTGGTGACCTCAGTTTGACCATTTGTTTGTGGATGATAAGAAGTACTGAAAAGCAATTTCGTATCTATCTAACGCCACAATGATTTCCAGAAGTAGCTCATGAATTTTGTGTCCCTGTCACTAACAATAGTTTTCTGAACTCCATGTAACCTAACAATATCTCAAAAATATAATTCTGCAACATTGACAGTATCATCAATCTTGTGACAAGGTGTGAAGTGAGCCATCTCTGAAAACCTGTCAACCACAACCATTATAGCATCTTTTTTCCTTGCCGTTATAGGCAATCCCACTATAAATCCATGGAAATATCATCCCAAGGAGCTTCTGGCACTGGCAATGGTGTGTAGAATCCTAGATGGAAGGATGCCTTGGCTTTTTGACAAACAGCACATTGTGATATTACTGCTTCAACATCAGCAATCATTCTAGGCCAATAGAAATGTTCCTGCAACATTGTTAAAGTTTTGTGATACCAAAGTGTCCTGCAATTCCACTCCCATGTGCTTCTCTAACAAGTAACTCACGAATACTGCACTTATGGATGCAAAGTAGATTCCCTTTCAAGATGAATCCATCATGTAGCACATAAGATCCCATAGAACCTTTTGAAATTTGTGAATAGATAGGACCAAAATCTCCATCTTGCTCGTAATATTGTGTAATCAACTCCAAACCAAGCATTTTGAAATTAAGAACACCAATTAAAGAATACCTCCTTGATAAAGCATCAACAACCACATTAGATTTGCCTTGTTTATACATTGATGAAAATTGGAACGACTGCAAAAATTCAACCCACTTAGCATGTCTTGGATTGAGTTTATGTTGGCCATTGATATGCTTCAGAGCCTCATGATAGGAATGCAATACAAAGTGACTTGGATGCAGATAATGACTCCAATGATCCAATGCTCGAACAATAGCATAGAATTCCTTGTCATAGGTAGAGTAGTTAAACCTTGCCCCATTCAATTTATCACTGAAATAAGCTATAGGTCTCTTACCTTGAACAAATACTGCACCAATCCCTACGCCACTAGCATCTGTTTCAACCTCAAAAGGTTTCGAAAATCTAATATAGGAGCTTAACAAAGCAATTTCTTCAACAATTTGAATGCCTTGTGCGCATCTTTGGTCCATTCAAACTTCTCTTTGTTCTTCTTAATACACTCGGTCATAGGTGCTACTACAGAAGAGAAATTCTTCACAAATCTTCTATAGAAAGAAGCTAATCAATGAAAAGCACGCACCTCAGTCACAGATTTCGGAACTGGTCATGATTTAATAGCTTCTACTTTCGAAGCATCAACTGAAACACCATCCTTAGAAACACTGTAACCTAAGAATGTCACACTTGAGACCATGAACAAGCACTTTTCAGGCATAGCATACAACTTCTGCTTTCTCAGAGTTTCGAACACTTCTCTTAGATGCTGCAGATGATCTTCAACACAAGCACTATACACCAGTATATCATCTAAATAGACAACCACAAATTTCCGAAGGAAGGGCTTCAAAACTTCATTCATCAACCTCATAAAAGTACCAGGAGCATTAGTAAGACCAAAAGGCATAACTAACCATTCATAGAGTCCTAGTTTAGTTTTGAATCATGTCTTCCCTTCATCACCCTCTTTCATCTGAATCTGATGGTAACCACTCCTCAATTCAATCTTAGTAAATATTTGTGATCCAAACAATTCATCCAATAAATCATCAAATCGAGGAATAGGAACCCTGTATTTCATGGTGATGTTATTCACAGCTCTTGAATCAATGCACATTCTCCATGAACCATCCTTTTGAGGAACAATTAATGTTGGTACTGCACATAGAATCATGCTTTCCCTGACATACCCTCTTGCCATCAACTCTTCAATCTATCGTTGAATTTCTTTAGTTTCTTCTGCATTGCATCTGTAAGATGGTTTATTAGGAATCTGAGCTCCAAGAACCAAATCAATCTAATGTTCAATTCCTCTAATGGGTGGCAACCTGGTGGCAATTCATCAGGAAATATGTCTTTGAATTTGTGCAGCAAGGTTCGCAATTCTCGAGGGATGCTCGTTGCTTCCTCCTGACTTTTGAAGAAAAACCTGTAAAGATTCTTGATTCGAAGGTGAGGAAAACACGGAATAAGGAAGTTAAGATTGTTAAAGTTTTATGGTCGGACAAAGATACAAAAGAGGCAACTTGGGAAGCAGAGGATGCTATGAAAGAGAAGTACCCCGATTTGTTTGCCGAGGTTAGTAGAGTTACAGGGACGTAACTCGATTTTTAAGGGGGGTAGAAGGCGATAGAATTTCGCGTTTCACAGTAGAGTTGATTGTTATTATGTAATTAAAATACAGCCAAAGCAAGACACAAAAGTTTCTATAACGTGCATTAAAAGTTTCGTAAGAGTTTCACGAAAAGAGTTTTGACAAAAGTTTTACATCAAGCAAAAGACTTTATAAAAGTTTTGAAAGAGTTTTACAAAGAGTTTTCGAGAAGCGTTTTTACTCGTTCCAAGTTTCGGGACGAAACTTCTTTTAAGGGGGGTAGACTGTAATCCCCCGCATTTTTAAGACTTTATATTATATTTTTATACGATTATAATATATAGTTTTATGAATTTCGGAAAATAAAGTCTATTTATATTTTATGGCTTAAAATAATTTATTTTACAAAAGGTTTTATTAGAAATAGTAATTATTTTTAAAGGAGGTTTTGAGTATTTAAATTTAATTTTCAAAAATAGCAAAAATAATTATGGGTTTTATTTTAATTATTTTCGGACCATATTAGGCCCAAAATGGGGTATTTTCGGTTTTCCAAGGCCCATAAATATTTTTATGGCCAAAATTATTTTCTAAATTATTTATTTTAACTACCTAGATATTTTGTATCTTTTAGTTAGGATAAATTTCAGATTTTACAAAAGATAAACATATCCAAAATTATCCTACACAATTTAGATCTTATCCAAAAAAATAATAAATAAATCAAAAACTTTATCTTTTCACTTTGATTTGGCCGAAATTCCTTAAGGCCATATACCCTATATATAGCTCTCTGGTTCATCAAATTTTACTCTTTAAGAACCCTTTCCAAAAATCAGAAAAAAAAAAAAAACAAAAAAACCGCAGCCCAAAAACCGCAGCAAAGTACACAAACAAAAAAAAATAAAACTGCAGTTTTCCTCTTCGTGGAACCAACTTTGAGCCACCACCACACTTCACATCTGCCGCCACAACCACCACCACGTGACATCCCTTGCTGCACTCTACCACCAGGTACCAAGATCCGCCACCCATGTAGCAACCAAGATGGCCAAAAACCACCTCAAAGTAGCCCACTCACCATGGTTTTCGAAAATAAGAAAAAGAGAGAAAAAAATTATTTTTCCTACCAAATTATTTTTTAAAAAAATCGATAAAGTGTTTCCCTAATGTTTTTTCAGTAAATAAAAAGTGTTTTGATGTTTTCAAATTATTTTTAAAAAATTAGTTTGGTAATTTTTATTAAATAGATTAGTTTATGTCAAAAATTGGATTTTTAATAAAACAAATCATAGAAATTATAAATAATCGAAATTTATGCACGAAAAATTATTTTAGAGGCTGTATATTAGTTATATAATGTTCATATGAGGTTAGTCGAATTTCTAATGGTATTTTTGTATTTTAATGCGAGGAGGAGAATTTTCCGAAGAGCAGTTTTAATTAAGAAGGAAATTTAGCGAGCAAGGTATGTGTGACATATCAAAGACCTAATAGCATGAAAACTTAGGTTTAGTATTATAGTATGTCGTGTTAAATTATTGGAGCAAGAAAACGATCATGCAAGCCCCCATGAATTTTATAGTGTTGAACCGAAAATCTGCTGGTTNCACCGAAAATCTGCTGTTTAATGTGTAAAATTTGTTATATGAGGTTAAAGTGTTGAAGTATGCTCGTAAAAATTATTTGAGACTTATTGTGATGTATTTGAAGTTGTGTTAAATTCTCGTACTTTAATATGGAGTTTAGCATGGTCAAATAATTTTATTAGTCAGTTTTCAGTTTTGCGGTTTTTATCGAAAAATATTGTTTCAGAAGGTCAAAAGGTCGAATCTGACTATGAGATTATTTTTAATGTATTCCAGAAGCATAATGTGAGTTTATAGAGTTGGTTTCGTCATTAAAAGGTTTTCCAATATTTTTAAATAATTTTTAGATTGGTTTTAGACAGATTGGACTGTTTTCAAAAATAAATCTTTTAAAAATATTTAAAACGTGAACTAAGGTTTCTAAAGGTTGTTACTGGTTAATAGGAGAATAAAAGGAATTATAAAATGGGTTTCACGACCTAGAGAATTTATTAGGTAATTAGCTTGGATTTTTAATTGTTTTATCGCTAGTTTTAGGGTTTCTAGTTTAAAATCTACTAAAATTCACATAGACCTTATCTAGCCACGAGATTTGGTTTGAAACTGTATTTTAGACAGTAAAAGGTTTTGGAAAAGTGTTTTCGAACCTATTTAATTTTTAATAATTATTTTCAGATTTATTTCTATTTCTATTGCCTAGTTTTAAAACAAATGTTTTTCAAAAATAAATTTCTAGGAATAGAAGTTTCTAAAAATGTTTTCAAAAGTCATTTACTATTAATGGAAGGTTACTAAAAGAGGAAAGAGTCATTAACAAGTGTTGGTTAAGTGTTTGATGGTTTCTATGTTGCTTATGTATGTTTCGAAGTCTGACGGTGTATGTTTGACTTTTCGGTTGTGTTTTAAGTTATGTTGAATTCTGGACAGTAGCTATATGAAGCTTTAATATGAGCGTTAAGAGTCTAAAATGACATGTTTAAGTGTTTTGAAGTTTGTTCATGAGTTGTAATGCTTCTATGCATGTTTTGAGCAAGTTTTGACCATAAGAGTCATGTTTACAAGACAAATCAAAGTTAAATGCTTATTAAGTCAAAGTTAAATAAAGTCAAGTAAAGCAAAGTTAAGTAAGCAATTATGAGCAAGTTATTTTTAAAGGAACGTGAGTACTCATTCAGGCCAAATGAGGTTACCATACGGGGGAGGTATGTATTGCCTTAACGCTGTACTTCCATAGTGGAGTGTGACGATGCTTCACTGTTTAGTTCTGGAATTCCAAAAGAGTTAAAGAGTTAAGTTTGGACATGGGGTGGATGGAGACCATGTACCACTGTTTTTGAAAGACTAGTTGTCTTTCTGTTAGAGTTCGGATTGTACGGGGAGCGCTACCTACTTGGTTGACGACCGTCTTTCCAAAGAGCCCGTTCACGTTTCCTATATCCTTTTCGAAGCAAGAAGTTATAATCAAGATGAAGAATTTCGAACTTATGGGTCATGAGTCTTAATTTGGAGTGAGAGTCTTGTTATGTGTATTTTGTGTGCTATGTGTGTGTCTTCGTGTTGTTATGTTTCTGCTATGTTGTGCATACTCAGCAGTAGTTGCTGACACACATATATTTCCATGTTTTTCTTGTTCTGTTTGCTTGTTAAGCAGAATAAGTGCAGGTTGTTGAGCATATGAATGGTGAAGGGATTTTTCTTCGAGAGGAGTGGTTATTATTTGGTAGTTGTTTTGACTTTAGAATTTTCTAGTGGTTTGGAATAAGGGCCGTGATGGTTCCAAGTTTTTAATTTAATGTTTGACTTAGTTGTAAAGACTTCCGCTGTGAGTTGTTTGACTTTTATAAAATGGTTTTAGTAAGGTGTGTTGTTTTACCTTAGCCTTAGCGTTGCAATTAGTTTTCATAATTAGTTGTGACGTGGCGGTAACATGCTCAAGTTCCTCTTGTGTTTATAGGTTTGAGGTAAGTAGAAAGTGAGGAATTTGGGGGTGTTACAACAACGATCTCGCAAGAATCAATTCACCCCCCTCTTGAGTGTCACTTGCACTTTCAACCCCAACATAAGGGACTTCTGCACTTCCTTCCATACAAGGCTTCAAAAGGTGCCATGCCAATACTTGCATGGTAGCTATTGTTGTATCAGAACTCAATAAGATCCAAAAAATCTTCCCAATTCCCTTTAAAATCCATTACACAAGCTCTTAGCAAGTCCTCTAATGTTTTTATGGTTCTCTCGGTTTGTCCATCGGTTGCTGGATGGAAAGTTGTACTCATTGTCAACGTTGTATCAAAGTTCTCCTGGAAACTTTTCCAAAACTTCGAAAGAAACCTAGCATCCCTATCTGACACTATATCCTTTGGAACTCCATGTAGCCTCATAAAATGCTTTATGTAAGCCTTTGCAAGTTGTTCCATCCTCCAAGTCTCCTTCATTGGTATAAACACCGCTTATTTAGTAAGCCTATCCACCACGACCCATATGGTATCATTTTGATTCCTCGACTTTGGCAAGCAAGTTACAAAGTCCATTCATATGCAATCCCACTTCCATCCTGGTATGTCAAGTGGTTGGACTTCTCCTTGTGGTCTTTATGCACAAATTTCATTTTCTTACTCGTAAGACATTTGCTCACAAATTTAGCCGCTTCCCTTTTCATCCTAGGCCACGAATACACCTTCTTTAAATCCTTATACAACTTATCGCCTCTAGTATGCACCGAATGCGGTGTATTATGACCTTGCTCCATGATTCTCCGTTTGAAATCGTCACACTTTTGTTGTACAAACCACCTTCCTTTATACCTGAAGCTTCCATCTTCATGGATTTTGATGTCCATAGCCTTTCCTTCTTTTAATTTTTCCTTTATTCAATCCAACTTCACATCTCCCTCCTTCTACTCCTTAATCTCCTTAAATATTGTTGGTTGGATACTAAGATCACAAAGTATTCCTTCCAACTCTCCCTCCTTTACTGTCTCCAAGTGCATTCCCTCTATGTCTCTACACAGCTCGTTAGCGACCATTACAGAATTCACTCCATGGTTCGTTTAACAGCTTAAAGCATCTACTACTACATTGGCCTTCCCTTCATGGTATTGGATATCTAGATCATAATCCTTGATTATCTCAATCCATATCCTTAGTCTCATGTTTAAATCTTTTTCAGTGAAAATTTACTTTAAACTCTTCTGGTCAGTATAAATCCTACACTTTACTCCATACAAGTAATGCCTCCATATCTATAAAGCAAACACGATCGCCGCTAGCTCGACATCTTGAGTAGGATAGTT
Organism: Suaeda aralocaspica; assembly: GCA_016808085.1. NCBI lineage: Eukaryota > Viridiplantae > Streptophyta > Magnoliopsida > Caryophyllales > Amaranthaceae > Suaeda > Suaeda aralocaspica. The sequence goes on along the minus strand of PYUH01000082.1, from coordinate 927,653 downwards.
TGCTTCGTATGGCTTCAATTGTGGTGAATCATGCGCAATTCACCTTTTCTATTTTTCATTATAACACATCCCAAACCATTTTTGGAAGCATCACTGTCCACATCATAAGAATCACTTCAATCTGGCAAAGTCAGCACTGGAGCAGTAGTCAAACGCTCCTTTAAGGTCTGAAATGCCTCTTAACACTTATCACTCCACACAACTTACAGTTCTTCTTCATTAGCAACGTCATTTGTTTAGCAATTCCTGAAAAGTCCTTCACAAACCTCCTATAATATCATGTTAACCCCAAGAAAATCGGTACATCTGTCACATTCTTAGGCATAGGCCACACTTTTACTGCTTTGCTCTTGGCTGGATCTACTTCAACTCCCTCTTTTGACACGAAATCTCCCAAGAATGCAACTTTCTCCAACTAGAACTCACTTTTTGAGAACTTAGCATACAATTTATTCTCTGTTAGTGTCATAAAAATTGTCCTCAAATGTTCTACATGTTCCTCTTTACTCTTGGAGAACATCAGAAAAATCATCAATAAAAACTACCACAAACTTATCCAAGAACCGTTGAAAGATCCTTTCATTTAGTCCATGTAAAATGTTGGGGCATTCGTTAACCGAAAAAGGCATAACATCGAACTCATTATACCTCTTATGAAAAGCAGTTTTTGCTATGTCCTCATTAGCAAATCTCAGTTGATTGTATCCTAACCTTAAATCAATCTTTGAAAACATAGTAGCCCCTTTCAATTGATTAAACAAGTATTGAATCCTCGGTAAATAATACTTATTCTTGATCGTCACCTTATTCAACTCCCTAAAGTCAATACACAACGTCAATCTCCCATCTTTCTTCTTTACAAACGGTACTGGTGCTCCCCAAGGTGAAGCACTAGGCCTTATGTAACCCTTTTCCAACAACACCTATAACTACTCTTTCAAGTGACTCACTTCCACAGGTGCCATCCTATATGGTGCTTTGGAAATAGGTGTTGTTCATGGCACTAAGTCTATGGTAAAGTGATAAAAGTGAGAATAGCAATAAGGATATTGTTCACAACTTTGAAATTTTGTATAGCAATAAGGATATTGTTCACAACTTTGAAAGTTTGTATGTCAATAGCAAGGATGAGACCATGAGGGAACTGATTTCTTAAGGGCATACAAGCCATATGGGTACATCAATGGTTGAGATTTGTGTGTGCATAATCACAAACACTTAGAGTGGCATGAAAATAAAGGAAAGAATGGTGGAATTTTGTGGAATAAGATGGTTTTTTCCTATGGGTTTTTCCCCCTGTATTTGCTAGGGTTTTTCTTATTTCTGACATTGAGTCTTTTTCTTGTGGAGTCTTGATCATCATTCTCAACCTTAAAGATATGGGAAATGACTTCTTGAAGGTTTCTTGATTAAAAGATTGGATCTTGAAATTTTCTTGCAATTATGAAGTATTTCTTAGAAATGGCACAAAATTGAAGAGGGAATTCAGAGACAAATTCGTGCCAAATGAGTACGAACAAAACAACTTCCTGAAGATGCATGCCTTAAAGTAACGGCATAAGAGTGTGGAGGAATATATCAATGATTTTGAAAAGATGTTGATATTATGTGATATGGAGGAAAAGAAAGATCTAAAGGTTTCTCGACTTGTTGCAGGATTGGAAGACTCCATCAAGGAGAAAGTTAAATTACAACCTTATTGGACATATGAAGAAATCTGTAAGGTGGCACTAAGAGTGGAAAAGCATGGGAATTTAAAGAAACCAAAAACATTCTTTAAATCCTATGAATTGAAGAAAGAAAAGGAGGTGGTGTATACCCGAACACCTAATGCTAAACCTGACGACTTGAAAAGAGCAGCCACTCCAGCAAAACTACCTATAATTCCTGATGAGAAGAGAAAGTGCTTCAAGTTTCAAGGCTATGGAAACCTCCAACGCAATTGCCCCAGCTCCAAGGTAATGACTGTCAGAGAAGCACAGGAGATTGAAGGTACATATCTAGATGTTCTTCTTGAAGAAGAGGAAAACGAAAATTTGGAGTCACAGGAAGAGAAACGGAGTAATGATATGGAGGAAGTAGAGGCTGAGACGCAAGGTCAAGCGTTAATCCTTAGGAGGGTTCAGCAGACTAAACCAACAATAGTTAAAGAGAACCAAAAGGACAAGATTTTCATGAATAGATGCAATGTAAGGCAAACTTTGTGATGTGATTATTGATAGTGGCAGTTGTACGAATGTGGTTTCTACATTGGTGATTTAGAAACTTGACTTCCCTACTCATAACCATCCTCAACCTTACAAAATACATTGGCTGAGCAATATTAGTGATGTGAAGGTCACAAAGCAAGCCCTAGTGAATTTCAAGATTCGTCAATATGAGGATTTTGTACTGTGTGATGTTTTACCTATGGATGCCTCACATACATTGCTTTGTAAGCCCTGGCAATATGATATACTTGTTAAATATGATGCGAGAACCAATTTCTATGTCATCAGAAAACATGAGGATGACAAACCATTTGCCTTGAAACCCCTAAAAGTGGTGTAAAATAGGAAGCAACTAAATGTGGAGAACAAAAAAAGGAGTGTTATTGTCAAATCTTAAATAGCTGGAGAAAATATCCTAACAAACTTTCTAATACCTTTCTAAACTAAATTATCCAGCAAAATCAACCCAAGATTCTCAGAAAAACACGTTGCCCAACAACCATGAAAACCGACCAAAAATCCCCTCGATCGTTAGATAGAATATGATGAATAATGTTCCACTTCACTCTAAACAATAAAAGCCTGAATTGAGAAAAACCCTGTCAAATGAAGTGGGAGAAAACTTATTGGCAAAATCGTCTTATTCCCCTAATTCCGCCATTATTTCCTTTGCGTCAAATGATCAAGTAATATCTTTTGTCACCATACACACCCATGATGATGAATTTGAAAATTCCAAAAGCCTTGAATCTCCATAAGCTATTATTTCCCCCATACTTCCATCATTTTTAGAAGCCATTATCAAACCATCGAAGTTATCACCTTGATTCGTATTATCCTCTTCTTCTTCAAAAGAGTTTGTCCTCAAACCTCGAAGTTGATCATCAGGAACATAAGGAGACCAATCACCAATGTTGAATTTAGCATGAACACCATATTCTCCTAGCAATTGGATTTTATATGCACTTTCCCCTATCTTGCTCACGAATTTTTAATGGTCCATCACACCTAGGCATTAGCTTGTTTTTCCTTTGATTAGGAAATCTTTCCGTCCTTAGTTGTAACAATACTAAATTACCTTCTTTGTATGTGTGTTGAACTTTGTTCTTATTAGTTCTTGTCTTGTAGATATCATTCACATGCTTAATTCTTGCTCTAACCTGTGCATGTAAATTCTACATGTATTCAATTTTAGCTAAAGCATCTTTATGAACGAGCTCACCTTTGGGAATAGCCACGAAATGAATTGGTAGCTTGGGATTAACTCCATATACAACTCCAAAAGGTGAATGATTAGTTGCATATGTAGGAGAACGATTACAAGCAAACTCTACGTGAGCTAACTTCAAGTCCCAATCTTTCTGAGTCTTGCTTACCAACCCACGGAGTTGCACGCCTAGTGTTCAATTTGTGATTTCAGCTTGACCATCTGTTTGTGGATGATAAGAAGTACTGAAGAGTAATTTCGTCCCTATCAAACGCCACAATGACTTCTAGAAATAACTCATGAATTTCGTGTCCCTGTCACGCACAATTGTTTTTGGCACCCCATGTAACCTAACAATGTCTCGAAAGTACAAGTCTGCAATATTCATAACATCATCAGTCTTGTGACAAGATATGAAATGAGCCATCATTGAAAACCTGTCAACAAAAGCCATTATAGCATCCTTTTGCCTTGCAGTTCTAGGCAAAACAACTATAAAATCCATAGAAATATCATCCCAAGGGGCTTTAGGCACTGACAATGGTGTGTAGAATCCCTGATGGAAGGATGCCTTTGCTTTCTGACAAACAGCACAAGGTGAGATAACTGCTTCAACATTTGCAATCATTCTAGGCCAATAGAAATGTTCTTGCAACATTGCTAATGTTTTCCTAATGTCAAAATGACCTGCAATTCCACCCCCATGCGCCTCTCTGACGAGCAATTCACGAATACTACACTTAGGGATGCAAAGTAAATTCCCTTTGAATAAGAATACATCATGTAGCACATAAGACCCCATTGACCCCTTCGCAATTTGTGAATAGATAGGACCAAAATCGCAATCTTTCTCATAATATTGTATAATTGACTCCAAACTAAGCAATTTGAAATTAAGAACATCAACTAAAGCATACCTCCTTGATAGAGCATCAACAACCACATTATATTTGCCTTCTTCATACTTTGATGAAAAGTAAAAAGATTGCAAAAATTCAACCCACTTAGCATGTCTTGGATTGAGTTTATGTTGGCCATTGATATGCTTCAGAGCTTCATGATCAGAATACAATATAAAGTGACTTGGTCGTAGATAATGACTCCAATGATCCAATGCTTGAACAATAGCATAGAATTCCTTATCATAAGTAGAGTAATTCAACCTTGCTCCATTCAATTTCTCACTAAAATAAGATATAGGACACTTACCTTGAACCACCAACACTGCACCAATTTCCACGCCACTAGCATATGTCTCAACTTCAAAAGGTTTCAAAAAGACTGGCAAAGCTAGAATAGGAGCTTGACAAAGCAACTCCTTCACCAATTCGAATGCCTTTTGCGCATCTTAAGTCCATTCAAATTTCTCTTTGTTCTTATTAATACACTCAGTCATAGGAGCTACTACAGAAGAGAAATTCATCACAAATCTTCTATAAAAGGATGCTAAACCATGGAAAGCACGTACCTCACTCCCAGATATCGGAACTGGCCATGTTTTAATAGCTTCCAATTTCGAAGGATCAACCGAAACACCATCCTTGGAAACAATGTAGCCTAGAAACGTCACACTAGTTACCATGAACGAGCACTTTTTGGGCTTAGCATACAACTTTTGCTTCTTCAAAGTTTTGAACATTTCTCATGCTGCAGATGATCTTCAACACTTGCATTATACACCAGTATATCATCCAAATGGACAACCACAAACTTCCCAATGAAAGGCTTCAAAACTTCATTCATTGCCCTCATAAAAGTACTAGAAGCATTAGTAAGATCAAAAGGCATAACCAACCATTCATAGAGACCTAGCTTGGTTTTGAATCCTTTCTTCCATTCATCGCCCTCCTTCATTCTAATTTGATGATAAACACTCCTCAAATCAGTATTAGTAAACACTTGTGAACCAAATAATTCATCTAATAAATTATCTAGACGAGGTATAGGAAACCTGTATTTGATGGTGATGTTATTCACATCTCTAGAATCTATGCACATTCTCCATGATCCATCCTTCTTAGGAACAATTAATGTTGGCACTGTACATGGACTTATACTCTCCCTGACATAGCCTCTTGCCATTAACTTTTCAATCTAACGTTGAATTTCCTTACTTTCTTCTGGATTGCACCTATAAGCTGGTTTATTAGGAATCTGAGCTCCAGGAACCAAGTCAATCTGATGTTTAATTCCTCTTATTGGTGGCAATTCATCAGGAAATAAATCTTGAAATTCGTGCAATAAGGGGCACAACTGACGAGGGATATATCTAACAAACTATATCTAAACAAAAAAAATATCCTAACAAACTTTCTAATACCTTGATAAACTAAATTATCCAGAAAAATCCACCCAAGATTCTCATAAAAACACGTTGCCCAACAACAATGGAAACCGACCAAAAAACACGCTACACTCCTTTACTCGTTTTTGCACATTTTCTTAGAAAATGTGTAAAACTTTAAGAAACTCTTCAAGATTCGATCTTTTAATCAAGAAAACTTCAAGAAAATATTTTCCTCGACCTCTATATAGAATATGATGAATAAGGTTCCACTAGACTCAAAACAATAACAACGTGAAATGAGAAAAACCCTATCAAATGAAGTGAGAGAAAACTCTTAGGCAAAACCATCTTATTCCCCTAATTCTGCCATTCTTTCCTTTGTTTCAAATGATCAAGTAATGTCGTGTGCCACCATACACACCCATGATGATGACTTTGAAGATCCAAAAGCCTTGAATCTCTATAAGATATTATTTACCCCATACTTGCATCATTTTTAGAAGCCATTATCAAACATTCGAAGTTATCACCTTGATTTGTATTAGTAATTATCAGATTGCCAGCAAGTGTTCCTGTTAATGGCCAAGGAAGTGAAAGATGAAGCCCTTGCAATCCCACGAATTCTTCAACCATTGTTGAAAGAATTTGATTATGTAACTCCAAATTATTTACCACCTGGATTGCCTCGCAATTGGGGTATTAAACACCCGATTGACTTGATCCCAGGTGCTCAAAATCCCAATAATCCTGCCTACAGGTGTAATCCAAAGGAGACTAAGGAACTACAAAGACGGATTGAGGAGTTAATGAAGCGAAGGTATGTTAGTAAAAGTATGAGTCCATGTGTTGTGCCAACACTGATTGTGCTAAGAAAGATGGATCTTGTCCCATGTGCATCGATTCTAGGGATGTCAACAACATCACAATCAAGTAAAGGTTCCGAATCCCAAGGTTGGACGATTTATTGGATGAATTATATGGTTCTTATGTGTTTCCCAAGATTGATTTGAAAAGTAGGTATCATTAGATACGCATGAGGAAAGGAGATTAGTGGAAAACAGCTTTCAAAACTAAATTGGGTCCCTATGAATGGTTAGTCATGCCTTTTGGACTCACTAATGCACCTAGTACTTTTATGACGCTCATGAATGAAGTTTTAAAACCATACTCAGGCAAGTTTGTTGTTGTTTACTTAGATAATATACCGATTTATAGTACAAGCAATTGAGATCATTTGCAACATCTAAGGCAAGTTTTCAAAACTTTGAGACAACAAAAACTGTAATACCCCATATTTTCACATATTTTAAGGAGTTATTTTCGTATTTTATACGTATGTTTTTTATATATTTATTGAGAAATTATATCCAATAAGAATATTAAACGAAAGAAATATTTTTATATTTTTATATTTGTTTACTTGCAGTAAATGTAGTCTCTATTCAATTTCCATACAATAATTTACATAAAGTTTCTGGACGAAATTTGTTTTAAGGGGGGGGGGGGGGTACCCT
>PYUH01000082.1:880153-906507 GCA_016808085.1 Suaeda aralocaspica | reverse complement strand
CTAAATCTTAGATATTTTGAGAAACAAATCTAAGGACCATATTTCCGAAAAACTAACTCAAGTTGACCAAGTCAAACAACACGGAAATCACCGTTGACAACGTTGCCCAAATCTTCAAAAATCTTTCAAAAATCCCGCCATATAACTCGCTATATTTCCCTTTGATTTTTGATGGACTTCCGTTTTCAAGAACTTCAAGAAACCCTTTAAGCTTCAATCTTTATTTCAAGAAACCTTCAATTTTGTGTTTCCCATGTTTGATTCCATCAACCATGACTCATAAACTAACTAAGAAAAACACAAAACACCATATGGTAAAACCCTATCAAATGAAGTGGGAAGAAAAACCATATAGCTCAACACTCCTAAACTACTAACTATACTTGCTTTGATTTTTACGTGAGAAAGCTTGTACATGTTACCATGCACACGTAAAAATCCACCCTAGCCAACCCTAGAAGCCTTGTGTCTCCATAAGCCACTAACTCTCCCATGGTTGCATCTTGTTTTCCACCTTCAATCAAACCCTCGAAGTTTTGTTCATTGACATTGATATTCGTATCACATTTTAAACTTGTTAATATATAATGTTTCTGAATATATTGTGTTTGTTTCTTCATTTTAATCACTGTTATGGTGTTGGTTGTTTGTGAATGTGTTACAGAGTATTCTTTCTGCTGTTGCCATTGTCTTCCCTTCATGTGAGCACAGACATTGTGCTAGGCACATTTTTTCACATTGGCACAAAAAACATGGAGGTGATGACATGAAATTGAAGTTCTGGAGAATAGTTAAGGCTTACAACACCACTGATTTCAAGGAGGCTTTACAAGAGTTGAGGGAAGGTGATGAGGATGCAGTTGATGCTTTCATAAAACATGACCCTAAAGTTTTTTGTAGGGCTTTCTTGAGTACTCATTGCAAAGCTGATATTGTTACTAGCAACATAGCCGAAACCTTCAATGGGTATATAGTGAGTGCTACGAGTAACAATTTGATTGATATGCTTGAGGACATTAGAGGTCAATTAATGCAAAGAATTGTTGTTAAACAAGGGGAAATGCAGAAATGGAAAGGAGAGATTTGTCCTAGGATTCAAGAGAAGTTAGAAAAACATAAGGATGAAGCAAAGCACTGTTTTGTTATACCATCATCTGCAACTGTGTTTCAAGTCCATTATCACCTAGACACTTTAACTGTAGACTTAGAGGGGAGATCATGCACTTGTAGAGCATGGGACATGACTGGTATCCCTTGCTGTCACTCTATAGCTGCCATATACTTTTGTCATCAAAATGCAGAAGACTATGTGGATCCATACTACACTAAGGCAGTTTATGCTCAAGCCTACTCACAAAGCATTCCACCATTAGAGGGTCATAGACATTGGCCTGTTGTTCAATTGCCAATTGATCCACCACCAATCAAGGTGGGTCCTGGAAGGCCTAGAAAAAATAGGATCAAAGACCCCTATGAAAATCCTAAAAAGGCAGGAAGATTGACCAAGCATGGGGTGGAAATGACTTGTAGCATATGCCACAGAAAAGGGCATAATAAAAGGAGTTGCCCCAACAGAAACATCCAACAAACAACACCCTCCCCTTCTGAGCCACAACCAAAAAGACCTAGAGGGAGTCCTAGGTTATCATCTACCACAGTGTCTCAGTCACACCATACTTCTCACACAAAGACACAATCACACCATGAAGCAATTGTGGCCCCATAGAGGATAGGCTGAGGTGGGAGGGTTATCACAACCACTGCAACAGGCAGGGGAGGCAGAGGGGGAGCTAGGGGTAGGGGAAGATCAAGAGGAAGAGGAAGATCAAGTGGGAGAAGCATCCCACCAGTTGGACTTGGTGTGTACTTTGATTGCGAGGGTACTGTAATGGAAAATGTAAGTGTTGTCTTTTAATTAATTCTCTGATTCACATATACTACACAAGTCATGTATTCACCATGATCTAACCATTTGTTTGTTATTGCTGAAATATAGGAACCATGTGGCTCTGGACCAAGAATTCTTACTCCACCATCATCTGAATTATTCAACTCAAGTCAAGCATCAATAAGAAGATTTCCCTAGCATTAGTTTAGCCCTAGGATGTAGTTAATATTACCATACCATCCTATTGCTTGTATTGAAATTACAGTCTGTCCCCTTTTGGTGAAGGAATGTATTTGGTGAATGATGAATTTTATTACTTAATTTTCCCTTTTTAAGTACTTTGATCCTCAACACTCTTTTATGTAAGTTTTTGAAGATTTGAAATGGTTATTGTCTTCAGTTTCTGCTGAATCATATGTTTTGTTTGTCAATGTTGTGCGATTGCTGTTCTGTTATTTAGTTATTGTTATCACAACAAAATTGCTTCAATGTTGTTGTCTCATTGTTGTTTTGTTGGTTTGTATTTGGTATTACAACAAAGGTGCTTCACTGTTGTTGTGGTTGGAAAGAAATTTTGGCAGCTTATCATTGGTTTTCATGTTGTCAGTTGGACACTTGGAGTTATGTTGTCTTACAGCTTCCCATTTGCTTGTGATCAAACTACAAGGTCATGGATATTGTGTTATTTTCACAATTCAAAGGAATTGAAATTGATTGAGAGAAAAACAAACAATCATACACATATAGCAACCAAATTAGTAATCAATTCATTACATTCAAACATGTGGATCTACTTGTTACAAAATTGTCCACCAAATCAGTTTCAAACAATTAACCATAACAGAAGTACAATAACACCTCCAATCATCCAAAATATCATCCTTCAACACAATAAACCCTACAATAATTAGAAATTAAACATAATAAACCCTACAATAATCTACCAAACTACCCATAATCATGCAACCTTAAACACCAGAACAAGGGCAATGAACACCCATGACAAAGACAACACAGTCAACAACCTCTTGTCATACTTTGCTTTCTCAATATGCTCCAACTTCACACAACTCTCCATTGCAAGCTCAGCAACTTCCATCTCACTTTGAAGTTCATGTCCTTTAGCCTCCTAGCAGTATCCTTCAAATCATCCTTCTCCATCTCCAATCCAGCAATAGCCACATCTCTATGGAACAGCTCCATCTGAAGGTCACCCACTTCATCAGACTCATCAACCCACTTCATGAACCCACAATAATTTTGTAACACAACAATTAAATTAAAAAAATTAGGGTTTCAGTAAAAAATAGACTATTGTGGGGATCAAAATTTAAGCTTTAATCAATTCATTCATCTAATAAATCAACAATTGTAATGCTATTAAAAAGATTTTCACTTACAAGAATACAAATATTTGCCCTTGAACAGCTATAGAAGCGTTTGCCAAGCGTAGGACCATCGACCCTAACAGTACGAATAGTAGCCACCTCATTGTGGAAGCAAGTCACTGGTGGAGCACCATCATTGTGGATGCTTATAGACCTGGACCTTGATCTAGAAGAACGCGAAGTCGACATTGAAGAAAGAAAGAGATGAAACAGAGGTCCAATTAATGAAAGCAATTTAACTCATTGTGAAAGCAATTTAATGAAGTTCACCTAATGTTGTAGGTCACCAATTAATGAGGTCCAAATGTAAATAATACAATTTAAAGTTGGGTCTTTTTTTAAAAGTTCGACCAAATTTGGGTCTTTTTTCATCAATTTTTCCTATTTGATTTTGAGGGGTCGTTGTTTCAGTTCTGAGTTGTATCAGAGTTTTATTTGAATTTATTTTGAAAGTTCTTTTGGGTTTCCCATTGTTGTAAAAAGTAAGAAGACTTCCGCTGTAGTACCTTGATAATAATCTTAGCCGTTATCATGGTGCGATGAGTCTATTACGTTGAACTTTTAAAAGTTGTTCGATGCGAAATCAAAAATTTAAATATTATAATTAATTTATAATGTTGGTGAACCTATGTACAGGTTTGTGGTGGTGATAATGGTGAGAAATACGTGATTTTATTCTTTTATTAAGTTGTTCATGTTTTTTGCATAGTCTTTAGTGTTTATGTACTCATCTTTGCTGATTGGGTGTGTTTTGTGTACATGGCTTTGTAATTGACTTTTCCCTACGACAACCCATTTCAATGACGATTAGTAGTCTAGAATAAAGAGAAAGCTACTGGTACAGATGGGCATAGCTAATCATGCTGGATTAAGTGTTAAGCGCTTGCAAATGTTGCTTTTGTTACTTGTGTGACATGTTGTTTATTTTGTTGTTGACTTCTGATTTTGAAGTTTTAAAAGTTTATTTTATTTTGAGGGGTCGTTGTTACAATTCCGAGTTGTAACAGAGTTTTATTTGGATTTGTTCTGAAAATTCTTTTGGGTTTTACATTGTTTTGAAAAGTAAGAAGACTTCCGTTGTAGTTCTTTGATAATAGTCTTAGCTGTTATCACGGTAGCTGTAATACTTTGGTTTTTCCTAGTTAAGTAGGAAGTATTTTTATTGTTTTATCTATTATCATTTATATTATGTTTTCTAGAAATATTTAGGAGATAGTTAGGAAATTCTAGGGTGTTACAAAGTGGTTACGAGAGCTTAGTTTTTGAAATAAAATAAATTATTATTTTGCGTACCCTAAGTTTGTTTTTAGGAAAATGGAATTTCTTATTTTAGAAGGTTACTAAAAATGAAAAATTTCTAAACATAATAAATTCCGAAAATAGAAATTGTTGAAAAACTAAAAGGTTTTATTTACGTACATGTGCAGTTATGCAAGGAGTAAAGGTATGTTATTATGTGTTATTGCTTTCATAACATGTGGTGAGAATGGTTAGGAAGTTTGGGCATGTAGGATGCACTTTATTTCTTTTCTTTCATGCATTTAAGTGAAAGTATTAAAAGTGTGTTGTTTATGTGGATAATTATGTGTAGTGGAAATTTTTTGTTAGTCACCAACCCTTCTTGTCGTGGAACAGTTTATTTTAGTTTTTTTGTGTTTTGCGAAGGATGGCCCATTAGTTTTAACTGATGTCGTTGCAGTGTGTTGGTACCTAGTAAGGAGACCTAGTTGGGAACTTTGGAGAAAAAGGACTATGAGAGTCCACCTCACTATGTGTGGAAGGTTCGTTTCTTTTGTTTGTACATGAGTTTAGTGCTGAATCAAAAGGAGTGGGATCAAACTAATCGTGTGTCTACCTTGATTGTGAGTTGTTTGCCAAACCGTCCGCCTTACTTGGAGATAAAGGCGAAGTTCGATGATTTCCATTATTTTGGAGGGCTTCCAAATAAGTATAGGGACCGCACTAGTCAATAGGGTTGTGATTTGAGGTAATTAGTAGACTATATTCAAAAGAAGGAGTAGGAGTTTCTGAAGTCTAATTCGGGCGAGAAGTCCCCACCCCCACCAGTCCCTAATAACCCGGAAGATGTTGTGATAAATGAAAGCGAAGTTGCTTCAGTTCTCCAGGTTGTGAGTCGAAGGATAGTTCCTGCTATGAGATTGAGCATCCAGATCTAGTGATACCAGTGTATGTGAACTTGGTTACTGATTTTAGGGAAGAAGAAGAAAGTGATCCTGATCCTAAGGAGGATGAAAATGAAGATACTGAGGAAGATTCGGAGGATGAAGTTGAAGATGATGTCGAGGATGATCCAGAATTTACACCTTAAAAATATATTATGTCTAGGGACAAGCGTGATAACATCAATGTTTAAGAATGCATGTTTAGGAATACAAGTTTAGTTTAAAATTATAATATCTAGGATTGCTATCGTTTAAAGGATGTTACACCTTTTAGATTGTTATTTATATCAAAACAAGTGGCAATAAGCCATGAGAAGCTTTTAGAAAACTAAGAATTTGACAACTGTTATGAGAATAAAGGAATAGAATGAATTAGTTTTATGAAATTGGGTCTCAAGTAGAGAAATATCAAGAGAAATTTTTGTTTTTGTGCTTTATTTTATTTGAATGGTTGTGCAAACTATCAAAACTAAGTGAATCAATTGCTCTAAAGGGATAGAAATTTACTTTATCAGACGAATTGAAAAACTGCATTCATTGTATACTATAAATTTGCATTGTTCTAACCTAGAGTTACACGTAGTTTAATAGACAGGTCTTTTCCTCTTTTATAGAAATAAAACGGCTGAGCGTAACAACAATCAACTGAATGGAGTAGTGAGACAATTGGAAACTAGAGCTTCACAGTTAGCCGCTAGAGGAAATGGTAATGGAGCTGACTCCACTGGGGAACTTTTCAAGAAAATTGCTCAAAGCAAGCTGCCTAAGTACCAAGTAGAACCCAACCTGATTGTTTTAGAAAGATGGCTGAAGGAGTTCAACAAGTTTTTTGGTGCGGTTGAGTCTCTAAAAGAATCCAAGGTAAACCATGCGGTTTACTACCTGAGGGGAGAAGCGGATCTTTGGTGGTCATAGAATGAAGCTGTGATCAGGGCGTTTCGAGGATTCAATTGGACTGTGATTCAGAAGCAGATTCGGAACAAGTTCTACCTTGTGTTTCTTCAAAAGCAAAAGGCTAATGAGTTTTTGGAGCTCAAGATAGGAAGTGTGTCGGCTACTAAGTATTACTTTAAGTTTATACAGTTATCTAGGTTCGCTAAGTAGGTTGTGGCAACGAAGAAGCTGAAAGCTAGTCGTTTTTAGAGAGCGTTTCCCATAAATATTTAGTTGCAACTAGTCAGGCTAGTTTTCAAGACATTGGATGACTTATATGGTAGAGCTGCACACTTGTATGCCTTGGAGCAAAAGAAGGTGAGACGAGGGAGAAAAGGAAGGATAGATGGTGGAGTAAACTTCAACCAACATGGGAGCCATGGTGGATTTAAGAAGCCTCGTTTCAACAATAATTTTCACGGGAATAAGGGAAAATTTGGAGCCTGCAAATGGTAATGGGAATAGGGTGCAGATTGCTAATTAAGGTGGTTGAATGTACTTCTGCAAGAAGTGTCCAAATAATCATCAAGGCACGCACTATGCTGGATGTGATTGTTGGTAAGGATGTGAAGCTGATGCTAGTAAGGATGTGATTGCTTTTACTTTCTCTATTCACTCTCTTCCTGTTAAAGTTTTGTTCGATTCTGGTCCAACGTATTCTTTTGTATCCACTAAAGCTTTGCAAAATTTAATACTCCCTCCGTTCCTAAAAGATTGATACGTTTGGTATCATGCACGCCAATTAAGGAGGTAAGAGAATAGGATAAGATTCCATTAGATTTTTTTTGTAAATGCTTTATTGTGAGGGATAAAGGTATGGATAAATGTGATGGAGGTAGGTGAAATGTGAGGGAGGTAGTTGTGAATAACAAGTGAGTGGTGAGTAATTAATTTGAAAGATTTTTATGACTTTGACCAGAAAACATAGAAAAATCCAAGGAATAAAAAAAGGGCAACTTTGTCCATTCAATAAGCTGGTGAAATAAGTAAGAAGCAAACTAAGGGTAAAAACGTAATCTAATACATTCTTAAAATAGAAAGATTTTAATTGTATCAAACAAAAGGAAACACCCTTTACGGAAAGCGTATCAATCTTTTAGGAATGGAGGGAGTACATGTTTTGGGAAAACTAGATACAATAGATATATCGATAGTGATACCGTCAAGACGAGAAGTGCAGTGTTCAAAAAAGGTATTTAGATGTCGCGATTGAGATAGAGGGATTGAAGTTTAAGGCTAACCTAATCGAGTTTGAGTTAGGTGGCCTAGAGGTGATCCTAGGGATAAATTGGTTAAGTGAACGTAAGGCTGAAATTTTGTATGAATCGTAGAAATTCTCGTTAGTCAAGAAGGATAAGAAGGTGAGCTATTGGAGGGTAGAAATGTTGAAACACAACGAAGTAGTGTCAATGATGAGGTTTGCTAGGTACGTGAATAAAGGTTTCCCAATTTACTTCTATAGTGTGAGGGATGTAGATCATGTCAAGTCTTCTAAGCCAGACGACATCGAGGTAGTGAGGGGCATCCTAGACGTATTTCTGGAGGAGATTTCGAGAATGCCACCAAAGCGAGAAATCAACTTCACCATTGACTTAGTGCCAGGTACGTCCCCTATTTCCAAAGCACCATATAGGATGCACCTGTGGAAATGAGTGAGTTGAAGGGGCGCTTACAGTATTTATTGGATAAGGGTTACATTAGGCCTAGTGCTTCACCTTGGAGAGCATCAATGCCGTTGTGAAAAAGAAAGACGGGAACATGAGGTTGTGTATTGACTATAGCGAGTTAATTAAGGTTACGATCAAGAATAAGTATCCTTTACCCTGAATCAATGACTTATTTGATCAGTTGAGAGGAGCTACTGTGTTCTTAAAGATTGATTTGAGTTCAGGATACCATCAATTGAGGATTGCTAACGAGGACATATCGAAGACAACTTTTCGCATGAGGTATAGGCAAGATGAGTTCACTATTATGCAATTTGGGTTGACGAATGCGCCAGCAATTTTTATGGACTTGATGAATAGGATCTTCCAACGATTTTTGGACAAGTTCATAGTGGTTTTCGTTGATGAAATTTTGGTGTACTCTAAGAGCAATGAGGATCATGTAGAAAATTTAAGAACAATTTCGACAACATTGAGGGAGAATAAGTTGTATGCCCAATTCTTGAAGTGTGAATTTAGTTTGGAGAAGGTTGCGTTTTTGGGACATTTTGTTTCAAAAAAGGGAGTTAAAGTGGATCCGGCTAAGATTGAGGCAGTGAAAAAGAGGCCTACACCTAAGAATGTGTCGGACGTACGAAGTTTCTTTAGCTTAGCAAGCTATTACAGGAGGTTTGTGAAGGACTTTTCGAGATGACGTCATTATGAAGAAAGGTTGTAAGTTCGTTTCGAGTGAAAAGTGTGAGGAGGCATTTCAGACTCTGAAGGAGCAGTTGACTATGACTCTAGTGTCGACACTGCCATATGGGAGTGATTCCTACAATGTGTATAGTCATGCTTCTAAGAATAGTTTGGAATATATTTTAATGCAAAGAAGAAAGATGATCACATACGCTTCAAGACAGTTGAAGCCGTATGAAGAAAACTATCCTACCCACGATCTTAAGCTAGCAGCATTTGAGTTTGCCTTGAAGAGATGGAGGCACTACTTGTATGGGGTGAAGTGTAGAATCTACACGGATCATAAGAGCTTGAAATACTTTTTCACACAAAAGGATTTGAACATGCGTCAAAGGAGATTGCTCGAATTGATCAAGGATTATGATTTAGATATCCAATACCATGGAGGGAAGGCCAATGTGGTAGCAGATGCTCTATGTCGTAAAACGAAGCATGGAGTGAACTCTCTAGTGGTCGCTAACGAACTGTCTAGGGAAATGGTGAGGCTGAATTTGGAAATAGTGAAAGAGGGATAGTTGGACGGAATACTTTGTAATCTTAGTATACAACCAACAGCGTTTGAGGAGATCAAGGAGAACCAGGATGCAGATGTGAAATTATATAGAATATAGGATAGACTAAAGGCAGGAAAGGCTATAGACTTTAAAATCCACGACGATAAAAGTTTAAGGTATAAAGGAAGGTGGTGTGTATCGCCGAAATGCGAAGAATTGAGAAGGAAAATTATGGAGGAAGGTCATAATACACCATAGTCAGTTCACCCAGGACTTGGCCCTACAACGACCCATTTCGATGGCGAGTAGTAGTGATGTGAATATTGATAGGAAATCGTTACTCATAGTAAAAGCAACCAAGTTTCAATTCTATAATGAAACACCAAGAATTAAACTAGGGAATTTCAAACAAAATTTTGTTTGGTTAAAGCTCCACGCACCCTCAAACTCAACTTGTCCTCACATGAATCTAAAGCGTAAATCACCAATTCACAAAATAAGATATATTCTTTTTGAACGAAAACAATAAGGAAAAAACGCACAACTTCAACGTTGATTTTATTTACTCAAAACAATATATGCTGTTATAAAGAAACCTCAAGGCTATTTATAGAATAAATAAGGACTAAAACTTCCTACGACTCAAAGAAACAAAAGACACACGTGAAAACAAGATAAAATCGCCCCAACTTGGCGACTTGCACAAGTTGCATAACAAAATCAAGATAAGATTGCCACATCATCTTGCCACTTGATCTTATCTTGCTAACAAACTCTAACGAACTAGATTCTATTCGAACAACTAGAATAATTAATTAATTAATTAACAAAATAATCAGAAAATCTACCTAAAATTACACGCAATTTTCAACAAGCTCATGTCTCATAAAAATCGTCAAAAATTACGGCCATTTTCAAGATTCTTCTTCACTCTTCAAGAAATGCTTCAAGATTCATTCATTTAATCAAGAAACCATTTTCCATGCATTTTAGGATGATTATGATGATCAAGACTCAACAAGAAATGAAAACACCTATGACTGAAATAAGAAAAACCCTAGCAACTACAGTGGGAAAAATCCCATAGGCAAAAATCATATCCACTAACACTATAAACACTACTAAAATATTTTGGTGAGGATTTTAGTTGCATTATACCATGCACACAAAAATGCTAGCTTTAGAAGCACCCAATTGCCTTGTGTCACCAAAGGCCACCAGTTCACCTAATGTTGCATTGTTCTTAGCTGCATCCATCAAACCATCGAAGTTGTCTTGATATATACCTTGATTCATATCATCCTCCTCTTCTTCAGAAGAGTTTGTTCTCAAACCTCAAAGTTGATTATCAGGAACATAGGGAGCCAAATCACCAATGTTAAAAGTTGCATGAACTCCATATTCACCTGGCAGTTCTAACTGATACGTATTTTCCCCCACCTTTTTCACGATTTTAATAGGTCCATCACATCTTGGCATGAGTTGATTCTTTCGTTGATTTGGGAACCTCTCCTTGCGCAAATGCAACCATACCAAGTATCCTTCCTTGTAAACATGTTGAGTCTTGTTTCTGTTAGCACGTTCTTTGTAGGTATCATTCACCTTTTCAATTGTGGCGTTGACTTCTACATGCAATTTCTTTATGTAATCTACCTTAGACTATGCATCAGAGTTCACTAGCTCGCCTTTAGAAATACTAATGAAATCAATCAATTGGTAGCTTCGGCTTTAGACCATACACTACTTCAAAGGGTGAATGTTTTGTAGCATATGTTGGTGATCTGATGTAAGCAAATTCGGCATGAGCTAACCTCAAATTCCAACCTTTCAGTGTCTTGCTCACCAAACCCCTCAAAAGAGCACCCAAAGTATGATAAGTAACATTCTATCTGACCAACAGTCTGTGCATGATATGATGTATTGAACAAAATTTCATCCTTACCAATCTCCATAGTGATTTCCAGAAGTAACTCATGAATTTAGTATCCCTGTCACTGATTATGGTTTTCATAACTCCATGTAGCTTCATAATATTGTGAAAGTAAAGATCAGCTACATTCATGGCATCATCTGTCTTATGGAAATCCAATAACAAAATGCACCATTTTTGAGAATCTATCCGCCACAACCATGATAGAATCCTTTCCTCTTGTTATTCTAGGCAATCCAACTACGCAATCCATAGAAACATCTTACCAAGGAAATTATGGAACAGGCAATGGAGTATACAAACCTTGATGAAAGGATGCTTTTGCCTTCTGACAAGTAGCAAACTGAGATATAATAGCTTCAACATTTGCAATCATCTTAGCCTAGTAAAAATGTTCCTTTAACATAGTCAATGTTTTCGTGATACCAAGGTGTCCTGCGATTCCTCCTCCATGAGCTTTTCACACCAATAACTCTATGATTGAACACTTAGGAATGCATAAAAGATTTCCCTTGAATAAAAAATCATCATGCAACACATAAGACCCTAGAACACCCTTCGTCATCTGCGCCAAAATAGCGCCAAAATTCTCGTCCTTGTCATAGTATTTTGTGATAAGATCTAATCCAAGCAACTTAAAGTTCAAAACACCTATGAGAGCATATCTCCTTGACAAAGAATCAGCCACTACATTCGATTTGCCAGTCTTATAGTTAGATGAAAAGTGAAAAGATTGTAAGAATTATACCCGCTTTGCATGAGGAGGATTCAGCTTATGTTAACCATTGATATGTTTCAAAGTTTCATGATCTGAGTGTAGAATAAAAGTGATTGGGTCTGAGAGGGACTCCAATGATCCAAAGCTCGAACAATGGCACAAAACTACTTATCATAAGTAAAATAATTAAATTTTTCCCCATTCAACTCTCACCGAAATAAACAATTAACCTCTTATCCTGAAGCAAAACTGCTCTAATACCAACACCACTTGCGTCAGTCTCCACCTCAAAAGGCTTAGAAAAGTCAGGCAATGATAGAATTGGTATGTTGCAAAGCAATTTCTTGATCAAGCCAAATGCTTCTTGCGCCCCTTGGGTTAACTCAAACTTCCCCTTGTCGTTCTTGATGCATTCAGTCATAGGAGCAACTACAGATGAAAAATTCTTCACAAATCTCATATAGAATGATGCCAATCCATGAAAAGCTCTTACATCAATAACACACTTGGATACGGGCCATGATTTTATAGCTTCCACTTTAGATTGATCAAGGGAAACCCTATCCTTTGAAACTATGTAACCCAAAAACGTTACACTAGGCAGCAGGAAATAACACTTCTCTAGTTTGGCATACAATTTTAGCTTCTGTAATGTATTAAAGACACTTCTAACATGATTTAATTGATCATTCACACAAGTACTATAAACCAATATACCATCTAAATAAACCACCACATATATACCTATGAAAGGTTTGAGTACCTTAGTCATCAGTCTCATGAAAGTGCTAGGTGCATTGGTCAATCCAAAAGGCATGACTAACCATCCATATAAACCCAATATAGTCTTAAACCCAGTCTTCCATTCTTCACCTTCTTTCATTCTAATCTAATGATATCCACTTCACAGATTAATTTTCGAAAATACCTGAGACCCATACAATTCATCCAACAAATCATCCATCCTAGGTATAGGGAACCTGTATGTGATAGTTATATTGTTTACGGCACATGAATCAATACGCATCCTCCATGTTTCATCTTTCTTAGGCACTATCTATGTTGACACTGCACATGGACTCATACTTTCCCTAACATAACCTCGTTCTATCAAATCCTCAATTTGCGTTTGAGTTTTCTTGTTTCCTCAGGATTACATCTATATGTTGGCTCATTGGGAATCTGTGCACCAGGAACCAAATCAATTTGGTGTTCAATACCTCAAATTAGAGGTAATCTAGGAGGCAATTTATCATGAAAGACATATGGGAATTCAGTCAATATTGGCTTCACGACTTGTGGAATTTCAAGTGTAGTCTCTCCTTTCTCCTTAGCCATGAGTACAAAGGCCACGCTACTTTCCCTAACTTCCTTCTCCAAATCCTTTCCACCAATAAACAAAGCACCTTTCGAATTCCTCACATGAATCTAAAGCCTAAAGCACCAATTCACAAAATAAGATATATTATTTTTGAATGCAAACAATAAGGAAGAAACGCACAACTTCAACATTGATTTTATTTACTCAAAACAATGTATGTTGCTATAAAAAAACCACAACGCTACTTACTAAATAACGAAGGAAAAAATCCTATAAACTTCCTAGGACTCAAAGAAACAAAATAGACACGTGAAAACAAGATAAAATCACCCCAATTGGCAACTTGAACAAGTTGCATAACAAACTCAAGATAAGATTGCCACATCATCATGCCACTTGACCTTATCTTGCTAACAAATTCTAACTAACTCTAACTAACTAGATTCTATTCTTACAAATTGACTAATTAATTAAATAACAAAATAATCAGCAAATCTCCCTAAAATTACACACAATTTTCAACAAGCCCAAGTCTCTTTAAAATCGTCAAAGATCGCGCCATGTTGCTTCGCTATTTTTGCGCCATTTTCAAGATTCTTCGTCACTCTTAAAGAAATGTTTCAAGGTTCAATCTTTTTATCTTGAAACCTTCAAGAAACCAATTTCCATGCATTTTAGGATGATTATGATGATCAAGACTCAACAAGAAATGAAAATACCTATGCCTGAAATGAGAAAAGCCCTAGCAACTACAGTGGGAAAAAACCCATAGGCAAAATCATACCCACTAACACTATAACGACTACTAAAATCTTTTCTGTGAGGATTTTAGTTGCATGTGACCATGCACACAAAAATGCTAGCTTTAGATGCACCCAATTGCCTTGTTTCACCAAAGGCCACCAGTTCACCTAATGTTGCATTGTTTTTAGCTGCATCCATCAAAATATTGAAGTTATCAAAATATATACCTTGATTCATATCAAGTAGTCTAAAATAAAGGGAAAGCTCCAACTATAGGTGGGCATTCTCAATCACGCTGGGATTGAGTGTTGAGCACTTCCAAATGTTGCTTTTGTTACTTGTGTGGACATGTTGTTTATTTTGTTGTTGACTTCTGATTTTGAAGTTTTAGAAGTTTATTTGGTTTTGAAGAGCCGTTTTTCGGTTCCGAGTTGTAATAGAGTTTTATTACAATTTGTTTTGAACGCTCTTTTGGGTTTTACATTGTTTTAAAAAGTAAGAAGAATTCTGTTGTAGTACTTTGATAATAGTCTTAGTCGTTATCACAGTGGCGGTAATACTTTGGTTTTTCCTAGTTAAGTAGGAAGTATTTTGATTGTTTTATCTATTATTATTATTATTTATTTTATGTTTTCCAGAAATAGCTAGGAGATCACTAGTGGAAAATTTTCTAAACGTAACGACCTATTTGTATCGGACAATGGAAGATATGGTTACAAATAGTGTATTTGTAACGGTCAAATCGTTAAGGCGTTACACAAACTTAATTATTTTAACCACTCTTCCACTATTTATATCGGGCTTGTTGTTGGACTGTTACAATTAAGATTTTTTGTAACTATAACACTTTGTACACGTTACAATTACTTAACTATTTACTACACCATATGCTATTTGTATCGGTTGTATTTTAGCCCGTTACTAAAAATACACATTTGTAGCTAATATTTTAAATGAACGTTACATTTTTGAGTTTAGTAAAAACCCTAAGCATATAGTACACATGCATACTCAATACTTTCCGCTATTTTCTTCTCAGCTATCTTCTCAAAATCGTGTTTCCACCATTTCCTCAAAACCATTCTTCCACTATCTTCTCAAAGTCGTTCTTCTACCACCACTATAAATCTTGGTTCTTCCACTATCTTCTCTTTCATCACCACCACTATCTTCCACTTTCTCACTATCTTCGTTCCCACAACCACCGCCACATACAACCACCGCCAGTATCGATATTTTGGCAAAATCCACCGCCTACAGCTTCTCTTCTTCTGACTTATTTGGGTAATTATGTCTAACATTAAATTGAGTAGTTCTGAGTTTCGTACACTACTTTCAGTAATTTCAGTAATTGAATTTTAGTGAATTTTAGTAATTCAAGTTAATATTACTGAATTTCGTGTAATTTCTGAAATTAATCGCCAATCCTAATAAATAATTTTGTGTTATTAATCACCAATCCTAATACAGGAAATTATTGAATTGGGTTATTATTCAGAAATTACTGAATTTCATTATCAATATTTGGGTATTTACAAACCATATTTCAGCTACTCTGTCCTTGTTGCTAGTTTTGTTTACTAGATAACTTGTTTGCTATAGCAGTCTGGCCAGTTCAACCTTTCTCTGTCGACGGCAATATTTCAGTATTTTTTATGAATTTCACTAATTTTGAGTAATTTGTGTTGTTTTAAGTGGGTTAGTTGTAATCATAATTTATCACGCTTTTTATTTTGATTCAACATTTCAATTAATTTGGGTTGGGGTTTGTGCTGTTCTGATTATGTTGTTCTCATAAAATTTTAATTTTATTATTTCGCAAGCTTCTTATTTTCTCATTTTATGAAGTACTAGTCTTAAGGATATTTAAGTGGGTTTATTTTTTCCATAGATTTTTTTTTGAGGTGATACAGAATGAGCTTTATCTAATTTCTCATTGGATTTTAGACAAAAATGAAAATGGGGTATCCATGTTTAATTTTATCTGTTTATTTGATGACACTAGTGTATCCTGATGCTATTGTTGGTGATGATTTCCCTAGATTCAATACTCTCTTATTGATTTTCAGATACTTGCTATTTGTGTGTTGTAATGTGAGATCAGGCTCCATATTCGGCAACAAATGAACTCATTTTTCGATCTACTTTTAACTGTTCATTTAGTTTTAGTTGCATGTGTTTCAATTTTTTTTAATTAACATCAGCTTCTTTTGGGTTACAAATTTCGATTTCATTTAGTATCAGCTGCAAGTCTTTTGTTGTGATTGTCTTGTGCTAAGTATGTAACTAGTTGATAGTTTTATGGCACATAAGAAGAATGATGAAATCAAATGTATATGTGACGTAAACCTAGCTTAGTGAGAGTGTGAGAGAGAATCAGAATATAACTGACAAAAAAATGCTAATTTAGTGGACTAAATTGCAATCCATTGCCTTAATTCAAACCTCAAACTAAGTCTGATTCTACCGCAGTCATACGTAAATTTTGGACTGATACATTTTGTTTGCTTTCATTTATGTAATTAGTTGATTTCTACATTTTAGTTGATACCGTAGGTGTAATAGCAAGACTTGAGTATAGTTTGGTAGTTAGCTATTCTAGGCTAAGTGAATGATTTCTTTGTAATTTTGTTAATGAGAAGATTGAAGAATTTGAATAGTTCAATTACACTTAACAACATAAATTTTGACTCATTTTGAAGTTCAACATACGCATACTCACATACTACAAATAATTCTACCAAGTTTTCATGATTTCACTCTCAAAGATGATAATGCTAAGTAAGCATGGCTTGTATCAAGAAATTCCATGAAACTTTAATCTTTAAAAGCAGATGTTAAATTTGATATTTGGGTAAAGCAGCAGAAAATTAGGCTGAGATCGGAACAATTAATTAAAATTAGTGAGGTTTATGACTTGAAAATAAGTAGGTGAGCTAATTCAGCTATTGTTATATATATACTCTGATTTTTTGCCATAATAAGAAAATTAGGGCATGGATTCGCTTCTGTTTTGTCCTGTATTCTACACTTCCTGTCTGTTATATTCTTCCTTTCCTTTCCTTTACCTGCTGTTGGTTCTATTCTGTCCTGAGTCCTAACTTGCTTTGCCTTCCGGCTTCCTATTTAGTTCTGTATTACAGGTGTTCAATTTATTTTTATGCTTTGTAACTGTTCAAGTGAACTAATTTTTCGATCTACTTTTAACTGTTCATTTAGTTTCAGTTGCAACAAGTGGGTTTTGTTTAATTTGAGCAATTTCTTTTGTTTGTTGGGTTAATTTCTGAAATTTCTCATGAATAGGTATTTTGTCTATACGTTGTTAAAAGGTTGTGATATACCACAATCTCTTTGTTCTTTCTATGCAGCATAAGGATTTGGCAGAAATTGAGAGAGTGCCTTCTGGTTGTGGAGCCTCATATGTCTAGGTTGATTTTCATATTTGATTGTGTATTGATGAGTTTTACTGGTTTAGTTTTTGAATGTGTCTTATTGCTTCGCAGACCAAGATACCGGCAGAATTTATAGTACACTGTGTGATCATTCATTTGACTGTTGTTTCATATCAAAAGGGAATTATTTGTCGTGCTTGGTGAGCATCTATTGTTCTACGGTCAATTATTGATTCTCCTTCATTAAATTTTCGGCTATCATACATTCATACTCACATATTCGGCGTGTCATTTATAACTTATATCATATGTTTTTGTTCGTGTTGAAATCTTATGAAGTGTTTTTGTCTTGTGCCACTAATTTGATCGATAATTAAGAACACACCATTCTGATACTGAGCTGTTTTAGTACCTTTCGTTTTCACGAACTTTTGAATAGCAACTTTTTGGAACTGTGCTTTTGAACTGTGTTACATTGTCTGAACTAAATTTCAGAACTGATATTTCAGAACTGAATTTCAGAACAGAAATCAAAACTGAAATTTCAAAACTGAAATCAGAACTGAAATCAAAATTGATATTTCATAACTGAAATTCAATAGTACATGCTAAACTAAGCTTGTTAAAGTTTTGATACACTCTTTTTTTTTTCTGTTAGCTTCTCATTTAAGCTTGGGAATTTGTACTTTTTTAGCACTAAATAAGCTATTAAAAGTAAATAGCTAGTTTAATGAAAAAGAAACTAATAAACCAAATTTTATTTTGTATAATTATGGAGCTACAAACATCATAACCAATTGTTATACTAGTTTTACATTTTCTCCTAAAAAACTAGTGACCTTTTTTCTGTTATTTTAGCTGTACTGACAGCAGCATAATAGCATAAGCAGCCTCTGAGTATAGCATAAGAAGCCTTAAGTGCAGCCATTCAATTCTCAGCCTATTGATCCCCTTATTCATCTCCTTGTTAAGTAATAATTTGCTTATTGTTGATTGCAGCATCAGATTGCCACAGTGAGCCATGTTTTTATTATTGCCCCATTTGTTATTTATGAGTGTAGAAATATCTATTCGTGGAATTGCAGAAATCTATTTCATTTAGTGTTCTTTATAAGTATGAATTATATAAGAATGCTAAATTATATGCCTTCTCTTTTGAAACCATTAGTTTAAAGGTTGTTTGCCTACCTGGTAATATAATAAGAAGGGGAAAGTTAAAATTCCGAGTGAGTGTGTATAGCAATTTTGCGTGAGTGTGTATGGCAACAAACACTAAAATGTTTAACTGAAATCAATGAGATTCATTGTGTGTGAGCGGAAGCAACAAATTTAGTTGTACAAGGGGTGGCATTATTGTTACTGAATGAGTCTGTATAGAAATTTTGGGCTTGTAATTCAATGTCCTTCCCTCTTGAAATATAGCAATTTGTCGAAGAATGTACTAACATTCATCGTCATTATGTTTTTAGAACTGAATTGAAATTGGATGTATCGTGATCGACGTGACAATGGCTACCGAGATGGAGTAGATGATTTTTGTAATGTTGCCTTAGAATTTAAAAGAATGAAAAAGCACGAAACAATTAATTGCCCTTGTCGAGATTGTGGTAATGTCAAGAGGTGGGCGAATATCGTGAAAATAAAGGATCATTTAATGTCGTGGGTTTACTGCAAATTATGAAGTGTGGCATTATCACGGGAAATCACTACCCTCAAGGGATGACAATGACCAACAAATGAGGGATCAACATTCATTGCAAATGGATGATGATGGCTACAATGATGATGACGATGACGTTGAACATGATCGAATGGATGACATGATGGATGTTATGGGTGACCACACTAATGACCAACCTCCTCTTCTTGATGTTGTGCCGAAGGCTGCCAAGACACCTTTACACTCCGGTTGCACTAAGTACTCGAGGTTATCGGCCACCTTGACATTATCTAACATAAAATCCAAGAGTGGTTGGACGAATGAAAGTTTCACTTGGATGTTGGAAACCTTGACTGACATGTTTCCCGATGGGAATGACATCCTAAAGTCCAACTACTATGCTGATAAATTGATGAATCCTTTAGGCTTAGGGTATGAGAAGATAGATGGATGCCCTAACGATTATGTCCTTTATTGCAAGGAATATGAAAACCCGCATGCATGCCCTATCTGTGGAGAATCACGGTACAAGCGTGAGGGGAAAAGCGCAGATTGCAAAAAGTGGCCATCGGCTAAAGTTCTATGGTATCTTCAAATAATTCCTAGATTTAGGAGACTTTTTTCTATAAAGAAGGATGCTAAAAACTTGTTGTGGCATTTGGAGGAAAGGAAGAAAGATGGGCTGATTAGACATCCGGCTGACGGGAAGCAATGGAAGAAGATTGATAAAGATTTCTCTGAATTTGGGCGAGAAGGAAGGAATTTAAGACTTCGACTTAGTACTGATGGCATTAACCCTTACGGTAATTTGAGTAGCAAACATAGTACATGGATGGTTTTGTTGACCATTTATAACTTGCCTCCATGGCTATGCATGAAGTGAAAATACATCATGTTATCACTCCTCATACCGGGTCCTCAGCAACCTGGTAATGACATTGATGTGTACTTAGCGCCCTTGATTGATGATTTGAAGTACTTGTGGGATGTTGGTGTCCCAATGTATGATGCGTATACAAAGTCTAATTTCACTCTTCGTGCAATGCTATTTTGTACCCTAAATGATTTCCCTGCTTATGGAAAGCTATCTGGGTTTAAGGTGAGGAGTGAGCAAGGGCGCCCGATTTGTGAAGAAGACTTGCCACCTCAATATCTTAAACATTTTGGCAAGAACATCTTTATGCACACTAGGAGACACCTCCCTCGATATCACCCTTACAGAAGGATGAAAGCACCATTCAATGGGATGACTGAGGACCGGGTGAGTCGAGAGCCACTAAGTGGAATGCAGGTTTATGAGGGAGTAAAAAAATATGAAAACAATTTTTGGTAAAACTCAGAAGCAAGGGTCAAAGTCAAAGAAGCGTGTCTTGTGGAAGAAAAGGTCTATACTATGGGATCTTCCATATTGGAAACATCTTAATGTTAGACATTGTCTCGATGTAATGCACATCAAAAAAAATGTTTGTGATTCACTGGTTAGTACTTTGTTAGATATGCCAGGGAAAACAAAGGATGGTCTAAGTACTCGGAAGGACATGCAAGATGCCAACATCAGACCCAAGCTATGGCCACAATATAGTGATGATGAAAGGAAAGCCTATTTGCCTCGAGCTTGTTACACTTTGTCCAAAGAAGAGAAAAGGGTGTTCTGTGAATGTTTGTATGGGATCAAGGTACCTACGGGGTATTCGTCCAATGTAAGACGGTATGTGTCTTTGGCAGATAAGAAATTGAGTAACATCAAATCCCACGATTGTCATGTTTTAATGCAAGTATTTCTTCCCATTGCACTTCGAGGCCTTTTGCCGAAAAATGTAAGACACCCTATTCTAAAGTTGTGCTTGTTTTTTGCTAAAATATGTAGCAAGGTGTTGGATCCTATAGAGCTTGATACTCTCAAAAAGGACATCATTGTCACCCTTTGCCAATTCGAGATGTGTTTTCCACCTTCATTTTTTGATATAATGGTTCAATTGATTTTACATCTTGTTCGTGAGGTTAAAGCATGCGGTCTTGTCTTCTTGCGTTGGATGTACCCATTTGAGAGATTCATGGGGTCCTTACAAGACAAAGCAAGGAATCCAGCAAAACCAGAACATAGTATCATCAAAAACTACATGGCAAAGGAGGCCTCAAATTTTTGTGCAGCATTTTTGGGTATGGCTCAGGAGATTGGAGTAGGCAAATCTCGTCATCAGGGTAGACTACAAGGGAATGGAATGATTGGTCGTAAGATGATACGCCCTCCACCTCATAGATTTCAAAAGACGCATTTTGTGTTTTGCAGCATCTTTCTGAAGTTCACCCTTACATAGAGAAACATATCTTCCAATTGAAGCGTCAAAACCCTAGGTTTACCCCTCATCAGGTTATGCAAGAGCATAATCGTCATTTTTGTCGAATGGTTTCAGAAGCATGTTAACATTGAATTAAAGCAAGCAAATAATAACATGTCTGAGGCAATTAAATGGTTGGCTAGGGGTCCTCAGTCACTTGTTACTTCCTTCGATGGTTATGATATCAATGGATTTTCCTTCTACACCAAACGACAAGACGACAAAGGTGTATACCAAAATAGTGGTGTCACGGTTGTTGCCTCTTCTACATAATACTAAAGTGCAAAGGATATTAATCCTGTTGATGCTACCCAATCATATTTTGGGGTCATTGATGATATATTGGAGCTAGATTATATTGAATTCAAAATTCCTGTTTTTAGATGCAAGTGGGTGGACAACCATCGCGGTTGCAAGGTTAATGAAGATGGTATAACTATGTTGGATTCCACCCGTTTCAATGAAACTCAAGAGCCGTCCATTTTGTCCACCCAAGCAAAGCAAGTCTTCTATGTGGTCGACAATGTAGAACACTAGTGGCAAGTAGTTGTTCAAGGGAAAAGATGTATTGTCGGATTTGAAGATGTGGTTGACGAGGATGACTATGATAAATTTGATGATATCCCACCTATATCAATTGGTCTTCGCCCCTTAGGAGACGGTGATGATATTGTTGATGATAATGACTTCAACATTGAAGATGGGATTTATGTTGACTTGTAATACTGCGAAATTGTTATGCTTATGTCACTTTAAAGACTACTTTATGTTTTATTTTCTATTTTGTGTAGCGGGATGTTTGGTTTAGCAGGCAATAAGTTTGTGTTTGTTCAGTAGAGATGTTTTCGCATTAGAGTGTTTATTTCCTCTAATGGCTTTAGCCTGTAAATCTTTCTTTTGGTAATTAATAAAATTATCAAATTTTAACCAACATTAAAAGGGATTTATGTTGACATTTTCATTACATTATTATATTTTGCGTTGTTTTTTTTAACACTTTAAAAATTGAAAATTTTGTAGGTTGAGAAGCTAAAAATGGATGGAGAAGAAAATGGTTCAAGAGAAGAGTAGGGAGAAGGTGATGGAAGTACGGTCTCAAAGAATAAAAACCACAAAAGAAAAGGAAGATGTCCAGCGAAGAATCTCCAACCAAAGAGGCCAATGACACTTGAGTTTGACGAATTTGACATGCCATCTGGTGAATGGACAAAGGAATACGACCAACGATCGGCCAGTGTAATATGAAGCTGGACATCAATATAAGAGGATGGGACGGTGTAGATGAAGGTCAAAGGGAGAGAATGTGGGAGGAGACAAAGGTAGGTAACTTAGTGAACAATTGTTCATGAAAATATTTGTATTCATCAATCATTAACGAATCTACTAATAATGCAATTGAATATTGTAGAAATTGTTCCATATAGAAAATGATCCAAAAGGTAAAAGGAAGAAAATTTTCCTAAGTGCTGTTGCAAGTCGGTTTTGACACAACAAATCCTGGTTGGTGTCACGATTTGTGGACAGAAGTACAGCACCACCAGCAGGCTCTCCTAATGCAGATAAAGCGCCATGGGAATTATATGAGGGATACATCACTTAGAATTAGTGGAAAACCTACGTAGATTATGTCACTTCAGAAGAGTTTAAGGTAAATTAATGAATCTTTATAGATGCCTAAGCAATTCAGTAAAAAATTAATATTTCTCATTGATGCCTTCGCAATAGCCGGTCAACTATAATCAAAATTTCAGAACTATAAATTTCAGAACTAAAATGGCAAACGCTGTAAATTTTAGAACTGAAATGAAATTAAAGTTGTAAATTTCAGAACTGAAATCAGAACTGTAATTTCAGAACTGAAATTAGAACTGAAATTTCATAACTTTGGAAATGCACTCACTCTCAAAATTGTGTTATGATTGTACTTAATGCAGAAAAGAAGTGAAACTGCAATGAAAAGTGCTCGACATAATATCCATCGGCATACATTGGGCCAAAAAAGCTATGGGCGAAAAAGGCAAGAATGGATTAAGGACAACAAACTTCCTACTCCAATAGAAGGAGGAAGTGTGGATGGTAGTGCGGGGGTCCATGAAAGGCTAGTAACTCTTGCAAGGGAGTGGTGTCTAGCTCATCAAAAGAAAACAAAGGATGGAAAGTGGGAAGTAGACCCAAAGGAACCCGAGACTGCTTGAGTGGTTAATCTAGTAGTAAGTAGTGGAAATTATAGATATTAATTTTAGTTTCAGAAGGTTATGCTTTTTGTTCAATTCCTTGTTTGATTTCCTAATTATATGCATTTTAAAATAGATGGAACATTTGGAAAAAGAAGCAACAGAAAAAGAGATAGGAAAGGCTCCGGACCAAGACCATGGTGTTGATGCCTTAACAAAGGCATTGGGAAAGAAGGACCATCATGGATTTGTTAAAGGTCTTGGGAGATATGGGGTTGGTGTTGGCCATACCCAAGTGTTTGGGAAAGCAACATAAAGGGGCGCTAAAAGTGGGTGTTCTATGGAGGAATTGGAGGCATTGAAAGTAACACTAACCGAGGAATTTGAAGCGAAGGTCCAAGAAAGACTTGCTGCTGAAGTGCAACATATCTAGCATCCATAAATGCCCTCAAAATACCAAGCGACCAACCTATTAATTGCTCAAATGAAGTGGCAAGTGTGCATCCTTAATGTGACTCAAATGGAATACATCAGGGGAAACAGCTTGGTGTTGTTATAGAGGTTAAAACATTTTTTTGATATAACTTTCCATTCTCATAATTACATTACATGAGGTTGTTTCCTTTAACCAAATATTTTCAATCTAAACATAGGACTTCAAAAAATGTCATCTTGCTGTGAATGACGAGCTCGATTCCGGGAACTTGGTTGTCGTTGCTGAAGGTACAATACAACCGAACAATGGTGGGATCGTGCACAACTCCTCCATGCTGCGTGACCATTATTGAGTGAGCATTAACTAAATATCAGAAGTGTGGAGCAATAGCATAATCGATCTTCCAGTACCATCGCCCGACGGTGTGACAAAGGTGAAAGATGCTAGGGGATATATATTGCAGTGGCCTACATCATTGGTTTTGTTTGAGGATAAGGTAAGGCTGTGAAATAATCTTGATGTTGGTATCACATATATATTAAAATACCACTTGCAAAATTGTCATTTGGTGCTAATACTTACATAAGTTGTTCTGGTATGTAGACTCCTACTTGCCTCATAAGAAATTCAAAGAATCTACT
Source organism: Suaeda aralocaspica (assembly GCA_016808085.1). NCBI lineage: Eukaryota > Viridiplantae > Streptophyta > Magnoliopsida > Caryophyllales > Amaranthaceae > Suaeda > Suaeda aralocaspica. Next base: position 881,861 of record PYUH01000082.1, on the reverse strand, counting down.
AACAAAAAAGAACTTGTGGCGACTTGGGATCCAAAGGTTGTTGAATCAAGCTACGTACGGATGGAAGAGATGGTGGGTGATGATGTGGTGTAGAGTCTTACAGAAGAGTGCGAGTTGTTGTACTACAGGATATGTGCTTCAGATGGAGATACCTTTTCCGTTCCATTGAAGGCACCTGCATTTTACCTCAAGGAAAACATGAAAATTTGGGTGACCAAAAATGATATTTGTGAATTCCTTAGAGGAGCATGGGCTAATGAGTCGTTGGTTCATGTCTACATTCTTTAAGTATTTTGTTTTCTTGATGCTAGTGGCATATGTTTTTCATTGATTACAAGTAGTTTCCTTTTCGTGTGATTTACCTTTTCACCATTTTAAAACTAAATGTCAGGTTCTTGGTGCAACACCTCATCTCGGTTTTGAATGTTTCCGAGATTACCTTATTGTGCCCCCAAAGAATTTCCGGTGCTGAAATCAAGAGGAACTTTGTTGAAGTTCAACTATATGTGAGAAAGGCATTCACTAGCGAACTAGAAAAGAAGGCTAAACATTGCAAATTTATTATGGCTCCATATTTTCAAGAGTAAGTGGTTTCGGATATTTACTTATATGTTATTTTGATAATAATGGCTTTTATGTAAAGAATGAAAATGTGGTGTATATGTTGTGATTTTTATAGTTGCCATTGGATTCTCCTTGTGTTTGACCTACGTGTCGGTTCTGTTTTCATTTTTGACCCTGATGTGAAGCAGCGCACCTTAAACTATGTCACCATGTTTGCAACGTTAATATGAATCAAACAATTCTTTTTAGTTCAACCGTGTACTTTATGTTTGTTTTGCTTACATAACTTGCAATTGTTTTTGTAGAGCTTATAAGATCTATAGGGCTTGCCTAGGTGAAATTGAATTGGAAAAGAGTAAGGCGAATCTGTCTTGGAAAGCAGTAGAGGTATGTGATTGCCAAAATAAATGTGTAACACATGGGAATGTTGTCGTTTTATGTTCACTCACAAATGTTGCTTTATGCTAATGTTAGTGTGCTCAACAAAATATCAGGACATTGTGTGGCTATTACATTATGAGATACATGTATGAGATAATTGCACGACGTTCAGAATGTCAAGGTGATTGATAAGTGCATATTTATACATATTTTTATTCCCTTATTTTATCATTATAGTCGTATTTTATTCAAAATATTGAATTATTGCTTATATTACGATTTTATGAGTTATATTTAGCAATAATATATTTTACATTGACAAATGAACTTAATACATTTTTATGTCATTAGGTGACTATGGGCTACAAGTGAAGCAAGTATATTTATATTGCCATCAACTTTGAGCAAATAAAGAAGAAAAAAAATTAAGCCACTCAGCCTCTACCTCACGTGGGAATCAATGAATCAAGGAAACAATAGCATTCAACCAATATTTTCTCCTTACTTTCCTTTCTCACGCATAGAAAGAAGAAGAGAAGAAATACAAGCAGATTTATTTCTCTATTCTTTTCTACAATCCCATAATATCAATTTGTTCCTACAAAATCTGCTCAAAGAATATTCTTGTACATCAATTTCTCTATTTATGGCAAAATTACCAGTTGATTGCCATATCTTTTTCACCCAATTTTGGGAATTATTCTTTAGGGATCCCATGAATTACAAGGGTTGATTGAGTATAAATTGGGGGGGGGGGGGGCTA